>CM035120.1:1976257-2367732 GCA_020205555.1 Panax stipuleanatus | reverse complement strand
CACAAAATGACTTAGGAAGTGACCTAACTTTCTGTCTTATAGAAAAACAGAACTACTCTGTTCACACGGATGTCCGAGTAAGTGACTAACTCCACAGAATATATCCTGGAAGGTAATATTTTTCTCAACATTTATGACTGTATCACAAACAATGCCAAAGTAAAAGGGTGCATACCCGTCACGATGTCTTTTTTGCTTTGTTCCTCTAAGTACATCCACCACCTGAGTCAGAAAATTTGTACAAACAAGGGTCTTGATTACATGGAAATTCCTGAAAAAAAAAAAATAACACTACAAAGATTAAGAAAAAAAATGAAATTACCTTCGGAGGTTCTTTGCCTCCCTGAAATAGGTGCTTAAAATCGAGAAGGCGTGGATCAATCTTTGCAGGGGCCTTATATTTGAAGGCTATACATAAATTTCTGCAGATGCTGAACGACTGGCCAGTGGTTTGTCCACTTCAACTTTTTCAAACAGCTGTTGGAAATTCCAAGGTCAGATATAATAGCAATAGATTTTGATCTACTTAAGGCATGTTTTTGAAAAGGGACAAGACATAACCTGTCTAAGACAATAAAGAACAGCACTGTAGTCTTGATGACCTAAAAACCTGAAGGATAACAATGGATAAGTATCTTACACTCAAAAAAAAATCTTCTCAAATTTTACAGCCCAGGGGGAGTGTGCTGCAAGTTAAGCAAGTGTGCAAGCTTCAAAATGATTGCAAAAAATATGCAAAAGAAAATTTAACAAGTTCCTGCAAAGAAGTTATTTGATCACGATAGAAATTTTAAGTTACCATTACCAGATACGAGTTTGTTCCGCAAGTTGAATTACTGAAAACATATAAGAATTTTTATCAATTAAAATTTAATAACTCGTCACACAATAGCGAGTCAATAGGGAAGAGTTTTGAGTAATATGTATAGTAATTGGATTACTTATTTCAGGAGGACAAAAAATATATATAAGAAGAAATGCATAATACTGGTAGAATTTAGAAAATATATTTCTGTTCATGACAAACGTTAGAGTTCTATTCGACTCCAAGCAAGGTCCAATACTTTACATAAGGCTTCAAAGTTTTTTATTCTATTCCGTCTTATTTTATTCAGCCTAATGCTTCATTTTGGGATGTTAGTCATAATAGCATAAAATTAGTAAAATCAGCATAACCAAGCATAAAGATTCAAACTTTAAACTTCATCTAAACATAATCCTAAATGATAAAAGTAAAGAGATAGTACTTTGGTAATGAAGGTTCCTTTAGGTGCCAAAAACTCGGTAGCAAGTTTAACGGAATCAATAACCAAAGCATTCTGACTAGTGGCTTCTTTAGCCCACGCGCCACCAATATTCGGCGAGCCATCATGAAGCACCAAATCGAATGCCCTAGAGCCGTTCTCAGCCATGAGTTTTTTGATAGTGGCTCTACACTTTGGCTGCGTGATATCTTCCTGAACTCCGATGGCGCCACGGATGGGTCGAATTGGGTCGAGGTCGACGCCGATTACCAGGCTGCCGACGGGAACGCGCTCGACAGAGACTTGCATCCATCCTCCGGGGGCGGCGCAAAGATCGAGGACGGAGCGGGAGGACCTGAGGAAGCTGAATTTGGAGTCGAGCTGTACGAGCTTCCATGCTGCACGGGATCGGTAGCCGTGTTCTTTGGCTAAGTGATAGTATTTGTCCAAACGATGCTTGCCTTTCACCTTCCCCATTTTTCTCTCTCTCTATCTAGGGCTTTCAGGGATACAGAGTGTGTAGGCGCGAAGAGTTAACTGACAAATCTCCAGTGAAAGAGAAGACAAGTGACTGAGCCAGTTATGTAATTAGGGTTTTAGGGGTTTGTAATATCACGTGTTGTGCATGTGCTTATTGCTATGACAAAATAAATATTAACACGAGTACACGACACTATCGATAACGTTTTTGGAAAAACGATATAATAGTGCAAAAATTTAGGTCGATATTTTAATTGTTAGTTAGGTGGATTAATATTAACCATAGTTTTTTTGAACACATGTTTAATAAGTAAAATTCTCTTATAATTTTTATTAATCTTATGTATTGATAAGTTTTTACGATTGTAATTCAACATAAATTTATCGTAATACATAACAAATTTTAACCTTTGAGTCATGATATACACTGCGAAAGTTTTCAACCCAATTATAATTGCGACGTATGGAGTGGCAAAATCAGAAGAAAAAAAATGTCAGTGAGATCAAATTACTAATAAATTACACCCACAAAAATCTATTACATCATATAAAAAAAATTCTGTGGGGTCAAACTACTAAATTATACCGACAAAAAATATATTATATCATATATATATAATTTAGTGGGATCAATTGACCCCACATTATAACACCTAGCTTCGCCTCTAGACTTATGTGCATACATGATATACGTAAGAATTAAGAAGGGTTACACTTTAATTTATTATATCATATCACATACACTTTGACGTTGGTCGCAATCCAATTTCGTCAAATATTTGTCAGACGTGTATATTATTTTCTTTAACCTTTTTATATTGTAACGAAAATGATTTTCTTTTTCTATGAGATTAAATTAAAAGGATTAAAAAAAACTCTTCTTTTTTTTCTTTTCTTATAATTTTTGAATTTCATTATACTTTTTTTTGTAAGTAATTCAATACGAGTTTGTTATATGTCAACTATACACAACCAATAAAATAAATTCAGTTCAAGTTGACAATAATTACAATATAAGACAACTAATCCAGCAAGCAAATAATATCACCATTGAGTTGGTTGTTGAAATACAACACTAGATATATTCTGTGGAGCCTCCTTTTCATTCACCCAAAATAATTTTTCTTCTCCCTTCCGGCACTTGCGTAGTATTCCAGCTTTAGTTGAGTTTACTTTTATGCAAGCTACATCCTTCTGGTATATATTTAGGCCCTTTCAAGCATATTCCAAAATTCAGAACTTTATTACCCTAGGTTGGTTCGTTGGTTGGTTTCCTTGCATAGAAATGAAAATGTATCAAAAAAAACTAAAAATGTTGGAAGAATATCATAGCTCAACATGCAAAAAAATATATAGCCTGTCAAATAAATTTCATTGCCCGCCATCACAAAAATAATAATAATTTTAAAAAATACTATTTTCTACATAATGTGAATAACAAGTAGATTCATGGGTAACCCAAATGAACTGAACTACATGTTTGCAACTCCTTGTCCCAACTCAATACAATGTAAAATACAATCCTTAATCATTATGAATCAATATAACACTTTGCTCCTTCACTATTCCTTTTAATCATTCTCCACAAGGCCTACCTAGTTATAAACCAGCAAAGCTTCAGTCCCCCCTCAAGCCGCCGCCGCCGCTTGCGTTAGGCTTCTTCCCCTTGTACTTCTGTTACAACACAACACCCAAAATTATTTCGAAAAACCAAAAACATACAATACTTCTTCGTTGCACCTAATTCAAATAAAATCATCCTAGTAAAGTATATTTTATGATGCTGCTAAGCTCACCTGCTTTCCAATGTTGAATGGGACATATTTGTACTTAATCATGTGCATGATTTGGCGCTTCATTGTTAGGACAAATAGAACTATCCAATAACACAGTAATATAGGCCAAAAGACGGGGACATCAAACATTGAAAAGAATGTCATCAGAAACGCCACGCAAAATGCTTTTGTTATAGCATACCTGAAACCGCCACAGAGAAAGAGAGAGAATCAGCCACATGCATTTAACAAAATTGATGTAAGCTGAATGACAACCAAAGAAAAAACTGTGAACTGAAATATATAGATCAGCTCATCGTCACAAAAGTAAAGTAATAAGAAGACTAACCAGAAATATATGTATATTTGTGTGTTCTATATTTCTGCGAGTAAGTGCATTCAAAGCTATCACTACTACTTAATTCTTATCATGTGTCTGCCTCTGTGAGCAAGTGCAATCAAATTTCCACTACTATCTTATCAAATGGAAATTGCAATCCATGGCCATTTTGGGAGTGTTTCCAAGGTCTGCAAGGAATCAGAAACCGCCTCGAAACATTTTTTTCCATTCTACTTTGTAAGGGCTAAAATATTAATATAACTACTTGTCCACATGAATGGGGAAAAGAAAAAACTAAAGAACAACTCAAAGGGAAATTTCAGGGTAAAAAAATTACTTTTTGCCATAGTCCTAGTCTGGTGACTAGGAATCTACTTGCATGTTTACTGAGACATCAAATAAAAATGAGGCCACCTGTGCTGTGCAAACCGTCACCAAAACCCTTCAGTGAAACAAATTCATGAGGAAGTTGGAACATTGCGCTCCAAAGTACCAGTTAGTCAAAAAATGTGTTACTATACATTGAGAACTAGAGATAATTTTTGGCACACTTAAAAAAGGGACAGGGGAGAAGTGACTTTTATGTCAACTTTCAGCAATTACAATCAGTAGAGCAAGACACAATAGTACCAGGCTACCAGCAGCAACAGAAAATTGGATATCAAAGCATTTAATAAATGAAATTATCAACATCAACAATGTAAACAAACAGGTAAAAGGGAGCTAAAAACAATCACCAGAACTTAAACTCTGGGAGACGGCGAATGAAAGGCTTGAACTCGTCAGAACCTTTTGTTGGCAGCATAGGCCCATCCGAAGGTTCCAGTTCTGGGTCAACAAGAGGCGACAAAAACCCAATCAACAAATTCAGCAGATAGATCCCCAGACCATAACTAACAACAAAGAACCCTTGAACATAATAAATCCGCAGTGCATAGAGAGATGCTAGAACTGCAGTCCCAATCCATCTATAAACCGCGTGTGGAGTAGTTTTGTCCAAATAAAACTGGAAGAGTTTCCACATATCATGCCTCCATTGGTTTAGAGGAGCTGCAGCTGAGGCACCGTCACCTCCAACACCCTCCATAAAAATAGAGCTTCACAACCCTAACAGATCTCAAACAAAACTTCAATCAGCTCCAGCTCTCATATACTTGCATACATAATCAAAAAAACAACCCAACACACATTATCAATTATTCAATCCTACTCTCTTTTCTTTTTAGTAAATACATTTACTCCTACTCTATTTGTTTACTGAAAAAGAATCAACATATTACTTGGGAAGCTAGGATATCCCATTGTTTAAAATACCAAAAACAAAAAGAAAAAGAAAAACTGATCTTATTAAAAAGACTTAGAAAACGACAAACGCATAATAACCAAATTTCTTCTTTTCTAAACTCATAAACTCGGCAATCAAATAGAGGGATAAAAGTTTGAAGCGGATATAACAAGTAAAATACTCAATATACATGCAATTAGAAGCATATCTGAAATGGGTAGCCCCAAATCGTGAACCCTAACTTTAATTTTTGGCTTGTTTACGCATATTCTACAATGAAAGTATTCATTGTGAATAAGGATAAATGGATATTGATATGAACATAATAAAATCAATCAACTAGGGTTTAATGATCGAAAAGTGCATTGAGTATAAATAGAAATCTTACCTCCGATGAGTGTGGAGCAGATTGATAGGAGAGGATTTGGAGGGTAAAATAGAAAGAGATCTACTTGGTTAGATTGAAAATATTTCGACTTTCAAGTAATTGCTGAGAAATTTATTATTTTCTCTCTCCCCTCGCTCATTATATACCCTTTTGACGGCTTGTAGTAGAATAAATATTACCTCCAATGGGTGTGGTGTTTGATAAAATTATTTTATTATTGATAATTTTTTATATTATACTATATTAATATATTAATTTACTAATAATAGATTAATAATGTGTACAATAATTTGTATATAACGAGCGTATTTTCTTTTGAAATAACATATTTAATTAACAATATATAACTAATTCTTGATGAATAAATAAATAAATTTAAAAATATACAATTATGCCTTATTTATTATATGTATATATATATAAATATTCAACCTCAATATGTTGAAAGATTGGCTGTGGTGAGATGTAATTTATTTATTAGGGTTAAATAAAATTTTATTTATAATTATAATTTATTATTTTTAAATTTTATGAGCCCACTCTTAAAAGGTATGGTTGAACGATAATTTTATCTTATTTATTATATATATAGATTTATATATTTTGGTACTTTTTATTTTATGTAGAGGAAATATTTTTACATTTAAATATGTTAATTTTATGAGGTTGTCTCGTATAAATGATAACGTGTTTAGTTTTGGTGTATATTGACCGACCAAATGTATGTAACCTTCCTATAAAAATTTGAAATGAAATCTAGAACCCAAAAGGGTACATTTTAAAGTGTGGGTGTCAAAATAATGGTAGTGAAAACTTTGGGGTCAAATTCATAAATATGATTAGTCTCATAAAATTTATAAATGAATAATAAATTGGGAAAAGCATATGAAAGAGAGAGAAAAACACAAACAACCCAAATCCCAAAATAACTTGTTTAAACCCAATAGTCCACGCAACCCAAAGGCCCATAATAATCACCCAAAGCTTGGACCGGACAAACGAGAACTACAATACTATCGCTTATCACTGATCAAATATCCACAACCGGCCAGGGCCAGCCCATAATTCTCTCTCGCCGCTGCTTCACCCAATTCGGTTGATCCATACACAATTACACATCAAAGAAATTTAAAATATGTATATATATATATATATACATGATATACATATATGTACATAATTAGTAATAGTTGTCGATTGTTTTCATGTTAAAATGGTGGAAAATGTGTTATTGGGAAAACTTGATCCGAAATTTAACTGAGAGTAATTGTAAAGTTATCCAAACAATAATTGAACATGTTTCTCGAGCAAAAGACCGGTAGGTTCGAAGCAAAAGGAACAGTCCCTCACACATGTATAATCATCGTTTGATTGCCGTTACGAATAATTTAACGGAGGAAGGAAACTCAAATTTAGAGAGATTAATTGTAAGACCCCAACTTTTATGAATAAAGATTTAATTTTTTTTATATATTATTTCAAAATAGTAAGGTGTTGATTTGATAAATATGAAAAGTTATGAGTGAAATGTGCAAATATTTCAAAATGAACAAGTGGTTATAAAATATTCATTGTTGTCGGAGAATATTCATTTGGTCGTGGAATATTCTTGTTGTCGGGGAATATTCGTACGACGGCGCAGCTATTTGTGGGCCCCATAACGAAATAACTGTCAAATATAGAAAGCGACAGAAATAACCTTTTTATAAAATAACGGCGTAGTTGTTACCGTTAGTACTGTAGAAATACCCGGTGGTTAAAGTACAGTAATACGTGGTGTTGCACAGTAGCACACGGTATTGCATAGTAGCACACGGTATTGCACAGTAATTCTAATTATTGAGTCTTACGTGAGAAGGCACTTACTCAATTATTGTTACAGTAATTACTGTTCAATATTTTATATTATTGATTCAATAATTGCATGATATTTTATTGATTCAATAATTGCTACGTTGATATTTTATATCAATAATTGCTACGTTGCTATTTTATATGATTGATTCAATAATTGCTACAATTGATATTTCGTATTATTGATTCAATAATTGTCACTACACAGTATTTCACATTATCAACTCAATAATTCATATTATTTGAATAATATTATTAGATAGCATTATTGACAATATATAAGGAAGTTCTGTCTAGGAGGGGTTATTTAATTGCGCGCCAGTAAGGAGAAGTCCTTATCGGAAGGCCCCCTCTTTCCTGAGAACGGCCTAGTTGTCAATATTGTAGTTCTGTAATATTATTTGTGAATAATTAATTATTGATTTATATGATAAGAAAATATTTATTTTGTGGATATAAAAGAAGGAATTAGTGCTGATGTGTTTTTATCAGTATTTTGGTGTAGAAAATCATCTGTTTATGGATTTCGGATAATTTATGTTGGGAATTTGGAAAAACTTTCTTCTGCAAAGTTGTAGAGAATTAAATTTCCTATAGAAGGACATAAAATTTATATTTTTCTGACAAAGGGGCTATTTATTATGAATTATTGAAGTTTCGGAAAATAAATATTTTTTAAAATAAAATGGTGGGCCCCACTTTTGGTTGGTGGCTGATGGCTTTTGTTTTTGGTCATGAGGCGGCGGGAATTTTTAAAAATAAAATATTATTTTATTAATTTAGTCTACTTTGGCATCCTAAGCTTTTCCTATAAATAGGGTGCTTAGGTTATAATTGAAAATCACACAAGAAATCAGAAGTTTTCTCTCTCTATAATATCGAGCGTATTTTTGTGAGTATTTAGATACTTTGAGTGTTACTATTCAGTGCAAGTTTTTTTCGATATTATATCCGATATTCCAGTTAGAGGTACTATCTTTTTGAGGTAAGGGATGTTATTTTCTTTCGTAAATGATGTTATTCTTTTCAATATCATTATACCAAAATATTGTCATGAATTTTATTATAAAATTCTTATTTTTCCGTCGGGGTTACTATTCAAGTATACGGCACTATTCACAGAAAAATTAAATTTTTTTCTATATGTCCAAATTGCTTGTTAAGGTTTTTATCTTTGATTGTATCAAAGTTTTAAGCTCTATTCTTGAATTTTGCTCCACAAAGTATTATTATGGGATATTTTTGAACTTGGATAAACTAAAATACGAATCCTTAATTTTTGTCTTTTATCTCACTGAATTCGTTATTTATGTTATTTTTCATCATCCTTAGTCCTAAAAGGTGATATAACTGAATATCTTTGGCCTGTAGAGCAAAGATGAATGATTACCTGATGAATATCTTTGGTCGTAGTGCAAAGATGAAAGGTGTTGAGATGAACATGACCACTGATGATACAAATGAATATCTTTGGCCTGTAGTGCAAAGATGAATATTGATTTGAGATGTATATTGATTGATGTTACAGGGATAAAATATTGATGATGGACTTTTAAATCATAGAAGATAGTAGACTTCATTCTCTACTTAACTCTTCTAATGAATTGTTATTTTCCGCTGCGAATATTGATCTAAAGTTGATTGTCCATTATATTTTATTTGATTTGTTGAAGACTAACGATAATTTATTTTTTATTATCTCAGTCATAATATTCTTTATTGGGCTAGTTGAGCTCACCCTTTTCATCTATTGTCCTCTTCAGGAAATGAGAATGTCGTAGGGACTAGTCGGGGGACAGAGTGATGGTCCGAGTTAGAGCAGTAGTAGTCATCACTATTTCTGATAAATAGTGTGATAATAATTGTAATGAGGACTTAGTTTGAATATTAATATTTTCTATACGATTTGTGTTGACACCCACAGTTGTGTGGTCGTATTTTGCACGACCGTGTGATATAAAATTTGTATTTGAATTCTGTACCATGTATTTGGCGACTCAGAATGGGTTGGGTTGACTGGACCTATTATGGGGGTGTCACATTAATTTTGTATTTTCGGATAAATTATGATTACTTATATTGCATTGTATAAGGAGGAGATATTATCCTGTCAAAAAGAAATTTAAAATATGTATATATATATATATATACATGATATACATATATGCACATAATTAATAACAGTTGTCGATTGTTTTCATGTTAAAATGGTGGAAAATGTGTTATTGGTAAAATTTGATCCGAATTTTAACTCAGAGGTGATTGTAAAGTTAGCTAAACAATAATTGAACATGTTTCTCGAGCAAAAGACTGATAGGTACGAAGCAGAAGGAATGGTCCCTCACATTTATAATCATCGTTTGATTGTCGTTACGAATAATTTAACACAGGAGGAAACTCAAATTTAGAGAGATTAATTTTGTATTTTCGGATAAATTATGATTACTTATATTGCATTGTATAAAGAGGAGATATTATCATGTGTCAAAAAGAAATAGAAATGAATAAATCTAGGGAGATCGGTTTAAAGTGATTGGTCATTTTTTTTGGACTCCCAAAATATTTATAATATTTATTAGAATTGAAATTTGTACAAAATCTAATCATGTGTGTAATTGAAATACACATAAAAAACAAAGGTACATAGAGAGATCACGAAGTGATGTTTGATTACATTTTAATGCATCTTAACAGTCCACCTCTTAATGTATTTTAACAACCCATATTTTTGTATGAAGACGTCCTCTGGATAGCTTAGGCTCATATTTATATCTTAACTATTTAGACGACCTCTTAATACAAAGATGTAGATTCTTGAGATACATTAAGAAACGAACGGTTAAGATGCAATCAAACACCATCCAGTCGCCTCAGAAGGATTGAATAGAAATAGAGAATTTATGATAGTTTGATCCTATCTTGAATAGGCAAACAGTACGAGGAGAGGAGGAGAGGAGGAGAGGAGGAGAGGAGAGGAGAGGAGGAGAATAAGGAGAGGTGGTACGTGGACTAAACACAGCCATGCAGTTTGGTGTATCCGTGGCTGCCAAACAGCCCACATGCACAAACCCTAGTCCCATTCATTCCTAAAACGTTGCTTTCTTTCTTCACCATATAATAAATTATTATTATTCTCTCCCAATGTTTCATAAATAATTATCATAATTTTAAAAAAATATAATAAAATATGTTTTAAATTAAATTAAATTATTATTTTATTACATATTTAATTGTCGAGTTTATTTTGCAACAAACCTACTAGGAGTATAAGTGTCAGAAGATATTTCTGAGTGGAAGTCCAAATAGACATGAAGATATTTGTTTTTTTACTTTCTCCACACACCACTCCTAGTGGATCTTATGCTACGTCGACCTTTTTTTTCCCCTTCTAATTAATAGTAATCAATAAGGGTAAAATAATATCTTAAATAATTGTATATTTTTTGATGGACTATTTCATAATGCCTTATTTTTGGTATTAATATCACATTATTTAATACTTTTTTAAAATTAAAGTTTTAAGACTTTTAACATTACTCACCAATAATAAAGTTGGAAAGAAACATTAATTTTGCTTATATATAAGATGGATTATAACTTTGTAATGTAATTGTACGATTGAATTGGTTAATCGCCTTAAAAAAATTATGAAATTAAATAAATTAAAAAAAATTGACAAAACCAAAATAATTTTGGAAAAAAACTTTTATATAAGTTGAAAATGTTAATTCTACGTGTTTCCTCTCATCAAATATTACCTTAAAAGAGTTTTATAAATTAAAATATTTTTCGTTTGATAATAGTAATAATTATAATAATAAATTGATTAGTTAACATAGTTTGACGAGAGTGATTAATATGAAATTAACTTTGATTAATTGATCAATACAGTATCGACACTCAGATCGAGAGATGATGTCTCTTTACTTATCAGCACTGTATTGATTAATTTACCAACTTACCATGAAATTGGCAAGTATTGGTATAATCTTTGTTAAAGATGGCAAGTATATAATATTAATATTATGAAAAGAGAAAATCAAAATCAGAAAAGTGAACAAATGTGGGCCTCATCTCCGAAAAAATAAATACAAAAATACAAGTTTAAAAGAAAGGGTATGGAATAAAAATAAAATTGTGGGCGAGGCTGCTCTCTCACTTGTTAACTTTTCTCTCTTTCATCTCCGTTCAACTATGACAAGGTACACTCGAGCTCTCTCTGTACATGTAACTTCAAATCTCAGGAGCTCTGATCTCTCTGTTCTTTTGTGCTATATATATTATTATCAGTTTAATTAATTTCTAAATGAAGCTTAATTGTTTGTTCCTGTGTTAAAGATCAAACACAAGTCAATTTAGGTTGTGAAATTATGTCTATTTGGAAAGAGAAAAGAAATTCCGTATGTTGTGTAAATCTCTTTAATGTTTATGTTTATCATCAACTGTTATTATGTGTGTATCATGGAAATGGAATTAATTTGTGTTCAATTTGCCAAGAACTTATTTTTGGGGAACACATTGAAATGGGACCCTTAATTTCTTACTTCATTTTTGTATTATTGATAGTGCTGTACTTATCAGGGGTTTGGTAGTTGTTGTAGCAATAGTGGTTAAAGTATTACTTCAAATTTTTTGGGTTTGAGTTGTTATGAGCTTTTGTGCTCTTTAGATCTTAGGCTTTGACTTACCCTTCTTAGATCGGGTCCTTTGGTTTTTAATTTATGTTTCTTGACTATGCCCAAAATTACCAAAAGTGGACTTTTAATTGAATGCCCCCTTTTTTAAATGTAATTTTGGCCCAGTACCAGGATTAGAACCAGGCTATTACTCAAATTTTGAGTGCCTATATTATTTGCATTCGGTTTGTCCGGTTACTAGCATTTGCAGCGGTAGCGTTTAGACCTCCAAACACACTGCACCATTTTTGGTGCGTTGCGTTTCAAATAAATTTCTTCTAGAGGAACAAAATTTTCAATTGTGTTTGAAAGTCTAAACGCCAAAGTTGTCATGGCGTCGCCTAGTCATTGCCTAGGCGACGACTAGGCGTCTTGGCCCTAGAGAAGGATAAGGACGCCTTGGACGCCAAGCTGTCAAGGCTCACGCCTTAGTAACTGATCCAAGTTAAGTAATTAAGTCATTTTGTATCCATGACTCATCATAACCCATGCACTTGTTATGTAATGTAATTTTATTATGAAAGTCCAATAATAATCTAGAAGGGGGGTTGAATAGATTATTATCGCTTTAAAAATTATGTTAGGCCTTTTTGATTTTTTTAATTAATTAATTTGTAGTGTTAAAATTAATATGCAATACAATAAAAATTCAATCACACAATGTACAGAGATTTGTCTGGTTCACAACATACATCCTAGGTATGTTGCTACGTCTATTTTCAAGTTTCTCTTGAGATCCTATTACTAACAGCAATAAATACTCCTTCAACAGGTGGAGAAACCTTTACAAAGTTTTTAGAGACAAACTTTCAACTCTTAACAACTACCTATCTTGGACATCAAGCTCCCAGCTCCCTTCTCAAGTTTAGTTGTACTTCTTTTTAGATTAATTATATTCTATAATCTGATTTTGAAATAACAGTCTTTTTCTTTCCTCACAAGTTCAATAGAGATCCAACTCCTAGCTGACCTCTCTAAGACTCTGGTCTTGGTCAAAGAATTACTAGTTTTTCTCACAGGTACATAACATAAACTAACTTTAACTTTTTCCCTTTTTACAAAGATTTTTCAATGTGCTTCTTAAATAAGCAGATAGTAATTTAAAGATCAGATATAGATCAATGTTCAAAAAAGCTAAAAGCGGTTCGAGGCGTTTTTTTCCCGACAAGGCGAGGCGTAAGCTTCAAGGCGGAGCGAGGCGGAAGCCTCGATTTGAAGACCTAAAAGTCCCCAAAAAATTATGAAAAAATACTAATAAAACCATAAAATAATTCATCATTATAATTAAGGTCATAAAAGACATAAATAACCAACGTCACAGTAATGTATCATTACAAAACATCAAAACAACATAATATCATCAAGTACTTATATAGTCATCATCTATCACTATATAAGATTTGTATCATTCGTATCTAGCGACTTGAATAATGGATCAAATCCTAGATCATCATCCCCATCACCATCATCATCATCCCTATCATCACTAAGAGGATCTTCCATGGAATCATCATCGTATCTAATAGCTCTGTCATCCTCCTCATTGTCGGTGCTAAGATCCTCAAACTCAGGTTCTTCATCAACCAATTGCAATCCCTTCCCTTTATCTATAAATAAACAAGTGAATATATATTTAATCCAAATGAGTATGTTTTTTTAAAGAACACTTTAAAGACAACTTAAGTAATGACACTAACCTTTTGGCATAGTTTTTGACGGCAAAGTTTTTCTCTTTCTCTTTTGACTTCCTTGTTTACTACTTGTTTCCCGAGTCCTTTTTCCTCCAAGTGTAATCTCCCTCACATTAGTCCCTTCTCCTCCAACTGTCTTTTCATTCTCATAAATCCTTTCACCCTCCTCCATATCATCATTCCCAGAAGTCAGTCCCGAGATATTTTCATCATTTTCCCCTGCAACCCACTCATTATCAGATGACACATTTTCAACAACCAATGGATCCTCTTCTTCCGTTAGTGCCTTTTTCTTGATATGCCGATCTTTCAATTTTTTATTGTACATAATGTAAGCCAATGAGTTAAGCTTGGATGCGGACAATCGATTTCTTCTCTTTGTATGTATCTATATTACAAGTAATTTAGCATTAGTGACAATGTGTGATCTCATAAAATATTAATAAATAGATTTATATCTAATAAAATCTTAATAAATGATTTATATCTAATAAATACCTAACTGAAAGTACTCCAATTACGTTCACACCCCGAAGATGAGCAAGTTAAACTCAGAATCTTCATTGCAAAGTTTTTTAATTCCGGAGCTTCATCTCCATATACGATCCACCAATTAGCTGGATCAATATTAAAACATATATCAATCTTACCGGTACAACGGTACTTACCAAGATCATGTTTAATCAAAATGAAAGCATAACCATACATTAATCAACGGTACTTACCGGGAGCACGTTTCTTACACGTGTTTTTGGCATTTGTGTAGCCAAATAACCCTTGCCTCAATCGGAATGCATCTAATTGCAAATCAGCTTTCTTTCTTTCCACGACGTTAGGAATAAGCTTGTCCATACAAGAGTACAATCTCACCTTAACTTCCGCATTGTCATAGAAATTGTCTTCATATTGAAAATGAGGATTCAAATAATATGCAGCAACGTGCAAATACCGATGCAACTGATTGTTCCACTTAGCATCTATTATGCTCCATATCTCTTTATATGCCCCCTCCTCATTATCCAGATTTTTTGCAATCTCTTCTTTTGCATTGTCCATGGCACCATATAAAAATCTCATTCCCGGCGCCTTCTCTGAATCTGCCATCCTCAATACACCTACTAGAGGTTTTGTGGTCTTAATTGCATATCTCACGCTATCCCAAAAATTCCTATCACTCAGAATGATTTTTTTCGCCTTCCTACCTTCAGGTTTTTTTGCTCAAGCACAATTTGCCCACTCCCTAGATGTAAACATAGTCTCCAAAGACTGTCTCAAACTATGCATACTCTGCAAAGTTAAATAAGCAGTGGCAAATCTAGTGGCGGATGGCCGAACAAGGTCTTTATTAGTGTTGGCCCTCATCAATGTTAAGACTTATCCATGATTATATATGAAGTTGCTTACCTACATAATGACATTTATCAAAAAATAATAATAATTCAAGTATTCATTGAATAAAAAAAATTATAACCAAATAATAATAATAGTAATTACCTTCTTTGCCTTTGTCAAAGCATTTTTATGTTGAGGCAACTCTCCAAGCTTCTCAAGCATCAAATCGATGCAATGCACGGCACACGGTGTCCATCACATACGTGGCCTCTTCAACATTAACATTCTCCCCGCGTCCTTATAATTAGGTGCATTGTCAGTGACTACTTGAATGACAAGGTCTTCTCCCACTTCCTCAACAACCTCATCAAGTAGTTTAAACATCAAATTAGCATCTTTAATTGCATCAGATGCATCAACAGATTTCAAAAATACAGTGCCATGGGAGTTGTTTACAAGAAAGTTTATTAGTTGTCTTCCTTTAATATCTTTTCAACCATCCGACAAGATTGACACCCCTGTATATGACCAAGTCTTCTTTACCTCCTTAACAAAGGCCTTTGTAGTCTTCGCTTGGTCCTTCAATATCCAAGAGCTAAGCTCGTATGGAGTAAGGGGTTTCAAAGCATGACCATAGTTCCCAATAGATCGACACATATTTATAAATGAAGGACTATCTGCAACATTGAAGGGAATCCCGTTTTCAAAGAAGAATCTACCAATATCAAGACAGACTGCATTATGAGCCTCCTTTGAAAATACGGTACGCCTTGTAGTAGCATCATCATCACCAGCATCAACATCCACAATAAATCTGTCCATGGGTCCCCGAACTCCTCTCTCGGAGGCACTACCCACACTTGAACCTTCCAAGGATGGATGACCACCATAATAAGATCCACTTTGTATTTTTTCAACTTCATCTCTTTGTCTTTCCTCCTCGGAGTCCATATTTTTCTTCATATATGAAGCAAGCTCTTCCTTCACTTCGCTTGGTACTTTTTTGCAAGCCTCGACGTTACTATGATTACCCACAAGATGATTTTTCAACCTTGTAATCCCTCCTTTGCAAATTTTCTTACAAAAATTGCATTCCACATATAAATGAGCTTTATTAACTCCAGGGGCTGCGGTGCCATATTTCCATGCAGGATCTTTCTTACCCATAATAACAATTCACTGTAATAAAAAAAATTGTTATTACATTTTGATAACAAAATTATGGACAACACATATTTTTATATGCAAGCAGATTAGTAGAATGGACAAATTTATGTTATTACCCAACAAATTGTTTTCACAGAATCACAGCAAATATATGTTATTACCCAACAAATTGTTTTCACATAATCACAGCAAATATATATTATTACCCAACAAATTATTTTCACAAGCAAATATATGTTATTACCCAACAAATTGTTTTCCCATAATCACAGCAAATATAGTTAATTAAAAAAATTAATTAAGTCATAAACTAAAAACAAAACCTTGACATAAAATATAAAAAAAACGACAGAAGACAACAGACAGACGACGGAAATTGACGAAGAAAAATAGACGAGAAAAACAGAGGAAGACGACGACGGAAGAAGAAGAAGAAGACAGAAGACAGAAGACGGGACTGCAAACGCTACTACAGACAGAAGACGCGACGACGGACGAAGAAGAAGAAGAAGAAGAGGAGACAGACGAAGGAAAACATAAGGAAGAATACTTGGGTGTCGATGAAGGAGGCTGAAGCTGGTGTCTCGAAACGACTGTCGCGATTTAGGTTTAGCTTCAATTGCAAAAGTATTAGACTTAGGTTTTGTTTAAACACCAAATTAAGGCTCACGCCTCGCGGCGCCTTGAGGTGGACGTCGGCCGAAAATGACATAGCCCAAAATAGCTACCGCCTCGCCTTGGCCTTTTACCACCTCGCTACGAGGCGTGCCTCGAGGCGTACGCCTCGAGCGCTTTTTCGAACATTGATATAGATTAAAAAAAATGTGCTTCTTGTTTAAGCAATTATATCAATTTCAATTTTAACTCAGAATTGTTTCTTGTGAAAGCAGATATATAATTCAAAGTAACTAGATAATAGATGAGTTTAACAAAGCTACTTTTCTAATAAATATTGTATGAATGAAATTCAAATATGTATGACTAAATAATTAAATTAATTTAAATGATAGTAATAATTTAATTAGTTAAACAATACTGAATTTAACAAATAAATTTGCTTAACTCAGATAATATATAATAATATTTTATCTATTTTGTGACAGGTTATAAATAAAGTCACTTAGTACTATAAGGAATCGTACGGTCGGATTCCCTCACTTAAGAAGAATATCTCTGTAGCCTTGCAACGTCTAAGTATGACAGTATTTATAATTTCACAATTGATATTTATATAAATATGTTTAATAGATCACTTAGATTTTCAAATACGGTTCGGATGATTCACTCTTAGATGAATTATCTCAGTGTTGTTGTGAATTATCAAGTGTAAAAGATATTTATATAAGTAATATCATATCCAAAGTCACTTAGTATTATAAGGAATCGTACGGTCGGATTCCCTCACTTAAGAGGAATATCTCCGTAGCCTTGCGAAGTTTAAGTATAACTTTTAATTTGATAAATAGATGAAATATAGATATATAAAGTTGTGTATAATAATTTATATTCGTATATTTATAAATATAAACAAGTAAGAGATAATTTATATAAACTCAAATTAAATGACTTATCTCAATTACTTGGATCAATTTTTCCTTCTTAAGTAATCAGAACTTTTGGCAAGAAGAGATTGAAAGCTTTTAGAGAGGGTATGTAGACAAGAAGAGTAAGTTTTTCTTTTCAAGTGAATTGGTAAAAACCAAATGAATGAAAGACTCCCTATTTATAGAATTTTGAGATCGAGGGCAAAATTGTAATTTTGAAATCTGTTTTTGTAATTAACGGATGGGATTGTTTGATTTTGAAATCAATGATCTGGATGAAATATTATGCACGCAGATTGCCAAATAGAAGTGCTTGGTGTATTTTAGTGTCTCAAATTAATGCCAAGCATTTAATTCGGTCAAGGAAGAAAACATATGCTTTGTATTTCAGAACTCAACATTCTCCAAAAATTCCGTCAAGTCAGCATTAATGCTTTCAAAGCATTAAACTCATAAAACGTGTCCCATAAAGAATGTCACAGTGAACCCATCCGTATATGCAAAGCTTAAGGCTATCAAGCTTTTAATTCTTTTAAACCCCATATGCCCATAATGATGGTATATAATAAATATGTATGTATTATAAGTTTATATGTATGTATGCAAATATGAACCCATTCGTATATGCAAAAACTTAAGTCTTTCAAGTTTTAATTCTTTAAATGCCCATATGTCCATAATGATGATATATAACAAATATATATGTAAAAATTCTTTTTGCCCTCATTTTGTAGAATTTTAATTTTTAAATAGGATCTCCTCGCCTTGAGAAATGTTAATGTATGAATCAATTTATTTAACACTTGATAATTTATTTTATCAAGGTTAATAAAAATTAATTCAAATAGGTTTAGAAAATAACATTTAAATTAAATGAATAAATATAAAGTTTAAATAAGAAAAATATAATTAATTGTTATCATCAAAATAAACTATAGATTTGAATACCTATCATATTATTTATTAAACTTGTAATGGGTGATGGATGTTGACTTGGTTGATTTTTAATTTTCTACTTGGTGTTTGTTGGCTTGTTCTGCTAGTTTTCAATGTTAATTGTTTTATTTTTTAATTTTGATTGTGAAATTGTGTTTTTAATTGTATTCCGTAGTGTTAGTTATGATGTTTTGTGTTTTAATGTATATAAAATTTTATTATTCAATAAACTTTTAAATTAAAATAAACAAATGTATAAATGGCACATTGTTAACGACTTGTTGCCATACGGACGCCATGACGGACACCATGGCGGACACCTTATTGCCTTTAGCGTACTTGTGGTCAACTATCGCTGCGTTCTCGTCGTGGTGCCGTGACAACTATGCTAAACGATACATATTAATGCACCCAAGCTCAAAAAAAGTAATAGGGCTGTGTTAAGTAGCTAACAGCAAGCGTCAAACTTCATCAGTCCCTTGAACATTTTGAAATATAGGAACAAATCACTCTATTAGTTATCTTGATTAATCTTCTGAGTGTAATCTTGTAGTAGTTATATTAATTTTTACTTTTATCCTATAAATCTACAACCTTACCACAATAAAAAGGGGTTGAACTCTTATGGCATTTGTAATATATGTTCAACTCTATTTGCTAATGCCTACTAGAATATCAAGCTTGGTTACATATATTCGAAACTTGGTTTTATCTATTTTTATTTCTTTGATAAAGAAACAGCTCTTTCAAATTATATTTCCTCTCTTATTCTCCCTATCTTGTGCTCAATATCTCACATATCTTGTATATTCCTGCTACTCATTTATACTTCGTTTATGATATGGACCATATGGTATCCGTTATTTATTCAGGATAGTTAATATATTTTATTGGTTGCAGAGCAGTAAACTTCTTGTGAGCCTCTGAAGAGCGATTAGTTACATGTGAACAAAAGTCTTATATCCAACCCATCATGTCTGATCGTGTAATACAATCATATCATGATTCTGGCAAGAGAGATAGGCAGCCATTGCATTCTTACCAATCTCTCTGGATGTCACGTTGGGCTGGTGCAAGTTGTAATACAGAACTTCAGGAGCAAAATCAATTATCTAGTCCCCTCGGAACGGATGAAGTTGATCATGGTACTAAACAACTCCATTTACCGAGTGGAGGGGGGATTGCTTCCAACATTTCTGATTCTTCCAAAGAGTTTGGAGAAGTTAAAACCAGAAATTTTGAAATCATAAATGAGAGCCCGATAATGAGTTCAAGAAACTTGAGAAATGATGGGCCGAGTTCCCAAGAATCTCCAATTACCAATATTTCTCAGAAAAGTGGGAGTAGTTTCGTTATGAAAAATGACCACGAGATTAACGACACAAAAGTATTGAAGCGTCAATTTTCCCAGAACTTTGAACATGGTAATACTGCTTCACGTACAAGCGGGACACATTTTCCCTCGATACATTCAGTGGC
Source organism: Panax stipuleanatus (assembly GCA_020205555.1). Classification (NCBI taxonomy): domain Eukaryota; kingdom Viridiplantae; phylum Streptophyta; class Magnoliopsida; order Apiales; family Araliaceae; genus Panax; species Panax stipuleanatus. The sequence continues at coordinate 2,347,541 of CM035120.1, read as the reverse complement.
TCCTCTGGAAACTGAAGCTTCATCAAGGGAGTGTCATATTCAGCATCAAAGTCTCTCTCAAAACCCTAAAGATTTGGTGAAGTCTCGTATGATTTTTGGTAGCAGCTTCGGTTTCAGAAGGTCTTCACAAGACATTTTTACTGGTACATCATCTCCCTTTTTTCCCCAAGGATTAGATCTTGGAGAATGTAGATTTGATAGAGGAAGAAGTTCAGAACCATCCTCAATATGTGGACAAGAAAAAGTCAACCACTTAAGATCCATTTTAGTATCCAAAAAACACTTATCAGATACTAATATTACAATTTTGGAACAGGAGAAGTGTAATTATCACAACGATTCTACGGTTTTGGTTGGTAAGCAAAATATGGACAACTGTTCAACCTCCGGAAAATCTGTAATACCATATTTAAGAAAAGATATTGATTCATGCATGATTATAAATGATCCCTCTAGGAACAGTAGCCATTCACCAGCGATTTGCGAAGAGCACTACCAGAGAATGCATAATCATTCTGGTAGTGGACTTTCTCCAAGTTGGAGCAGTCCTCCGGTAATGACCGAATTGGAAACATTACAGTGTGGGTGCTGTTTGCTCACAAAGCCAAGTTTTACACATGATGCGAAGACTATGAGAATATTCACTTCTGTGGAGGGAGTAAGTGGAAGTTGTCCCAGAATTTCTCAGACAACTCATAGTTTGCTAATCAAAAAAAGGACTGATGTCAACTTGTGTAAAGAAAATCACATTTTCAGGGAGTCAGGAGTACTTGACCATCTAAAAGAAAATCCCTCTAGTGAACTGCACAGCTTCTCTCCACTTTGTGGTCATAGTCAGCGAGCAGTAAAGCTCGGTGAAGGAAAAGAAAATGTTCAAGATGTCAATGCTTCTGAAGTTGTTCCAAAGAACGAATTATCAGCTGAAACAGACACAATGGACATGTCTAATTTTAAATATAATCATCTTTCTGGTATGTCTACACTGCATATCTTACTTACCAAATTAAAGTTATATATTGTATATCTTGGGTTGAAGAGTTAGTTGAAGCACATTATTGTCAAGCGAAGAACCAAATGTAAATTCTTTCACCTACGTTGCACAAAAAATAACTTGCATCTCCATTATTCCCCTATATATATATATATATATACAGAAGCACATTATTGTTAATCGGAAAGTTTTTATTTATTGATTTTTGTCATGTCTGCTTCAGTGTAGAAATGCATTTTCAAAAGACTTTTATTTTGGCAACCAGTTTTCAGAATGTTAAGGTGTTTAATGTCGTGCCTAGGTGTAATCTTGAAGCTAAACTTGTGATAATCAATCTTTCGGATATCTAGTAAATTCCTTTTCTACTTTTTGAATGTTGCAGGTGGAAATTCTTCCTCATCAAACAAGGTACTCTTTATGTCTTTGATTCTTTTAACTACTGTATCCTCTTGGCTTGGTTTTATCACATTCTTGTTTATGTTTAGTCAGACATTCCAGCTATTAGTGTCTTCAGATTTCTTTGTATCTTTAATTATTTTCCCCTGAAAGGTATCAGAATTCTTTATTCACTGTGTGTTGTGAGCACAGATGCATGCATGATTATAGGAGCACCATTTGCTTGGCAGGCAAGCAGCCAGTAAGGTCTAAAAGATTAATGTGACTAATATTAGCTACTGCTATTCGGAGCTAGGATTCTGATAATCAATGATATTAGAATATTAGAGAAACAATATGCACCATTCACCTCATTGAATGTTATTTGTTGGAGTTGCTATGGATGCTTTGTGTGCTATTGGGGACTAATCACATATCAATTTCCACTTCATTGGCTCGAAAAATAAAGTTGAAAACATTATGTCTTCACTTATGACCCAATTAAACTATTTTCTGTAATGGAGTAATGATGTAATCCAGAAAGTCTAGATATTATTATATGCTAAAAAGTAAATTTGTATTTTTTTCAATACGTGGATTTGTCAGTTTTATTTAGGAAATTATGATCTTATGGAAGAGGTTAATTTATCAAATAGACTTTTAAGACTAATAAAATTAATAAAGCCCTAATATTGGAAAATATAAAATTATAATTCATTGAATAATATCTAGACAAGTTGGAGTGCTTAAGTAAGACTTTGTAGTAGAAACTTCACTGCAAAAACCCCCAAGGCATAAATGTGAAAGACTGAAAACATGCTTTTAACTTAAAAAGTCTTTATGATTTGTTTTTTGATGTTGCAACAGCATATAAACTTATAAAAAATTTAGGCAGCAATGATTAGGAAACTTGTAATCTTGCAGTCATATAAATTTATTAGTTTTGCAGGATGTCACAGTGGATACAGATTCACCACATAATGATGCAATTACTTCAGCCGGAGGAGAAGTTCGACACAAACGTCCTATCCCTGAGTTACCTGATATAAACATAGAACTTCACGCCCTGTCAGTTGAAGAAAACTCGATGGATAATGCAGACCCAAGCACCTCAAAAACTCAGAGTTTGGACATAGATCTCCTCCATGCTGAGCAACCCAGTAATGCAAAATCTAATCACCGCCCAAGTGGTCATCTGGGGCCAGAGTGGAGCAGCAGATGGATTAAGCGTCTTAAGTTGAGTGCTTCAGGTTCCTTTTCTATTGGTACCAAGAGTATGAACTTGGGCAAAACAACCTCGCATGACGACAAAGTAAACAAGTTCTTCGGCAGAATTATTAAAGGTGGGATAACTAACTCAGATCTGACATTGGCTAAACCTGCTGGTAAAGAATTGATGGTGCTAGATCAGAAAACAGCCTCTGTTAGGAATGGCGAGTCCTCTTCAGTAGGCAACGTGGAAAATGGTGATGATATTACAGTTTCACATTTTTGGATTCAGAGGTGGCTTCATAATCGAGCTGCAACTCCACAGAAGAAGCCTGAAGCAGTTGTGGCTTGTGACCCACAAAGTTCGAAGGTAACTTTGGAGGACTTTAGAAAGAAGCAGTTTCCGAGCATAGCTGCTATGGCCCTGATGGGGAAGGCCAGGAATGGTTTTCAACCATGTAAGTTCCAGAACAAGGGTTCATTCATAGTCTGGAATACCAAGAGTGTGTGAAACAAACAAGTAGCATTGTCCAATTCTCTCGAGGTTCAAGATCGTTTTATGAGAAAAATGGTCCTACTTTTGATTAGCTGAATGTTTAATTTCCTAGGAAAAATTACTTTCAAGAGTTGACATTGATAAAAGTAAAGGAAGGGGAACAGGTCATATTGGGGGAGACTGGCATGTCCAACTACACTGTTATCTCAATAAGCTCCTCACTTTGTAAATTTGTTTTATTCGAGTTTGATAAACGTGTTAACTTTAGGATTGGACCGAAATTAATCTTTGCATGGCACTGTTGATTGATGAAGCACTTGGTAGGATCAGATTATTGATGCTTTTCATGGTTATCAAGTCGTTGACTAGGCGACGCCTAGGTGTCTGGGCTGCCGGGAGTCTATGATTGCCTGCTGCGTGCTTCTTTTGTGTAGAAAAATCTTCTGATAAATAAAAATATCTTCACAAAATACAGTTTAGTACTCGGTAGTTTTCTTAAACTTTAGATCTAGTTCCTGAAGTTAAAAGACTTAACCGTGATGTGTTTACATGGTATTAGTTATCACCACAGGGGTTATGCATTCTGCTAATCAGAGATGCTTGTGCTTTTTACCACGATAACACGAAAATGACCATGGTTTTACAGTAATCAAATCTAATGGACAAAATTGAAAGTATGGTGAACATATATTTATTTGTCATTGATTGATCAACTAGTAAAGTTGAGTTCAGGCCTCAGGCTACATACAGTGTGCAGTTTTTATAGATTGTTATTCCTGCTAAATCCTACAACCAAAAGTATCAAGTATTTCAAGGGAAGGAAGCATCCAGCTGATGCAGCCAGCCTGCCTTCATGTTTATTCCACAACTTGTATTTATACCACCCTCATTTTTACATGCACTGGAGAGGGAGCTTCTAGCTAGCTTCCACCAGGAGCAGAAGAAGTACCCCTTGATTCTTACCAACAACTCATTGCCATCTCTATCCCTCCAGCTTCCATCTCGCCCTCATGGATCTTCAACAGGTTCTCGAGGTCCATTTATATAACCACGCCGTCTTTGATTGTCGCCTTCTCCAGTACAATAGTGATTCCCGAACGAATGTAGAACCCTTCCTCTGGTCTATCTGCTTCCTCAACACCCTGTAGGCCAATACATTTGCAAATAAATTTAAGACTTTATTTTTGAAAATTTGGTCAAGCATAAAGAGAAGAAAATCAGTAAGCATAAGTGTGATCGAGCTTACATCTTTATTCATGATGATCACGTCTTTGCCAATCCTTGCATTCTTGTCGATAATACATTTACTTCAAAGAAAATTACGAGAACTTTGTCAGAACTATATGTTGTGATGGCAAATATAAGATCCATTAAAGATTGTTTTAAGGAATTTCTTAACATGGGCCCTAAGGGCACATGCTAAGCACACAGTACAAGGGAATATTCCCTTGAATTGTGTGCATATTTCCTTGAACTTGGTGCAAATGCAGAAATCAAGAGAATATGCACACAGTTCAAGGGAATATTATCTTGAATTGTGTGCTTAGCAAGGGCACATATTAAGAGGACCCTTGTTTTAATTATTGTTCATTACCTGATTTTCGAGTTTCGACCAACCCCAATTGGGACTTTCCCCTCTGCCAGAAGAGATGCTATCTCAGATTCTGTTTGATAGTAGTCTGCTCCCAACATCAATGTATCCTACATTGGGAAAAAAATACAAAGAATAAATAAAAGTTAAGCACTCAATTTAATACTTCTTAGGGAAAAAGAGAATCAGAAAATATATTTCTTCTTTATTCAAGGAGAATAAATCTGGGATAGCTAACCTTAAGCTCAACACCAGAGTCTAAACGTGAGCGTTCACCCACAATAGAGTGAACAACACTACATTCTTGTAAAAAACACCCATGTGATATTATTGCATCCTTAATCTGAAAACCCAAACAAACCATGAGAATCCAGATGGTTAACTTAAATCCATGATTCATCCCATATTTACAGGCTTACCCGGCCTTTTTCAAATTTGGTTGGTGGTAAGAATCGAGGTGAGGTGAAGAATGGTGTCTTCGGGTCATAAAACTCAAATTTTGGTACCTGACATGAAGAAAATACCCGAGATGCCAGTTAGGTAGTAGAAAAGTATTTAGTTATAGATGTCTCTTTTTACTTGAAATACTAAAAAAATGCTGCAACTTCAAAGCAACCTCATCTGTAAGAGCCAAGTTAGCATCATAGAAAGATTTTATCGTTCCAATGTCCTCCCAGTAGTCTCTGAATAGATATGCCTGTCGACATAAATTTAAGTTAGAAATTCAGCATAAACTACATATGATGTGTTAAAAAAAATGACAAAAAAATGGGTATCTTTCCTTACTTGCACATCATATTCCATAACCGCTGAAGGAATGATTTCAGATCCAAAGTCGTTGGCTGTGGGATATCTCCACCTAAGAAGCTTCATCAAAATATCCGTCTTAAAGACATAGACTCCCATTGAAGCAATATATGGAGATTTTGCAGCATCTTGTGGAGACAACCCTAGTAGAGTGGTATCTACTTGCTGCAGTAAGCCAACATCCACATGTAAAAATCACTCTATATAAACTGGAATTAGGTTGGAAAATAGAAACTTCTGACCCAAAAACAAGTATAAAATCCTGAATCTTTCTGCATAGGTATTTTAACTTGTGCCTCTTGGACAATTACAGGATGTCTTGCAAGACTGAAAGCAAAACCTAAAAGGTTATCATCGTCCGGAATAGGTATATAGACTGGTAAAGCAGACTGATCATTCTCTACACACTATAGATTCTTAAGTCTACATTAATTAACTGTTGAGTCTTCAATATAAATTAATATTAAGTGTAATATAATAACCAATAGTTTAGTTGTATGAGATGCCTTGAAAGTAATGTGATAATTATTCGTAATGGTAAGTCCGATGTCGATTGTGTTAACTATGATACCACTGAAACATAGAAGGTTGCCTTTCGATCTTTCAATTACTTTTCAATAAGTTAAAGGACTAAGGGGATGTTTGATAAAAATTGAATGAGTCTGAATGAAAAAAATTGTTTAATAATTAACATGTCTGAAACATCTGAATGACATAATTTTATTATTTACCCCTCTGAAAAAATTCAAAATTGTTGCAAATTTATTTAATATTACTTAATATAATAGTTAATATTTTTATTTTTTTTACTTTATTCAGTTCCTCATTCAGTCATTCAGCTAAAAAAATCTGACTTATTCAGCTTAATCATCTGACCGATTCAGCCATTCAGACGATTTTTTTCCAAAACAAACGCACTTAATGGCTCACCGATTCAGCCATTCAGATGTATTCAGTCCTAAACAAACAACCTCTAAACCTGGATAATTGGCACATAAAATGACAAGGATCAAATATTGGTTTACCATTGCTTTCAAATCGGCGCCCCTTGGTTTTTCAGCAAATTGGGTGACTTGCCCTCGGTTATCAATTTTCATCAATCCAAACTCTGATGCACGGCTGTCAAATATAATTCAAATTGAGAAGGAAACAACGGTGAAGTAAAAAGAAAGAAAGGCTGTAAATTTTTTGTCTTCATCTGTTCTCCTTATTATATCATCAGAAAGTTTACACTTAATTACCGAAAAAATGTTGTATACTCAAAAAGATACTTAACATTTAAACTGTAGATACATACACACACGGTAAAAATAATAATCTATAATTGGAGATCTGACTGGAAGAATGAAATTATCGGGTGAGAAGTAGAAAATAACAAACCTGTCCCCCACAGGTACACAAGAAACAGTTATATCAGCATTTCTGTCGATGTGATTCTGTTGGTGCATTATAATAATTAGCAATTTTTTTTAAAAAAATATCATTATAATTCATTTGTTCCATTAAAAGAAAACATATTTATCAGGATAAACCTGCACAAAGTCCATATAGTTCATTCGGTAAAGGTGGTCTCCCGATAAGATCAATATATTCTCAATGTCCTTGTTCTTCGCATCCTAGAAGTATAAATGGAACTTTTAGTTGCAGGAATATAATAAAAATGATAAAGTATTATAATACCATGAATCTATGGAAATTAAAATCAAATAATCTAGGGAATGATAAGGAAATATTTTGATAAGAATTTCTAGCACCTACCTCAAACACCCATGTAAATTGCCTGACTGCATCTGCAGTTCCTTGGAACCAATTCATTCCAGCTTCCCCTGGTGTCTGAGTGGCGGCCAACACCTGTATCACAAGTTGCATACTGGATCATCAAATAAAATAGGGGAAAGAACTGCTAAAGGATAACTATGATTTCTTTTCCATATAGCCTTCACATATTTTGTTCAAGTTCATTTTGTACTAAACTAGAGGATATTTTATGATTTCTAGAACAATTCCAATCAAGGATTTCTTCTTAAATTGTGTAGCCACTCGAATATTATCATGTCAGCAAAACATATTATCTATCAAAAACTTGCAGTACTCAGCCACTAGGCTGATCTATTAAAAAGTGCACTTACTACACAGAATATATGTCTTGCGAGTTTTTTTCTTCTTCATGCTAATGAGTATCGAATCTTACCTCAACAAAACCATCCCCAAAGTTCACACCATTTCCAAAATATGTACGAGCAAGGTGACGATTCAAAGAAGCAGAGTTGAACTGAGTAAGTATAAAGATCTTGTTTATGTTGCTGTTGATGCAGTTGCTCATGGGAATGTCTATAAGCCTATAGCATCCTCCAACTGGAACCTGCACATCACATAAAATTAAAAATTCCAGTGACTAAGGTCAAAAGATAGGAACCCAGTGAATCATATTAATCAATTCGACATCTAAAATATGAAGTTTCCCCCAAAACAAATTTGTTAATCACCCCAAATTATAAATATATATATATATGGATCCCCATCCGTGGCAACCGATTGTCACAGACACTATTCCAGCAATCATGATCCTAACCGTTGATCGTGATAATAAAAGCCTCATATTAGAATCAATTTACCCCATGTCGCTAGAGGCTCTAGCAGCAGTGACATCCTTTCTAGCGGCATCACAGTTTACCAAAATGCCCCTTAGCCAAGCTTACCTGCCACTACAAATTGTAGTGTCAGTGTGCAAATTTTACTAAACTATCTTGCCGCTACACTTTGTAGCGGCAAGGGAGAAAAAGGCATGCATGAGGCAAGCAGCGACAGGTTAATACTAATATTAGTATTATTAATATTAATATTAATGCTAAATAAGTGTTTTGTATTAATACTAATATAAAAATGTACTTTGTCCAAAAAATATTAAAAAATAAGTGTATTGTATTAATATTAAAATAAGTGTTAGTAACAAATACAAAACACTTATTTTTTTTTTTTGAACAATGTACGTTTTTTATTAATATTAATGCAAACACTTATTTAGCATTAATATTAGTAATACTAATATTAGTATTAATCTGTCATTGCTTGCCTCATGCATGCCTTAAAGCCTCATGCATGCCTTAAAGCCTCATGCATGCCTTTTTCTCAGCTTGCCGCTAGCAAGATAGTTTAGTAAAATTTGCATAATGCTACTACACCTTGTAGTGGCAGGTAAGTTTGACTAAGGGACATTTTGGTCAACTGTGTTGCCACTAGAAAGGATGTCACTGCCGCCAGAGCCTCTAGCGACAAAGAGTAAATTGATTCTAATCTGAGATTTTTATTATTACGATCAACGGCTAGAATCATGGTTGTTGGAATAGTGTCCGTGGCAACCAGTTGTCACAGATGGGAACCCTATGTATATATAGGGGAGTGATCCACAACATATGTATGCTATGACAATATTCAGGTAAACACATGTCCGACCATCAGTAGGAGAAACTGGCATCCAAGTTTAAATTTTTTAATTACTCCGACTACTATTTAGCCGCGGATAGCACTTTTTTAATTATAAAAAAAATCATGATCGTCGTTTCATTATGGACGGTCGGTGATGTGTTTGTCCGAATACTGTCATAGCAAGCTTTTGCTATGAATCACTCCACATAATATATATATATATATATATATATATATAATTGTGTGTGTGTGAGTGGGGATGTATAACTTCAAATGTTTACATCAACTACACAATCACCACGCAACATAAGCATAAGAGGCTCATTAGAACTAAAACTGAATTTACTTACAGCAGGTGTTGCTGATCTACTTGTAAGGGGAAACAGTTGAGTCCCAGCACCTCCACCCAATATGATAGCAGCCACATTTTTCGGGTTTTCTCTTTTTCTCTCAAATCTCGGAACTTGCATGGTCTAAAAATTTAATTATAGAACAAATTAAGTATCGCATAATGCTTCCCTCAACTAGACTATTTACATAAATGAGTGAATTGGAAAAAGAAAACCAAGTTAATTATATATAACAACAAAATTACTCACCAGGGTCTCTAGTGCCATTATCTGATGTGAGAATAGAAAAAACAGCCCCAGGTTTGATCTTTCTCACCCTTTTTTCAAGTTTCAAACTTTTTGCCAACTGATTACTCCAACCATTGTTGTTAAGACTCCCCCTAATCCTCTCCCCCCTAAACCCATCATCTCCATTACTGATAAAACCTTTGCTTACTTTTCCCAACTGGGTACTGGCTTTCAGTGCTGCACAGCAAGAATCCATTGTAGTTGATTCAACAAATCTACAGCTAGTTCAAAAAATCAGAAGCCCCAGATGATTATTATGAACAATGGGTAAAGAATGAAGCGTTAACACACTAAACCCAGTAAAGTAGAGGCTGTAGGGCTTTAAGCAAAGTAACCAAGTAAAGTATAGATCACATAAAGATGCTACTACAAATTAAGAAATAGAGAGCCAGTTGTGACCCATTTTCAAAGATACTATATACACTAAATAAAAATTATTTCATAAGCTGCATTCTGGGAATCTAATGAAGGATCTTGTTAATTGTCACAATATGATAATCTGGAGTTCCCAGATAAAACTTTAAAGTACCCTTAAAGTAAAAAAATAAAATCAAATAATCAAATCAAATCTTTAGGAAAAATGGAAAAAGGGTATCGATGAAGAAGACTTGAAGATCCATTCCCCCCAAGTTATTGGAAATGCAAACCTGAAGGAAGTGATTATTTGGCCTTTTGAATGTTGAAAATGGGTTTGCAGATTAATGGGAAGGAAATACGTGGTTGAATGTTGAAGGTCTTTGTTTAGCTTTATTGGCTTGTGAGCTATCACGAGAAATCTTGCAACATTGGTATTTATATTGTGATAAAATACTACTGTACATTTCACTCTCTCTCCTCTCTCTCTCTAAATGCCAATACTTTCCATAGTACACGTTTCTAGCCTCCTCTGCATTTTGGCAACAAGAACCCATTATGCATCAAACACCTGTCTATTTACAGGGCCCCATATAAAAATAGTAAAACTACTATATATTCAATATATAAATTTAGCAAAGAAAATAATAATAATAATAATAATAATAAATAGTATTATTAGTTACAAATTCAAGAAACATAAAATCAAGGGTTTAAATTGTGACCATCTGGCATCTTCTTCAGGTTACTATACCATTAGTTACCATTAATGCAATGGGTTCATGGGACATCCCATGTTTCTTGCTAGTTGCATAATTAGACAATAACTGCTAGACTTTACTTGTTCTTTCATGTTTGGAGGTTCTCAACCAACAGTTTCTTGATTTTCTTTTTCTCTTTTTAGTTTTTCTTTTGGTAGTAATGAACATTATTTGGTCCTTTCAAAACCACATAGAAAATCAATCGTGCGTAGTTGGTTTGCTGTCACATTTAGATCCTCAGTTGATATGCAACTTAGAGCCTATGCCATGTGAAAACTCTTTCATTTCCTGCCATTTTGATGTCGAAAGAAATGAAAGTGTCTACCATGAAGTTAACTTTGGTCAATTGATTTCGACACGCAATCGAGAGGTGATCTCCCTTCCAGCATGTCAGCGTTTAGTCAATTTATCAACTTACCATAAACAAAATTAATTTCAAAGAGCATCAAAAGAATAATTTCTTTTTTAATTATTATTATTATTTTTAAACGGTTCAAAAGAACTTTTTTCGTTAAGTACATAGAAATTATTGAGAACTCAAACGAATGACTTAATCTAACTAATTCACGATACATTAAGACCATGTTTGTTTGTAAAAAATATATTTTAGATTGAAAACTTTATCTTAATTTAACATTATTTCGGATTATTTTATTTCATAATAGGAGATTAATAGTTCTATGAACTATTTTTTGTCATTACTAAAGCTATTTATAAAGAATTATATAATTCCATGATGAATATGAGATTAATAGTCTCCTATTTTAAAATATTAAATGATTTTATTGGACTCAAATAATTCATCATCAAATAATTAAATAATTCAAAATAAATTAATTAAACATTTTTTTTAAAATATACACAACTAGTGGCAATTTGTAAGGACCGTAAAATATCTTAAACTGGAGCCCAAAATAAACAGGAGGTATTATTTTTGTTTGGAATAAATTTAAGGCATGCTCAAACAAAAAATCTATCAATCAATTTGTCAGGATGTCACCGGCTTGAGGAGTTTGGACATATATTATAAAAAAATGTACACCTAACTAAGTGCATGGACGGATTATATTAGAGAGGCAGAGTAGTGTCCCATGATGTGCCCTAGCTCTGGTCACGTGCCACTGAATTAACATCTTCAATAATTGGGTCAGCCCAAGTCTCATTCTGCTCAGCACCATGCTATTTGAAGTCATGCTACTCTCACATAAAACTCTCACGTGCTATTAATGTGATAGTATATAATTTTTTGTTGACATGATTTATTTAATTTAATAACAAATCACATATTATCATCTTACAGTATATGAGAATTATATCATCATATTTATATGATAGTAGTATTATTCTGCTGTTTGTTACAAGACTATAGCACATTAGCTAAGCACACCAAACCAAATAAATAAAAACAAGGTATCATTTGTTAACTGTTTTTATTTTTAAATTTTTATTTTTTAAATTTAAAAGTAAAAAATATTATTTGGTAATTATTGCTATTTTGAAAAAAGTGAAAGTAAAATCAATTTGACAGGAGAAAAGTTGTATTTTCAATTTTACCAACACAACGAGTCATTTCAAGTCTAATAAAATTCATGTATCGAATATTGTCAGCAACAAAATTCAAACTCTATCTCTTCATAAAATAAAAATAAAAATTAAAATAAAAACCAAATATAATTATCAAATAACGTTGTCTAAATTTTATTTTCACAAGTAAAATAAGTAAAAGTAAAAACATACGAAATCATAAATAAAAAGCAAAAACAATTGCCATAATATAGGGTATTTTGTGTTTAGAAACTTCAACTCTTCCACATTACTACTTTTCTTCACCAAATTTATTTGTACTTCATTTTATGAGTTTTTGTTACTAAGGTTTATAAGATGTTATACATTTTAATTATGGAAAGTATTTTATTTAAATATTTATGATAAAATTCTTATAACATTTTTTTTGGTAAAAAATTATTCCATCCATTTATAAGTTTAATTTTGATTTTCTAAAATCAACTAGTCACATATTCATATTAAACCAATAAATTTAATATTTAGTCATATTGTTTAGATAATTTATAATCCAATACTATATAAAGCGGGAGCATCCCGCTGTAAAGCCTTTTGGTTTTCCAAAATACCCCTCACTTTTTATCCTAATTCCTATTTTGTCCTTTTTATATTAACATTTTTGACCTTTTTATTTAGTCATTCAAATTTTATATAATTTTTTTTATTTTATCCCACATAAATTAACATATGCAACGCGTGTGTGACCGGATACTAATTTTCATAAATTGCATTGAATGATTTGAGTCTATGTCTATCACTCTATAACTATTGACGAAGATTGTTGTAATAAAAATAAATTTTTTTGGGCTCAATAAAAGCTAATGGCCCGAAACCATTAGAACTTTCCCCTTTATTTCATCAGATGGGCCTAGCCCATTTCTTTTTTTATTTTTCAATTCCTTTTCCTTTTCTTTTGTTTAATCAAAAAGCCGTCTGTAGATCTCTCTTCTCGCCAAAACCCTATATCTCTCTCCTCTCCGACCACCAAAGCACCACAACACTCCCTTCATCACCAGAGACAGTGCCGCATTACTCCTAATAAACTCCATTTTCAGACCATATTCGAGGTGGGTTTTTGAGATTCTAATGTTGACCTTTTCCCCTTCTAATTTTTATGACGGAAATCAGGGTTTTAAGATAGGATAATGGAATTTTTTTCTCAATGCAACTCTCTCCTTTTCTCTTTGTTTCATTTATTTTATTTACATGAATTGCCTTGATACTGATAGTGTTCGTAGCTATACACATGTTTAATTGTTGGTTTCTTTCACTTTTACCTTAATTTAGTTTTCAAAGACTAGGTAATTGGGTTGTTTACATGTACAGAAACTTGAATATTATTGGAGGAATTTGTTCTTCCTTAGTTTCTGAATGCCATTGTTATTTTTCCTTGCATCAAAATTTATCAGCTATGATTAGCTATTTTTTCTGCTGTTTATTGCTAATTGGAATATCTTTACTGCATTTGGTGCTGTTCATATGTTCCATTTCAAATTGGTTAATTTTTTTTTGTTGCTAAATATTCAAATTGGTTATTGCTGCTAACTCGTCAGTGTAGTGCAATATGTTTATACATGCAAGTATATTTGAAGCTATTATGCCCTATGTTTGAGCTGGTTTTCTACTTTTGTTAAGTGCCTCATCAAGGTTTTGTACCATGTCTTAAATGAGGTCTACCTCTAAAGTTAACAAAATCTGCTCTGGAAATAAACACTCTACTGTTCTTTTTTTTGAGTTTGTGTTTCAGTTGAAGTATTGAATGTTCATTTTTTGTGAACAGTGAAAATCTGAGACAGATGAAAAGGATGAAAATAAAGAGAGAAGAAGAAGAGAAAACAGAGGGGGAGGAGGAGTCGAAGAGGCAGAAATTGCTTCAGCCATCTTCTCCGTCACCTCATTGCCTTGCATTTGATAATGCGCTACTTCCACTTGCTACTTATGATGATGACGATGATGAGGAAGATGATGAAAAAAGAGAAGCGAGTAGGGTTAGCGTAGAAATTAGTAACAAAAAGATTGAGAAAAACAATATTAAGCATGAAGAAGCTGAGGAAGAGGAGGAAGACGATGAAGAGATGGGAGTAGACCAAGGGAGGCGTAATCGGATGATTGAGCTTCGAAAGGACTGCCCATATCTTGATACTGTCAATCGCCAGGTATGCAATGATTTTTTTCTGGTTGAATGCCTTTCCTTATTTCTCATCTTTTATTATTTTTAGGTATGGGCCTATAGTTCTATAGTTAAAAATTTGCTGAAGCATCTCCCTATTAGTGCATATGTTTAGATGAATTTTTTTATTAAACTTTAGTAACCTTTATCAGTATAGGCTTAAAGTTCATGGTTAAGAAACCCCTTGAAGCATCTTTGTTAGAGTTTACTATTAAATACAATTTGTCAACTGTATATGTTGAATGAAGGTCTTACATATTTTTCACGCTGTTCTTTTACCTGAAAGGATCACTGTATTAATCTGAAAGCCAATACGTGGGAGTACATTAACAAAGTGAATTATTGCTTAAAATGTGTAAATTTACTTACGGAAAAGATTTATATTGCGACAAAAAGATGTCGACTTTTGTTGCGAGTAGACATATAAATCAATTATCCATGTATTTGTATGAATTTAGTCAATTTACAGGCTCCACCATTGTGTCTACTCGCAACAATAATCAACATGTTTTTTTCACAATATATAGGACTAATTTACTTATGCTTTGTGCGTGTATCATAGTTATTAGAACTAGAACAGGCCATCAGGACCATTGAGGGGTTTGGTTTTTTAATTGGACGACTGCTCATTGTGTTACTTAACAATTAGGGTATATAATATATTATGTATATTAGGCTTATATTATTCGCAGTACTCTACTTTTCTTCGAGTGGTTGTACCATCAACTGGTTGGACAATGAACCGTGACCCAGTCTGTTAACCGGTTCAATCTCTGGTACGGTTCTGATAATTTATGGTGGTTATGCATTTCCTTAGTTGGAAACTGTTGTATATAAATTATTATAATTTTTACGTGTGAGCATCACATTCTTCATTACTTAGTTCTGGTTTTTGGTGCTTGCATTTTTAGATTAACTAGGTTGCTCATCAATGTATGCAGGTTTTGGATTTTGATTTTGAAAGGTTCTGTTCTGTATCTCTGTCAAATTTGAATGTATATGCATGTTTGGTTTGTGGGAAATATTTTCAAGGAAGAGGGCAGAAATCTCATGCATATACTCATAGCCTTGAGGCTGGACACCATGTTTACATCAATCTTCAGACAGAGAAAGTTTATTGTCTTCCGGATGGATATGAAATCGACGACCCATCATTAGAGGATATTCGACATGTGTTGAACCCAAGGTTTGCTTATCTATCTGTTTGATTGTTTTTACTTGCATATTGTATGTTTTCTTCCGGCAGAGGGTTTTTTTTTTGGTTGGGAGGGGGGGGGGGAAGCTGTTTTTTGGGTGTGCATGTGAGCAGATGGGTTCATGCATGAATATTGAAGGAGAAGGATGACTTGTTTCATAGAAGTTTAAGGAGCTTTTACATTAGTCACTATCATTACATCATTAGCTATATTCAAATCATCTTTTAAGAATCTTAATCTTATTTGAGCAGTCCATTCATTTGTTGCTTTTGATTATTTCTTTTTTCAGGTTCAGTAGGGAGCAAGTCAATCAGCTTGATAGAAACAGGCAGTGGTCTAGGGCACTTGATGGATCTGATTATCTTCCTGGAATGGTACCCCGTTTTGTTTTTACTTATAAGTTATAAGGCTTAAAATTATTTTGCCAGTTTTTATTTTTTTGGGATAGGTTTTTGTTTTGTTTTTTTTGTCATTGTTGATGTCCTTTCTTGTCAATGTTTAGGTGGGACTGAATAACATCAAAGAAACCGATTTTGTGAATGTCACAATTCAGTCTTTAATGCGTGTCACTCCATTGAGAAACTTTTTCCTTATCCCGGAAAATTATATACACAACAGATCTCCTCTTGTTCAGCGATTCGGGGAGCTGACACGTAAGATTTGGCATGCTCGGAACTTCAAAGGACAGGTTTGATCCTGATGTCTATCCATTTACTTATAGTTATTATTGGTTTATTTCCTTTGAATGTCTTCAGCTAAAATTATTTATCTGTGCAGGTGAGCCCACATGAGTTTCTTCAGGCGGTTATGAAAGCCAGTAAGAAACGCTTTCGAATAGGTTCCCAATCTGACCCTGTTGAGTTTATGTCTTGGCTTCTTAATACTCTGCATACAGATCTTAAGACTTCAAGGAGAAATCGCAGCATTATCTACGAGTGTTTTCAGGTTTGCCTAGTTTTATGATATCGATATGTTATAACATAAATTTTTTGTTTAACTGTTTTTTTATTAATCCAAGTGCGTTTGGATCGAATTTTAATTATTCCCAGGGAGAACTGGAGGTTGTGAAAGAAGTTCATGGCAGAGCTATTGCTGGTAAGAAAGAGAATGGAGATGTCCTGAATAATGGCAGTGCTGGAGATAGTGTAGTTGAAGCAAAAAATCTTGTCCAAGAGACTAGCAGAATGCCATTTTTAATGCTTGGCCTGGATTTACCACCGCCTCCTCTTTTCAAGGATGTGATGGAGAAAAATATAATCCCTCAGGTATATCTTTGTCTTAAATGTCTTTATTTGGTCATCATTTACCAAGTGTTGAGATATAAAGCCCCAAGATTGGGCAATCTAAGTCCCGAGCTTATTATATAATCCTAGGAGGCTACTCCAGTCGTTGCCAATTAATTTTGAGTCGGATGCTTCAATATGTTATAATAGCAGACAATTCATTCATGTACGAGGCAAGGACCTACATGCTCCATGTCACCCAATATTAGTTATCCACGTTAGGGGGAGTGTTTGGCTTCCACTCAAAATAACGCCACACGTGTGGGGGCGTTTGGCTTCACCACAAAGTATGTCATATATTTCTTTTCAGTGTTAGCTATGGCTTAATGTCTAAATTGTTGGCGTATACTATACTCTTTGAAAAAGGAGTACATGTGTATTTCCTGGTTTCGTATTTTTACTTGTTAATGAAATTCATAGTGGCATTGATTTGATCAAAAATGAATAGGTGAATGACATAGAAGTATGGATGAATGACTTAAAGATTCTAGAACTGCGCCGAACAATAACTTGTTTTTTGAGAGACATGTATTTAATATCAATGTATTACAAATCATGTTCAATTGCCAAATTTACCGAGAAAGTTTTTCATTGAGGGAGAGATTATATGCAACTACATTATGTTTTGAGATATTAAGTCTTACGTATGGAGATGGATTATATGCAACTAGATTATGTTTTCAGAGACCTTATACCCAGCGGTTAAGTTGGGATATAAATATATTTTCCCCTGATCAAAAGAAAATTACCTGGAAGTAGAATTATAAATTGCAAGGGTATTTTGTTAATTAGTCTATGCATTACATCAGAATGAAGAAAAAATTGTAAATGTGCTTAATGCATTTCTAGCAATCATATCCAGCTATCCAGACTAAGATTAATACGAATTGGCTTATGTGGTTATCTGTTGGTTGAGTAATGTATACTGGAGCACATTTCTGCTCCATCAAATTCTCACTGAACCTAGGAAAGTTATAAACTAATATTTGATAAAAATAAGCACTACGAGGTCCTATTCAAAAATATTTTTTTTGATTGTGGAAAATAGTTTTGATGGTTTTGTATGAGTAACCTAATCTCTACACTATTGAAGTAAATAAATTATTTGCACGAAGGTCATGTAGTAGCACGTTTGTTTTTCATTTTGTTGAAGGTCATGTGTTAGTAGGTAGTGGTTGGTGCCTATTTATTTATTTTTGACGGCGTTGTCCGTGTCCTTCTGAAGTAGATGCTGAAACTTGCATATCTCCTCTTGATCTTTCCAATACTGCCATGTGTTCTGTTTTCAAAGAATTTTATGAGCTGATACGTGAACTGATCTTGACCTTCTGAAAATGGTTTTAGGTTCCACTTTTCAACATACTGAAGAAGTTTGATGGTGAGTCTATCACAGAAGTTGTGCGTCCTCATATAGCAAGGATGAGATATCGTGTTACAAGGCTGCCACAGTATCTAATACTCCACATGCGTCGGTTTACCAAAAACAATTTCTTTGTGGAGAAGAATCCCACGCTTGGTGAGTATTTTGGCATCATTTTTTTTGCTATAGGATCAAAGTGCCATATACTGACGCAAGTAGCAAGCTCATTTGAAATACAAAAAAAAAAAATTAATTTAGGATATGGTTACAGGTTCCTCACAATTGATGCATAAGCTTTTGCCTTTACCTATTCAACCAAAACATAATTGGTGAATGAAGAAGAAACAGTTCATCTTAATTTTTTTACTTTGAAAATATTGCAATTTTAACCGAGTTGTGTGTACACATAATTACTAAGTTAAATCGAGAGGGACAATGATAAAGATGCGATAGGGTGGGTCGACACACATTGGGATAGTGTTGTTAGTTATCATATATATAAGTTCATAGTGGGGGCATGGTCAAGTGTGTATTACTTGTCATGACTTTTCTGAGGTTTTGAACCCTATAATTTTAGTGCGAGATTCTGTAGCAGTAGTATTTGTTCATGCTTACAGGCACTACTCCCTGGCCATCATCTACCTAGCTCTAAATACCAATTCCATCATCATTTCCTTTTTATATTATTTTAAATACAAATTTGATGAGTATATCCTTACTTGAACTTTTCTTCTTTTACAGTTAATTTCCCTGTTAAAAATCTGGAGCTGAAGGATTATATCCCGCTCCCAGCCCCCAAAGGAAATGAGAAGTTGCGGTCCAAGTATGATTTAATTGCCAATATTGTACATGATGGGAAGCCAGGTGAAGGGTCCTACAGAGTTTTTGTACAGCGGAAGTCAGAAGAATTATGGTAACTTGGAACCACTTTTCATTTTAGAATTATGGTTTGAATTTCCATGATCTAATTGACTAATTACTCTTCTTGTCATCACTTATTTCAGGTATGAGATGCAAGATCTACATGTTTCTGAGACTCTTCCGCAGATGGTTGCACTCTCTGAGGCATATATGCAGATATATGAGCAGCAGAACCAGCAGCACTAATGGTGGTCTTTTTGTTAAAAAGGATTTTTTCCCCTTCTTGAGGATAAAATGGATTTTAAAATGACTGAAGTAATGCGTAAGGACATCGCGAGTTGTGGCTATTTTGGAGCCAAGTTTGAGGTTCATCTCAAGTCTGTCTGCCACTAATGCCCATTCAAATATTAGAATATGAAAGGGAAGTTAAATATTTCTTTTTCTTGTATGTACTTGTGAAGTAAATCTATTTTGTATCTCACTTTTTTCCATAAATGAATTTTGACTAGAAACTTTGCTTGCAACTTTTATCCTATATATCTGTTGTTATGTGTACTATCTTTTCATATTTGTTTAAGATAAGAGTTATTGGGACTGCTCCCCTTCCATATTTCGTCAACTTCTTCACTTGTTAAACACATTTCCATGTGACATTTTCATTTGTAAATTTAACATTTTCATTTGTAAGCCCACTTTTTAGAAATAAAATAAATATTACTTCATTTCAAAAAGAGGGCCAAGAGCACTACCTATGTCTTCTTTTTTCCCAACAGGTGTAGCAAATAATCATCCTCATAATTCAATCCATTCACGTCCGCTTTCACTTACAAAACTACTAAATGCTTGAACAGTATAACAGTATGAGATTGTAAACCATCATCAGAATAGAATTCTGCAAATACTCATCAGAAGTTCTAAAAAGCTTGATAAATCCCCATTAAGATGAACAAAAATGATGGAAATTAAGTTTTGCGCTCAGGCAAATATAGTAAAGCCGAGGCCACGTCTTTAAGAAAACAGACAGATGTAAAGCTAATGCTAACTCGGACACAACAGTAGTCTATGTAACTCCATATCCCACAGCTGCCAAGAAGCAATAGTCCATTTCAAAACTAGGTGTTTGTGGCCCTGGTGTATATCTGCTGGCTTGAATGGACTGACACCATCCTGATTGAACCTCTTGCCATCAATTCTCTAATTGCCTTCCTTGCAAGTGATCCATTAATCTGCCAGGTCCACATGAAATTTGATTGGAATCAATATAGAAAAAGCATTCAAGTAGAAATTTAACATGCAAAACTAAAACTATTTTTGAAAGAAAAGGCCAACTAATTCCCACGTTTCACAACAAAACCGTACAAAAATGTACTAAAAATGCCAGCAGGAGGCACATAAGAATAAGATACCACACCCTTATCAATCACACCTGCCACTATCACTAATGAACCCCCTGACTAGATCCCCCAACCGTTAACAGTACACTGATGGACTAGGACTTCAATCCCAGTTGTCATTCAATAGTGAAGTTTCCACCCCAAAAAAGGGTGAAAAACTTTGAAGCACCCAATAAAAGTTAAATTTTCAATTGAGGTTATAGGCAAATCACTAGTACAGTTCAGGTCAGCAAGACTAGTAACTGAAGGCAATCAGTCTCATCCAAATCAATTAGTTAGAATCAGTCTCATATAATACCAGAATTTCCTCTAAGGTATGATTTCTACATACAATACACAATTCAGTAAAATCTGAAACAATGTCATAAAAAATTTCAAATCTTGATCGAAGATAGATTTCAATAATTATGAGACTATTATTGGTAACTACACATGTCATAGCAGGCAGCCAGGCACTATAAACCCACTTAAAATACAATGACCAATAGTTGGACATTTAGAATATGACGTATAAGCCAGTAAGCTCAATTTCAGGGAAAGAACAAAGCATAATTAATCAAAAAAATATATTAAATAAAAAATGGAAAAAAGAGGAAGTAAAGGTTGAGGTTTGTGTTACCCTTAAACGATCAGAGAGAATGGATGGAGTGATGAGCTTGAATTTGGGAGCTTCAGAGAGGAGCTTATCATATGTGCTCTTGTCAAACAACACCATGTTGTTCACCTTTTCCTTTTGCTTTCCTTTGCTCCACTTCTGCATTCACTAATAATTCATTCATTAGAACAACACAAGCACTAAAACTTATTCATTTCCATTTACTTTTTAAGTTTTGTGGCAAAGAGAGAAGTGTGTGCATAGTGCATACATGCAAGTGAGTGTATGATTTTGCGGTTTTCCTTTCCCTTGATTCACCATTGTAAATCCTCAATATTTGCAAATTTTGTGTGCATAGTGCATACATGCAAGTGAGTGTAGACGGCACTCATGGTACAAAACTAAATCCTCAATATTTTCAAATTTTGTAAATAAGATTCTTTTTGTGGAGTGGAGAGAATACAATCCAAGTAGTATAATTTATACTAGGGTCATGCTTGTTTGCAAAACACAGGCTTGGGATTAGACTATTTGTCTCAATATAACAATGCTTCCGACTATTTAATCATTTGAAGAGGGACTGTTAGTCCCTTAATGTGGGACTATTAGTTCTTATAAAGCCATTTGATAACTTAAAATGAAGGAACTATTAATCCCACATTTATCATAGATTATATAATCCATCATAAATAGCCTTAAAAATGACAAAAACTAGTCTATAAGAGCAACTCTAGCAGGTAGACTATCCCATAGACTATATTTAATCCATATAACATGAACAGATGTCATTTAGTCTTCAATCATTCCCGCAAATGGACTATCCCGTAAACTATAATATTAAAAGATTATATTATATTTAATGAAATAGTCTACCAATCATCCTTCCACCCTCCCATTTAAATATATTTAAAATTATAGTTTGTTCCTTGATATTAGTCCACCAGCTTCACCGGAAAAACTATGGACTAAATATAGTCAAAGGACTATTTATCACTCATCATGGATAAAATAGTCCGAAATAATGTTAACAAATAGTTCAAGCATACTTTTTGCAAACAAACATAGCCCTAAAGTGTTCAAACTGTACATACATGAGCTTGTTTTCATTCGAAGTGTTTTTTCCTTCTCAAAATTAAATTAACATTTTGTTTTCTCGGAACGCAGCATATGTGCTTAATATGTATATCTTAATAGAGAGAGAAATAACCTTCTTCTTTTGTTTTCCACCGCCAGATTTAGCTGGCTTGGAAGACGGAGGAGGAGCCTTCTCTTTCTTCGGTGCCTGCAGTCATTATTATATCATCAAAGTTAGTCTCGCATATATATATGTATGTATGTATATATATATATATATATATATATAGGTTGATGAATGTTTAGACGAAGGCGAATCTTTTAATAAACACAGAAAAGATGAATGTTACCATCGAATCTCAGATGAGAGAGAGTAGAGGGAGATACAGCTGAGGAGGCTGGAGCAGGAAGAGAAAAAGTACCAAAGCAAAGAAGAAGGCGACACGTCTGTTCTAATTTATTTATGTGGAACCCTAGGGCTTTTTTGTTTTGCCCAAAGGGCACGGGTCGACGTAGTTTTGCAATTTTCTTCCCTTAGGGCCTAAGGGTTGAATGTTAGCCCAAGCCCAAAAGTTATCTTATTTGGTGGGCTGAATAACCTCAACTTAGAGTCTCATGCTCACAATTGCATGATTGGTTAAATTTTATTAAAAAATTTGGGATAAACTCATTTTATAAACTAAGGTATATAACTTATATGTCATAGAGGTATCTCCCTCAAGCTCATAAAATAAAGAGTCATTTATAGAACTATACAACATTTAGAAAGTAATTACAAAAAAAGTGCATTCACAAAATAATTATAAAAAAAGTGCAAAAAATTCAAACCATTCAATTTCAAATTAAATAAGGAAACCTAAAATCAAGGATAACTAATAATTCAAATTCAAATCTTTTGGATCTAACAACAATTTCAAATTCATAATTCAAAATTCAAATCAAAATGAAAAAATTAAAAACAAAAAATTATGAAGGAGTTAATGTTCATCATCCTCCTCCACCGCCTCCCGCCGCCGCCGCCACCACCGCTATATCGCCGGAGTTGATATTCTGATTTTTTTGACGATTTGGTTACCCACAAAAATTAAAATAGTTACTTTTATATGAAGTTTGGCTACCAACTGCATCACATTCAAAATAAAATTGGTAATCAAATAAAACTGAATTGGTTACCTTATCAAAAGGGTTTGGTAACCAACTGCATGAAGTTTGGTTACTAACTGCATCACATTCAAAATAAATTAGTAACCTATTAAAATTGAATTGGTTACCTTATCGAAAGGTTTGGTAACCAACTGCATGAATATTGGTTACCAACTGCATCACATTCAAAATAAATTGGTAATCTAATAAAAATGAATTGGTTACCTTCATACTAAGGTAACCAAACCTTCATAACAAGGTAACCAAACCTTCATAACAAGGTAACCGAACCTTCATATTAAGAAAACCTTCATATTAAAGTTCGGTTACCTTGATATGGATGTTTGGTTACCTTGGTATGACTGTTTGGTTACCAACATATGAAAGTTTGGTTACCGGTGGAGGTGAAAAATGGACCGGTGGCGATGGGAGGCGAAGGGAGGAGAAAGGGGGCGGGAGGAGAGGGAGGGGGAGGGGGTGGGGCGTCGGGGGGAGGAGAAAGGGGGGCGGAGGGAGGGGAGGTGGTGGGGCGAGGGCGGGAGGAGGATAAAGGGGGGCGGGAGGAGGGGAAGAGCGGTGGGAGGCAGAGGGAGGAGAAAGGGGGCGGGAGGATAGGGAGGGGGCGGGAGGAGGGGAAGAGCGGTGGGAGGCGGAGGGAGGAGAAAGGGGGCGGGAGGAGAGGGAGGGGGCGGGTGGAGGAGAAAAGGGGGCGGGAGGAGGGGAGGCGGGAGGTGCGGGAGGCGGAGGGAGGGGAGGGGGTGGGGCGGGAGGAGGGGGAGGGCGATGGGAGGCGAAGGGAGAGGGAGGAGGAGGAGGAGCGAGGCGAAAATGGAGTGGGAGAGAATTGTGGGAGAGATAAGGGCGATAATTGTGGCCATAATTAAAGGGATAAGATTGCACTCTTTTGTAATTAAGTATTACATATGCACTAATTTTATAAATATTTTATTCATGCACTTTTTTTGTAATATTTTATTAAAATATACTATTATATGTAATTGTTCCTAAAATAAATATGATTGTAGAACTATTTATTAAATGGGTTGTTACATTTAGTTTGGTTTGACTTGGGCTCACATATTGTCAAACCTATACTAATTTGGGCCTAGATTATAGGCCTTGTGAAGCTAAAATTGGAAGTAATATCAACCTTTTCCTTTTTGGTAGTCCAGGAAATGATTCTATGGTAGTCCATATATAAAGTTTGCTAATTTCTTTCTCCTTATTTCTGGAAAATTATATTCTTTAATTATGAGCTTATAATATATAATTTAGATGAGTCCTACTATGTATTGTAAATTTTATTTTTTTTGTGATTTGTTTGTCAACGTGGTTGTATAAAAGAAATATATAAAATAAATTCGATATATTACATCAATTTTTGAACTTAAATTAATGCTATACTTAGCATGGTAGGTTAGATATATAGGTACATGCTAATTAAGAGAGAGCAGATCCTCTGTCCCCAAATTATCTGTCTTCTTGTATTCCACCACTTAAATGTTGACACATATCCTCTTATTTAACACTAATTAACTCCAAAATTAAAAAACAGACATGTATCAACATTTAAGTGGTGGGACACAAGGGACAGAGAATTTAGGGACAGAAAATCTGCTCTCTAATTAAGAGGCATTTCATTTATTTAATTAATTAGGACGTGTCGAATACATATGCATGCATGCAAGGTTTAATTTCTTAATTAATTGTTTCTTGATCAACGATCAAAGTAACAGAAACATTTCCAATGGCCTTTACGTCTGTGGCAGGCATGCATGCATGCATGCTCCATGTTTTGCATACTCCGCCCCAATAATTCCGACCATGTCAAGCTTGCTTTTTCGCACAACCTTTTTCCTGCAGCATCCACCATTGTTTCTGCCCAAAAAAAATATAAAAAGAGGATCAGAATTTAATTAAGAGCCTGCAGCTTAACACTCTTAAAAAATGATCAACAGTTCTACTTTACTTAGTAGTTATTAGGTTATTATATCCATCGTTTGCAGCTACTAGCTAGCTAGGTTATTATATCCACCGTTTGCATATAAGGTTTTACATGTATTAGCATATATATATATATATACACACAATTAAATTGAATATTAATTAGTTTCCAAAAGATAACATGTACAAGAGTACCGATCAAGCACTGTTTTTCTAATAGTTAATTGCAGCATCAATCTAGACAAAGATTTATCTTATTCTTGATTTGTAGTAGTTAACTGAAACATAATATTCTACATACATATAAAATAGTGGAGGAATATATATATGAAAGAATCCATAGGAGAACATAAACTTGGATACTCAAACATGCATGTTGTAATATTCTAAATTAATTTCCCATTATATATATACCCATGTACTTGAATAAATTAATTATATACATGCATGCATGGACCAGCCACAAATATTTGTATAAACTTATCCTAATTAAAGTGATTAGAATCCCGAATTAGACGTAGAAGAGATTAATAATCCTATGCTTGTATGCTTAATTACTTGAGATTAATTAATATATTATTCTCAACCTAGCTAGGATAAGTGGAACTAATTAATCCTACTCAGGATACTATTAATCCACCGCCTTCAACCGTGTGAATATAATCTAAAATATTCAAGAGGAAAAAAAATAATATTTATTCTCAAAACATATATAGCGAATCAATGGCATCCTTGCTATCGACTAATCCCCCCAAGTGAGGGAAAAAAGAGAGGATCGAATTAAGGAAAGTCAAAAGTTCCATTAACTTGAAGAATACACATGCATGCATGTACGTACGTACGTACAAGAGGGTAGGCTAGGATTAATTAATTAATTTTATGAAACTAAGTTAAGTACATTCATTAATTCTGATCAGTAGTTTGTTATTTGCCTTATCTCTTCTCAAATTAAAAGCCTTTTTAGAGCTCTATACTTTTGCGTCCAGTCAGTCCTAATCATTTTTAGCTTGGAAAAGGTAGTTAAATTATTGACCAAAAATGGAGCCCAAAAATCTGCCTGCCTCCTCACTAGTAGTATATTTTTAAAGCTGAGCCTGAGCCTGAGCCACCCCAAAACAAACCCCCCCCAATCATTCACTAAAATTGGCTGCCAAGTGGCCAAAAGCTTTAAATTATGAGGCACACTTTCCATATTTTATATATCTCCTTTATATATAGCTCTTCTTCTTTTCTCCTAGTGTGATTCACTTTAATTAACTAACAAGTGTAACTTCCTATAACCATAATCCAACATCTTTTAGTAGCTAGCTAGCTTGCTGTAAAGGTAAAAAATAATGCTCACATTTCATTAAATGAGTACAAATTGATTTTGGGAACTGATATTTTTACATAAAAAATTAATATTTTCACATAATCTATCTCACATGAATATATAAAAATATCAGTCTAACATATGTAGAAATATCGGTTTACTTAATCTTTTGTATATTCTTGTGTATTTGTCAAGTTTACATTGGATGAGACCATTTTGTTATTGCTTAACATATAATTTCCTTACTTAATTAGTCTGCCTTATAAAAAATGGAAAATACTTTAAGAACTAAAGCCTTGGGGTGCAATTTGGTAGATAATTTAAGCTAGCTATACATAATTATATTAACACAAAGATTAATAAAAAGGATAAACTTAAGTGTGTGGGACCAAAGTTCCATGCTCTCAGATTCTGGAGAGAGAGAATATTATTAAAAGGTGAGTGCCTATATTCTACTGTTACTCTAAAGGAGAACACAGTGAACTGCTTCGTGTCTAAATCAAAGGCCCCCAAGCAAGAACTGGAAAATAATAAGATGGGAAAAGGGTTTATATGGACCCTAAACCCTAGCTAGCCTAGCCTCCACATATAAAACAAAATCTTTTAATAAAGAAAAAAAAAGTCCATAAAAACTCAGCAGTCGATCTCTCATTGAAAAATTAATCAACCATTAATTATTTCTTTCTTTCTTTTTGCTCTTCACATATAATATTGATTAATTAACATTTTATAAATTATATTGGACTACTCAACCACAAATTGCATATTATAATTGAGACTTAAAACAATTTTTTAACCCTCCGCATTAATCAATAATTTAGGCACCGCGGAAGGTAGAAATTATTATCAAAAATAAAATTTAAAGTGTAAATCAATGATTTTAAGCTTAAAATATATAGTTCAATTTTGTGGTTTTACAATTATATATATATATATATATAAACTATATGATTACTAATTATTTTATTACTATTTTTTCTTTTCTAATAACAAACAAAATAAAAAGGGATTGACTCCATTATTATTGGTCTGGGTGGGTGGGCCGGTGGGCCGGTGGGCCTTTCAAACGTAGAAGCAATTGTGGTTTCAGCCCTTTGGGGGAGTAGTGGCGAAATGAAAGCTTCAAAAGACATAAGTTTTGGTTACGTGGCATTTTCTTAGTTAGTAAGGAAGGTGTTTTCTTCTCAATCAAACTCCAACATTTGTGTGAAAGTTTGCCACGTGGATCCCTTTTTTCTTCTAAATCTTTTTTAAACTTATCCTCCATATGATGTTACTTGAGAGATGATATCTAAATTATCTATATATTATAAAGAGCCTAACAGTGTTACATTATTTTTTATTTTATTTCTGTTCATACATACAACTTTGATTATATTATTATTTTATTTTTAATATTAAATTTTATAAAATTTTGATTTTATCGTACATAGTTTATACACGTACTGTCACCTAGTACTAGACCTGGCAAATGGGTCGGGCCGACGCAAACGGACCGGGCAAAAACGACTCAAGTTTTGATGGGCTAAAAAAGTAAAGTCCAAAGCTCGCGGGCCTATACTAATTTCTGACTACATCTTGACACATTTCTAGGTCAGGCCCAAATAGGCCGGGCCATTGGCGGGTGGACAGGGCCAAAATGGCTCAGGTTTTGATGGACTGAAAAAGTGAAGCTCAAAACCCGCTTTTTTATGGGCGGACTAACCTGACCCACGAACCGATTTTACCAGATCTACCTGGTACTAGTATATATTGAGAATTTAGGTATCGATCAATCTTTTCGAACAAAACTAAACTTAATTCGTTATCATACACATAATTTATAATGTAACTATTAAATGAACCTGAACTTAACAAGACGAGTTCAGATGAGTCCAATAGTCATCAAACTCGGGTTCTTTCGCATGAATAGTAAATGTACTAGGATTCTCTCCATTTCAAATGAAATGAAGAGTCTCTATTCTTTGCATTTTTCCCATCATTATCTCTTTCTCTCATGTCATCATGATGTCACATTCCAACACATTTTAAATCTGGAATATGGAATAGAGACTCTCCAATTCATTTGGAATGAAGAGAATCCTGAATTCATAGTAAATATACTTCACACTAATGTGAGTGTTAGCTTGTGAAAATATTAAATTTCACTTGTAAAAATATTAATCCCGTAATGGTAATTGAAAAAGAAACAACAAAAGTATTTAAAAGGAATTTAATTTTCCTAGCCTATAAATACATGACCAACCTCCCAAACTCTTGCCATTCAAAATCAAGCAGAAAAGAAAAAAGAAGAGGGAAACAAACCCTCACCACCACCACCACCACAACCCAACCAATATTCTCACACTCACACAGCTTACTCTCACATCATTCTCTCTTCTTTAAACCTGCCCTAGTGGCCTTCTTTCTCTCCTCACTATGATCCCTCCAAATTCTGTTTTGGCTTTGGCTTTGGCTGGTGACAAACTCTTGATCATAAACCAATCATCCCCTCTTGAGTGAAATCCCCCAAAACCCTCAAATCCCATTCCAAATTTAGAGATTAGATTTTAAAACAAACAAAAATGGACATCAAAGTTGAAAAGGCCAATGCAATCTTGAGGTACAAAAGGTTTCAAAAGATGACAGCTTTTTTCAGGTTCATGGAGCTATGCATCTTCCTCTTCATAATCACAAGGATTTCCACTCAATTGCCATTTGCCTTCAAACTTTCGGGTGATTTTTTTCGCGCTCTCTCAATCACCATCTTTAGTCCTGGCTTCATCTTCATCCTTGGAAATGCAATTGTGCTCATTCTCTTCTTCAAATCCGGCCAAATATCATCTCAGGAAAGCACAAGCATTGATTTTTGTACCGAGTATGTTGAAAGTTGTGAAAAGAGAATGATTATCAATCACATAGAGGGCAAAAGCATAAAACAGGGGAAAAAAGTTTTACCTGATTTGTGTAGTTCTGAGGATAGGAAGATGCATAGGAGTCACTCGGTGGATTTAAAGACGTGCCAGAATGAGTATTCTCGCCGGGAATTAAGGCGGTCGGTGACAGAAAGGTCCCGGAAAAGTATGAACAATGGTGCAGGAGTGAAATCTTATGCAGAGGATGAAATGAGTGGGGATGAGTTCCGGCATAAGGTTGAGGCTTTTATTGCCCGGCAACAGAGATGTTTGAGGGAGGAAGAATTTTCAGCTATTGTGACTTTTGGAGCATAATTAGATCATGGGCCAAACAGAGATGCCCTGTTTTTTTTTCACCTCAACACTATATTGTCAATTATTATTAGAAAATTATGAACTACTACTTTTTATGCCATGGATGTTGTTGTATAGTTCAAAAGTACAGAAATCTATGGAAGTTTTCTCTTGTATGTATATATGTTTTTAAATGTTCAGACGCTTTATTTTTCTTTTCTTATTTGGAGATGACAAAAATTCAAGGATTGAAATCCGAATGGCTTGATAAACGTCTTGTTAGATGGAAAACGAGAATTGATAGTATATGTTCTTAGAATAAATTTTATCTGTACAGCTAAATTAGAGATTCAGATTTGTGAAAGAAAGATGACTAGTCATTTCTTCCAGAGGGGGGTTGCAATGTTTTTGGATAGAAAAAGGAAGTGGCATAATGGGAAGAAAAGTAATATTCTATATTCTTAACATGCATGCATGTACTTAAAAATTAACGCCATGATGCAAATTGCCTATATTGATGATTTGAATTTTCACTTTTATATTATTAAAGAAAGTATACAGGGAAACTCAACAAAGCGGCCAAACGAGTCACTTCTTTCACAGCAGAGGCTTCTTGATCAAGAATCAAGAAAAAGTTTGTCTTTATCTTGAATATTGATCTTAAATTAGTAAACCTGAATAATACCTAAAAACAGAGTAATAATAACCCTAATTAGGACTCTTTCTAAAGTTAATTGCATGGCGGGTTGTTGTATTTCAAATGAGATGAAGACTCCCTATTCTTTGTATATTCTTCATTATTATCACTCTCTCTCTCTCCTGTTATCATAATTGACATCACATTTCATTGAAAATGGAGATGATCCTAATTCTTTATTTTGTAATTAAAAATCTCTAAACCATGTTTGAAATTACGAGTGGGTCCCACCATTATGATTATATTAGATTGATATAATTATCACATACATTTGAACATAGGGAATATATACATAGCAAAGACAAGCCCAGGTTGTGTGTTGAAAGCATATTATGAGGGGGATTTCACATTCTTCTTAAGGTCATATGAGCCTTCCTTACAATTGTCAGTAGTTCTGTGAATATCAAAAGTTCAACATAATCAGCTTCAAAATTGTGCCAAATTAAAATTCACTTGAAAACTTTAAATACTCAAATCCAAACCATGCCTTCTGCAAAAACATTTGTGACCACTGCGGCTTCTATAGCTGCCTCCTCGGCTATGGTAATCCGGTCCCATAACCCAAAATTTCATTCCATATGACCTCCAATCTTATTTCTTCTCGAGTATCGATAACTTATTAACTTAAATCAAAGACCTGCTAGAGAATGAAGACCCTGAGGTTGCACCTGAGGGCTTAGTTGAGTTCCTCCATGGAAAGAAGAGGAAAAGTGAAGAACTAGAAGCAAGAAAATTGGGAGGAAAAGATGTTGGCACCGAGAACAAATGCAGCAGCATTTGGTTATAAGTCAGAGCTCATGTTTATGACACAAGGATTTATTGCAAAATTATAATTTTTAATGCCATGAATTGTATCATAAAAGCCTTGTAACAATGGGATTCAAGAAAACCAGTTGAATGCTTCCCTTTTGGATTCAAAGATAACTTATCAAATATTAGCCCAAGGTTTTCACCCTTGTTCTCATCACTTTACTTGCGTCCATTTATTGGCTATTATAATGCCCCCAACTCTGGAATTCGGATATTTCTCACTTTCCCTTGTGCAATGCTCCTCCATACAAATTCAAATTTTGCATAATTCTGGTTGCTAGAGAAAGTAGAGACAACAGCCACAATAGGGATCACATATGTACTCGCGCCACTTGAGGAAAAGGATTTGCCTTCGAAAATAGAGTTTGGAGAAAAAGCTAGTCTTATGAAATACGAACACAAAGAAGGCAAGTCCAAAATTTTCGAAGGCACTCCAAAAATTGCTTCTATTGAACTCCATTTCCTTATTAAAGTAACTCAATGAGTAGGAAGATAAGTTCTTTCAGAATATGTTTATATTCATTCATCTTGAATGAACCCATCTGTCCTGAACAAACAATAGAATTGTAGTTAACTAGTAAGGCTATAGAATATTAGTCCACAAACATTTCAAACCATAGAAAAAGAACTTCAATCTCTTGCACAATCTCCAACATACAACACAAATCTTCACCCCAATTAAATAATCTTGGGGAGGGGGAACAAACATGAACACAAACTGAAAACTCCAGGGGAAAAGTAAACCAGAAAGTCGGATCACGACATATCCTAAATCGCCTTAGAACCATGGATTGTATGTGGATCTAAAGGATTTTCAGTTCCTACATATGTGATGATTATAAGTATAACCCACCTAACATTTTATTTTATTTTGAATATAGATCACTGCAAAAACTCCAAGTAGCTGTGCCTGCATCAAGGATTAATAGGATCAATACTTCAGTTCATATATCACGGGGGTAATGACATTAAATATTAATCATCTTGTAAATGCAAAAAGAGAATGAGAACCACATAATGAAGTCGGCGTCTCTCTTAACACACACAATGGTTAAGATGCTTCTACAAAAGTTATATGAAAAGGAAGTGAGAACGCAAAGTACACATGATGATCTGTACCCTATAGGTAATAAGGCCGATGCCTAATAGTTCCATTACCCAATTACTGTGGCAGCAGAAGGTCCAAGCAAGACTTACACATCATATAAAAGACCAAATGCTCAAATATTACTTCTCGGTCAATACTAAACAAATGAATGATTTAGTAACAGCAACGCATATCATATTCATCCAACACCGACGAGTTCTCTTTACACCCAAAAAATTAATAGAATACTGCGTGAAAACTAAAATGACTACTATACTATTATCTTCAAACACTGAGTTATCACAATTAACGATTGAGAAACTAATTTTGACAATGACGATGGTAACTTTCTGAACTCCAACCAACCCTGGAAACATAGAACTTGGTAAACAGTGGATAATGATTGTGACAATACTTTTTAACAATCATCATGTCTTTGCTTTAATTCCTATACGTTATATAGTATTTCTTTTTGTACGGTACATATTTAAATAGTCATGGAAGAAAACATCAATGTAATGAACATTGGTGTAAAGTCCAGTGATATCATAACCTCTACTAGACTCGGTGGCGAAGCCATATATAGCATTGTGGGGTCAATTGACCCCACTGGAAAAAATAATTGTTTTATAATGTAAAGTAAATTTTAAAATTTTTATGTATTCTATAAAAATTGACCTCACTAAAATTTTATAAATTTTCTATTATACGGGGTCAAATTGAAAATTTATAACTTTGTCAATCAAATTTTAACCAAATATGACTAATATCCTCTCAATATATGTATATCTCTCTATAATATTTTAAACTAAATAATAATCTAATTTATATTAATTTTAAAAATAATTAATGAATTAATTACTTATGATCAATTGTGATTAAAAAAGTCTATTATGAATCAATATAGTGTATATATACCATATATTATTACTTATTATATTGTCATTGTAATATAGTGTGTATATATATATATATATATATATATGTGTGTGTGTGTGTGTGTGTGTGTGTGTGTGTGAGAGAGAGAGAGACCCGAAAGTAAAAAAGTATTAAAAAAATTGGCTTGGGGGCATTGCCTCTGAACCTCCGCCAAATTATTTATAACTTGGTAATAATTTTGAACCCACTGAAAATTGGTCACTGACTAGACTTATTGATAGTAGACTAGACTCCTGCATCAATGAGTATAAAAACAACCCTCGGGCATACTTGAGGTTTAGCAAGATAACTGGAAAATTAAGATATAATACTTGCCTGAAACACAACTGCTTAAAAGGAGGTAACAGTCTCCACGCTTCTTGATAGTCGATCATTCTAGACTGCCATTTTCATTTCAATTTTCTGGTGGGGATCATAACCAATGAGTTTGAAATCAGCAGCCACAAATGAATCTATGTCTCTCTTCTCAGAATTGATCTTCAAAATCTGCATTTAATTTAATTGAGTTCCACAAATGTATGAAAAGTTAGACAATGAAGCAATGAAGAAGGTGATCATGTCCAATTCCTAACCCATGACATTTTCATAGACTAAAAAAAAAAGATACTATAAAAGTTTTAAAAAAAACCTAAAGCAAGCACATCATAATGTCTTTATAAGTACTCCCTCTGTCTCAGGATAAAAGTCCTGGTTGATTTTTTGCGCATATTAAGAAAGAGGATAAAATGACAAAATTGTCCATATTTAAATTCTCATTTAATTGCATAGTTTTCTGCACATTACTAGTGATGCTCCATAAATATGCATAGAGAATAGAAATATAACAATTAATAATAAGGGTATAATAGGCAAATTATTGTAAAAAATAGATCATTTAAGGTAAGTAGACATTTAACTTGGGACTACCTGAAATAGTAATAAAGACTTTTATCCTGGGACGGAGGGAGTAATACTTACTGGAAATGGCTTAGGCAACTTTTGGAGCTGCTCCTGCAGAGGTCTGACATGGTTGCAGTAGACATGAGCATCCCCAATAGTATGGATAAAATCTCCAGGAACAAGATCTGCGCAAGACACAAGGAAATCAAAGAGATGTTTTAAGTGTTGAGACAGTCTACGGTGAAGATAATCAACAGTAACCAGACCGATCTACAAAAACTAAAAGTCACGTGTGACTAGGGAAACTGATCCTATTTTGCAGTAATCAAAGCAAGAACTCTAGCATTACACAACATCACATAATATGAATCACAATAACAGACGATCCACGTTTAGCCTCCTACACCTTAAACATACGTAGCAATAATCAGTACAAGCAAAAAACTAGTCAGTGGCAATGTGAGTGCATACCGCAAACGGGATAAATGTTTTTTTGGTCACTCTACTTTAGGTCAACTTACAAATGACTAACTAAACTTTTTTTTCTTACAGTCAACTCACTGAACTTTAGTTTTCTTACAAACCGTTAGAAAATCTGTTAAATCATGTTGACTTTAAACGGTTTGACCACATAGGAGAGAGAAAGCTGACATAGAATTTTTATGAATGATGTAGCCACGCTTAAGTGGAAATGATCAAATTTTTTGGAGAACTCTAGCATTACACAACATCACATAATATGAATAACAATAACAAACGATCCACATTTAGCCTCCTACACCTTAAACGTACTGTAGAAATAATCAGTACGAGCAAAAAACTAGTCAGTGGCCATGCGAGTGCATACCGCAAACATGAGCAATCATGCATGTTAAGAGCGCATACGATGCAATATTAAATGGCACTCCCAGGCCCATATCAGCAGAGCGCTGATACATTTGACAAGATAACTCGCCTTTGGCTACATAGAACTGCAAAAACGGAGATAAATTATACTTGAAAACATCTAAACACCAAATAAACATTCATAAACTGTTGTGACTGTAACCTGAGCAAACATGTGACATGGTGGAAGTGCCATTAGTTTGAGATCAGATGGATTCCAAGCTGAAAGAATAATCCTCCTGTCATCTGGATTATTTTTTATCTTTGAAACAACATCTAACAACTGATCAAATCCCTGGCCGGTGTAGTCAGCATGCATATCAGTATACCTATATATGACAACTTCTACAAGTCAACAATCAAGCTGAACTTCTGCATCAAATATAAACCTAATAACCAGCCTCTAAGAAATAAGATTCACCACCTTGCACCAAAGTGCCTCCACTGAAAACCGTATATTGGCCCCAAGTCACCTTCTTCCCTGTCAACCAAACCAATACTGGAAAGCGAAAGACTGCGATATCAATCAAGAATGAATGAGAAGTAACATCACAATGAACCGACGTAATATGTAGTGGCCAAATACCTATCAAGATAGTCCCTAGATCCATTGCCTTCCCAAATATGAATGCCCTTCTCCTGTAGAACCTGCATACTACAATAGATTAAATGAAGCCCAATCTCATATTCACATCTACTTAACAGAAAAGGGAATGCCTATATTGGCACTTGTATAGCTTTAGAAACAAAATCATCAATGCATACTTGAGGAGATGAAACTATACTTTTGTAAGAACATGTTACCGCACGAGTGTGCGCCTAGGGGGGTGAACATGTGGTCACAATGGATATAAAAAGCTCAAGACTCAAAGAGATCATACACACAAAGTCCAATAAAGAGTATCCTTCGTGAAGAAATTTTGCATTAGGGAAAACAAAATCGAGGATTCTTAACGACTCTTGATATGTTTCATGATCAACCAACAGTGAACCTCTTTCAGCTTATAAATAACTATGCGTAAGGTATATCAACCCATTAATCACAATGTAACCTTATCAAGTGCAACCACACACCAAATAGAATATTCAAACAATCAGATTCACAAAACATGATAACCACATATATGAAACCACAACTTTCAAAATTATCTAATAACTCCTAAACCCCCTGTATTATGGAATGCCAAAGTCATCTCATCTAGTCTGCCAAAGCAATTACAAATATGTTTTGATAAGAATTTCTATTTAAGGTGTGCACAAGGGCACATAAAGCCCTTGGAGATAATAAGGGTGATGCTACAGGACTCAAATTTTTGGTCTCAAATGATGCGTCACCATAACATTGGTTGGGTAGATCGATTGACCATGCTATAAATTATCATTAAAATATTCAATGTCATGTCATTTGAGATCCATTTGAGACAAAATTTGAGACCCATTGCAGTACTAGAGATAATAATGTGTATACTAGAGAACTCCCACACACTGGTTTGTGACCTCCAAATTTAAGCTTTGGAATTCATGCAGACTTTTACTTGAGCCTTAAGCCTCGATTATAAAGCTGTAGGAACTTAAAACTAGCATAGATGCATGGCAAAAAGTTATCTATGTTCAAAATACAAGCAAATTAAACAACCAACTGAAACCTACATTAGATACTTGACTTAAGAACAAACTACTGTCGTTTATCCTTTATTATTATAGTATATAACAGAAGTAGAAGTGTCGAATATGCTGCTTTCAAATTTCCGGTCAAACACATAGTCCAATATTTACAGTGAAGATATCATTACCTTGGCATTTGTTGAACCACTGATGAACCACAGAAGTTCTTCAACAACTCCTCGCCAAAATACTTTCTGAGAAGCCAAATAACAAATACATATGTCAACCTATACACTCAGAAGTAAATATGAAATATATTCCATTTACATATCAGTCCAACCACATTGGAGAGAATTCATGAAACCATCAATGTCAGCAGAAAACAGAAGGAAACTATACACTGGATGATACAATTAACAATTCCAAAGTTGTAACAAAGTTAAAAGTAAAAATTATTGAGAAAATACAAGCCTTCGTTGTAAGGAGCGGAAAAGATTTGCGCAGATTGAAACGCATCTGTGGACAAGTAAAAAGAGCACCATATAACCCATCAGTCCTGACATATGATATGATTCCCTCAAAGCATCAGTGCAGAAGCAAAAGTGGAAAACTGTTTTTTTGTAATATGAGCTAGCATTACCTGGCAACCAAATATAGAGATAGTACCGGTGCGTGTCCTGTCATCCTTTGACACACCATTTGAAATGATATTTTCAACCATTCTCAGGTACATATACTCCTCATGTTTCTCAAAAATCTTCTTGGGGAGAAAAGAGAACTTCTGTATTTCAAACTTAACAGAATCTGAGTTAGTATCAGACGACAGACCATTGGTCTGAGGCTCAACTGCAGAACTCCTCACACGAACATAAGTTGTAAAACAATAACGAATGTTGTTTTCCACCAGTGGAAACGATGAGTACCACGGCTGAAAAACAGATTCATCTAGAGGAGGGATGAAGGTATCACATTCAATGCGTTCCTCAATTTGTGTGATGTGGATAGCAGTGCATCCAGGAGCATTGAGGGCTTCCCTGCATCGGGAAGATAGTCCATGAAAAACAACATCAAAAGGAAATCTCCTTAATGGAGGAATGAACCACTAAGTGTACGCACCTATATATCTGGCCACCTCCTATGACAAACACCTTCTCAATTGAAACACAATAAGGAGATGCTGCTAATAATTCCAAAGCAGAAATCATGCTTCCACAAATCACAACATTCTCGGCAGTTGCAATATCGAAACTCCCTGAACGAGTCAGAACAACGTTAAGACGATTAGGCAGAGGCCGATGCTCAAGGGGAATACTTTCCCATGTTTTTCTTCCCATTATAACTGCATTCTTTTTCACAGGATCTGACGTGGTCATGGTGACAGTCCTTGAAAATTTTGAGGTCAGAAGGCAATCTCCAGGGCATTTTACCATCCTTCCCGATACCCATATTTTGGGTTGCAGCAACCACAACTTGATAAGTCCTCTGCGGATCAGGATGTGTAATGCCACTGCCATTAGGAATACTCATGAGGGTGTCACCAGCCATTAGCGAAGTAAGCGGTTGGCAGAGAGAGAGGTTCAACGATGAGGAGTTTCTGCACGAGCGCAATGAAGCCTGAAATTTAGTTTAAAGGAAATAATTAACTGAACTTAGTTAAATATAATAAAAACAAAGGTTGCAAGTCCTCAACAGCTACAAATTTAGGGGGGGGGGGGGGGAGGATGCATAAAATATAAAAACAAACAAGATAAAAATGTTCAAGGAAACAAAAATACCTACTTATCAAAAAAATAATAAAAATAAATAGGAAACAACAATAACCCTCACGAAGAAATCTCAAGCTCGATCAATTTTACCAGTGGATACATATACAACGAGAGAGAAATGGACTTAAAACACCAAACACTGACTGATTGAGATACCCTAACCTATTCAAGTTGAAATGAATGCCTGCCCTAAGGCAAATCTATGTTCAGCCCGAGGGCAGTTCTAATGCGCCTCATGATAACTATCAAATTGAGGGAATTAATATATCAATATGCACAAATCTTCACCAAAGTTGTAACCGAACATCCCCAAAGTATAAGTGTGCAAAAGAAGAATGTATTAAATCATAATTCTGAAATTAACACAAATAAATGAAACAAAAATCTAATCGAAACAGATTTTGGACAATGGAAATGCATAAAGAAGTTACAGATCGGAGAACGAAACGTGAGACGAATGAAGCTTGAACGGGATTTTAGGTGAACTCCAAAAATACAGTTTGAGAGGAATTATGGATGTGAATAGGGTTTCACAAAAACAACTATTCACATCCAAACATTAATTGTCCAAAGCAAAGTTGACCCGGAATTAAATTAGTTTAATTCAATAGGAAACATTTATTGGAATAATCAAAATGCTATAAGAAGTTACCGGTTGGAAATAACAATAATCCAAAAGCACAATTAAACAGGAATAAAATTAATTTAATTTAATCGGAAAAAGTTTTTGGAATCATTGAAATGCAGCAAGAAGTTACCTATCAGAGAGCAAAGCGTAAGATGAACAAAATCTTGGATGGGATATAAAATCAACTTCCAAATAATTGTTGGAAGAACTGGAAGTTTCACATGCAACACTTGCTGTATGTCACACTGTGCGAGTGTGAGATCTAGTAGCTCAAAAAGCAGTTTCGGTCTCTCTCTTTCTCTCATAAATACAGAAAAGGTAGACTAGATAGAACGGAAACGAAAAGACACAAAAATACAAAAGCACGCTTGGCATAAAATTAAATTAAACTATTATTTACTCGGGAAAAAATAAGATGTCTGAATTAAATAATGGAGAACAAAATGTGAGATTAACAAAATCTTGAACGGAATATGATGTGAAATAACAAAATCACTGCCTGAAGAATCGCGGATGGAATTAGATTTTCACAAAGTTAACCATTTCTGTGAGTCAACGGCAAAAAGTGGTTTCAATCTCTCTCTCTTTCTCTTTCTCCCTTTCTCTAATATACCGAAATATATAGAGAGAGAAAGCGACTATAGAATTAGACTATAAACAACAATTATTCTTAAACTCAACATGAAAAATTGAGTTCGATGAAACTTTAAGGCTGGCTAGTTGGATAGAGAAAACAGAGATCAAATTAATTTCACCTATAGACAGATAGATCATATAAGTATATAGAGAAATGGTCTGAAACACAAACACAACAAAAAATAAGATAATGAAAATAACCTACTCAAATTGCCGTCAAACTTTGCACAAAGGCAATTCTAATGCACAGGTGCTTGTTATATATATAGAACTGATATAACCAACAACATAGGCCCCGTTAACAAAACCAAAAGAGAGAGTACAACTAAACCAAAGCAAAATAAAAATAATAATCTAAAAAAATAGCATTGAGATATCACAATAAAAATTCTTAGGAAATCGCAGGTTGTAATGGATCTGCTCATGGAGTCTAGGAGATTACACAGTGCATAATAAAATAATCATTCCCCGAGCAACTTGTGCATTTTGCCAATTTTAAGCTATAATATGGTTATAGCTTATTTGTAACCTGCAGTAACCACCTATTTTAAGATATGAGCTACAATCTTAAGCAAATAAGCTGCAATAAATGCGGCTAGCATAATTAGCATAACAAACATCATTATCATGATCAAAATTATTAGCGATAAACTATATTTTCCAATATAACAACATCCCTTCAATTTAACAATTATCAAACCGAGAAGAGAAAAAGGAAGAAAAGAAAGTAGATAAATCTTCACCCAAGTCCAAACAGAACAAACATGCAAAATAAAATGTAATTATTCATGATTCTAACAATAAGTTAATCTGAGTAACAGATATTGAAATCATCGAAATGCAGTAATCAGTTACCGATCGGAGAGCGAAGAGCGAGAGGAACGCAATTTTGAGAAAATTGAGAGCTTATGAGAGGGATTGTGGATGAAATTAGGGTTTCACAGCATCAGCATTTGTAGTAAGTCGGCAATAGTGTGGGCGAGAGTGAGAAAAACAGCAGCTCAAAAAGCGGTTTCGAACTCTCTCTCTCTCTATCTCTTTTTCTCTCTAAAATACAGAAGAAGATGGAGAGAGAGAATAGCGTAGATAAAGAAAAAGGACGACGAAGAAGACATACAAATCCAAAGCACGGTTGACGCGGAATGCCGCCAAGCCCAGTATGTCCTTGAAGAGTATAAATTCTGCTCAACTACTTCTGTACTAAAATGCCCCTGCTTTTTTTCTTAAATTGCCTTTCCTCTTTTCAATTGTTTTATATTTTTAATTTGGGAATTTTTAGGCATTTACATATATTGAATTCTAAATTATTAATTTTTATTTTGTAAGATTTGACTACTCAATAATAATCTCATTAATTTGAGATGACTCAATTGTAGACGTTGATAATATTTTATAATTAAGTTTTTGTACGTATCATTTAATTAAAAATAAAATTTTGTAATATAATCATCTTTTTTATTATTTGTTTTATAACTTTATATAAATGTTTTAAAGTTATAATTTTATAAGAAAACGAGTTTAAATTGATGAAAGTATTGTCTCATATATTATGAAACTTATAATCATGTTTAATATCAGCTCATTTGACTTACAAGTCGAGTAGTAAATTAGGTCTAGTCATTGAAAGTTTCAACTTTAGTTCCAAAGACTAGAAAGAACCAAAATCCTCATTATTAGTAAAATGGAAATGGTGGAAGCCTTATCACCTATGCTATTTATGATTGTGGATAGATTGCACTCACATTACCTCATTATTATTAAAGTTGTTTAATTTTAAATATTTATTGTTAAAGCTATTTCTAGGTGTTTAAATATTTTAAATTTTCACGTGAAAATTTACGTCATTTAAAGTGGATATATTCAGCTCATCAGCCTAAAATCCAAAATATTTAGCATTTTATATTTGGTAATATAATTTGTTGTGTTCATGGTGAGAATGAAAAATAAGAAAACAAAAAATTAAAAAGAGAAAATTAAAAGATATTTTAAATACATTTTTTATATAAATTAAAAATAAAAAACATTTTTAAAAATTTAAAATTTATTTTTAACAATTTCATAAAATTACATAAAGTGATGAAATAACATATTTGCTGTTTATTTAATGTGCCATGGACTGTCTTTTTGAGTATAAGACTCAAAGATAAAGGGTAGTTTGGGAACTGAAATAATAATGGAAAGTACTACTCTATTAAGTCATTGAGAAAGGTAAGTAGCCTAAAGTTGTGTGCTAATGACTGAAGGCGGGAAATCCGCAACCAACGGCTGATATAGTGACACGTGTAGACGTCAGAAATATTTTCCTTAGTTGAATCTTGACCGTTCACTTGGCATTGATCTAGACATATGCCGTCCCCGTCCCTTGCCTTGTTTTCGGTAGGTAATAGAAAGGTATTGCTCGGACGTCTCGTGTTCTTTAAACACACAATAAAAATTATGTGTTAATTTAATATTTTAAAGATAATTTGTTTTATCATTATTTTTTATTCAATCACACAAATTGGTTATTATTATATTTAAAATTGTTTGACAATGAATTATATAATTTCAAATGAAGAGGTGATATTATATAATTTGAATGGAAGAAATATTAAATATAAATTTAACACAAAAAGAAGGATAAAACTGCTCAGTTTTGAGGAAGAATAATTTATGATTAAGACTTGGCAAATCGTATTATGTTTTAGGGGCACTATAAAAGCCAAAAGTGGAAGCTTCGTAGGTAGACTTTTACCCGGGCGGGGGGCGGGGGGGGGGCGGGGGGGGAGAGAGAGAGAGAGAGAGAAAAGGTAACCTGTCTCTATTATTACTATTATCATCATCATTCATATCAATAAAAATATGTAAAACATTCTCTTTTTTCTTACTTTCGTTTATGCACAACCTTTTGGGTATAATTTATGTCCATAACATTACTCGTTATATTTGCGTAGAAGGTCTTCTGTCAAACAATTTTTTTCACATAAAGGACAGGATAGTATCAAACGGATCCGGTTAGCATAAAGTGAAAGTTCACTTCATGTCCAATACAGTACTGATATACAGACGGGAGGACGATCTCTCCGCC
This sequence comes from Panax stipuleanatus, assembly GCA_020205555.1. Classification (NCBI taxonomy): domain Eukaryota; kingdom Viridiplantae; phylum Streptophyta; class Magnoliopsida; order Apiales; family Araliaceae; genus Panax; species Panax stipuleanatus. Next base: position 2,304,811 of record CM035120.1, on the reverse strand, counting down.
TTTGTGTCAGCACTGTATTGAGCATGTACCATAAAATTCACTTCATGCTAACCTACTCCATATCAAACATGTGGCACTTTTCTTAACAAGAGATGAAGTGTCAGGGTCAGATGGCTCTGTTTTTCAAACAGTTGATACCGTTTGGTGGACCATCCACTTCTGTTACAGTCATCAAGGCAGTCCCAATTTTTAAACTACAGAGAATTTGCAGCAACAGTGTAACTATATACAATTACAAATAAATAATTAAGTTTTTCTACCATGTAGTACTATCAAATTAAAGAATTAAGACTTCTCCCCCTTCTTATGATAAATGAACCATTTTTCAAAATCTGGGCATAAGGACCTTCCTATAATAACTCACACCATCCGGATGGATGAAACATTAACCCACTACAACCCTTGATGAATCTGGACCAGAAATTGATGAGGCCAATGCAATATAAAACCCTAGTTTTTAAACAAAAGGGCATTTATATTAGTTAGGTCCATGGCAATAACGGTTCTTGTTTTAGTTCTTATGGACTCCAGATATATCATAGTGAAGGAAAGCAAGCAAGAAGCAGTTTCCTAATTGCACGTGATTTAGAAGATGTTTAATTTCTAACTTGCAATTTTTTATAGGGGAGTACTGTTTCCACATGTATTTTTGATAGTTCCTCATGGTTCATTCTCACATGAAGGTGAGACCCACTGTATGCAGAAGACCATGTGAAAATATCAAAAATACATGAGGAAATATCAGTTCCCTTTTATATAGGCTATAACAAATTGATTAGTCATATTGCAAATACAAAATTCAGGCATCAAATACTATTTTACAATAAGCTATCCAGGGTGGTCCACTGCTGCAAACACTGTAAACATTAAGAAGCAAAGTGCAAGCTGCATACCCTGCTAATGAGGTAAATAAGACATGCCTGCAGGAACTATATCTAGAGACCCTCGAAGTATCTCATATGGTCTGCAAAAGTCTCCCCGTGCCGGATTTTGGTCACCGATCCATCTTCTTCAACCTACACAAACCATCAAGCTCAAGATTCTCAGTACTTCATTAAATGGAGTATTTCGAAGGATGACATGATAGATAACTGTCACTGAAAAACATACAAGCAAGCAGAAACTTTCCACTAAACAAATATGCTTGTGAATACAAGGATAAATGGATAATGCAACAAGAGGCCAAAACAATTATTGGGAAGAAAGAGAGGTCTAAATGACTAAACCCTTGGAATATGAATATTTTAGAATAATGTCAGGCTGCTTATATAATGATGGTCAAATTTCAAGAAGACATGCCTCATTGTCATTCGAAACCAAACTAAAGCCTAGAAGATAGGAATTTGTTTTCAAGTGGGGGACAGATGAAAGGAAAAAAAGAACACCGTCTACTTCGCAATGCAGGATTACCTAATAAACGGAAAATAACAATACTTAGTAAGCAGAAATCACTAGCCATAGTCTTGGCTCGGGTGGTGACAGGGTTGGTATTATTATCTAAGTTTATGTTCAAATCTATCAACAAACCACTCCCCCCACCCCCCGCTCCACCCCAAAAAAAATAAAAATAAAGGAAGAAGAAGAAGAAAAAATAAGTAAAATATATTTGAAACTTTCAAATCACACACCCAGTATTCAGGGGGCCGCATCTTGAGATTGTAAGTTGATGCCATGCTCATGCAGTAAGCACCCGCATCATGAACTACCAGCCCAGCACCCTGAGAAAATCAGTTACCAATCAGTGACATATACTTAAGGAGAAAAATTGTTCTCACCATCCCCATTAAAAAATCTATTACATTACCCTAGCTGGAGTAGGAAGCTCCCTATCCTTTCCCAAGAAATCTGCTGACTCACAGACTGGACCCACCACATCAAAAGTAGAAACCTCGGCATCAGATTGCACAGGAGAAACCAGCTCTATGTGCTGCATTGAAATTCAACAATTCCGTTACGTCCAAGGAGTGAAAGCAAAAGTTTTTAGGAAAATATCTCAAGAATATGGCACAACTAGCATATGAATATTAAATAAAATATTGAGGTAATGGAATGGACTAATATTTTATGGGACTAGAAATGACAAAAACTTAAGCTCCTAAAGGAATTATACAAATGGTCCAATTCTTCAAAGTGCCATCAATATAATGCAATAGTACTTAATATTCCACTAAGCCAACAAGCAGGTCAATTTTCTCAAAAATATCCCAGTTTCAACCATTACTTCTTGTAATAATGTTCTGGTAATTTATCGTCAGTAAACAAAATTCTCAGGCTGCAACCTGAATAAAAAAAGTGGTGCTATAACATGCCATGTGTCCATTAAGGCTTATTTCAGCCAAGTTGAACTGATGTACTCCTATTTATTAATGTCTTCCCACATAAAAACGCACCTATATGTCGAATGTGGCAAAGAAGGTTAACCAAAGTAGAGCCTTGTTGTATACAGCAGGTCGCCAATGAACAAATAATACCTCAGTTCAGCTTCTTCTTTTTAATTATTTTGTGTGGGTGGGTAGTGTTTGGGGGGCGGGGGGTTGTCAATTTTTTGACATCACATGCAACTGTGAAAGACAAGGTATGGCTGGGCAACATTGGAATACTTCTGCTCAAGACAAGTCTCCAAGTAATTTGATTGAAAATCCATTACATTTATAGTCGAGATTTTGGCTTAAAATATAAGCTGATAGTAATAGAAATCTTACTTGATAAGCATCATAGAGACTAGGACGGATGAGTTCTGCCATGCTGCCATCAATCACAACAAAATTTTTGGCACCATTAGTTTTTACTCCAGTGACTCGGTTAACCAAGCAGCAAGTATTTGCAATAAGTGATCTCCCAGGTTCAATGATTAGATTGAGATTCCGAGAAAGAACCAACTCCCTAACCTACAACAACCACGATGAAGTATGGATTTATCCGTGAATAAGAATGTCTTTGCTTTTACATATTCAAAGTATATTCTGCTGTCCCTGTAGCATCTTTTCAGATGTGAAGTGAAGTGAAGATATATTTTTTTGATACTGCAGCTTGACTACTTAAATAGCTAAACCTTTGTGATGAACCGTCTCTACCAGTCACTTAAATACTTACCTTTTACCTATCAAAAAAACAAAGATAAACATGTGTGGTGATGGTGCCCCCAAAGAGTTCATGCAATTACATGTGTAGATAAGAATCGTGGTACTTAGTACTTACAGTGTCAATAAGATCCCTAGGTGTGGGAAGTATAGCTCCAGTATGATAATAATCAATCCCTAGACCACCTCCAATATTTAGGTAATCAATTTCAAACCCTTGGGCTCGAATTTGATCAATGTAGTTCACCATAAGGACTGCAGCATCTCTGAAAATATCTACCTGATAAAAAAAATAAAAGATGACACCTTTAGTACTAGAAAACAATAATTTATTCATCATAAGTTGATTGTATAATTGAAGATATATGGAAACATCAATTATGAACAGAGACGAAGGAAGAAACAGAATAATTAATTGACACTGTAAAATGCATAAATGAAGGGAAAAGAAGAAGAAACAAAAGATCAAATAAAAGCACAATAAAAATAAATTAAAACACGGGTGGAGAATGAATGAAGAATAATTCAGAAACAACATCCATGAATAAGAACTGAAGACAAACTACTGAAACAAAGTTTAATTCTTCGATAGGTGAAAGTATATATACAAAAGCAACCCCCCACCCCCCCAAAAAAAAAAATCCACAAATGAGCATGATAAATAGTTTCAAGTAATTGAAGTTTTATAGTGCTTTCACAACCATTAACTGTGCCCCTCAATCAACAATGTCCCAGAGCAGAACTCAATCTAAGAGAAAGTAAAGAGACCGTGTAAAGGTTCACTTACGGACTAAATTAGTAAATAAGACTAAAAAGGAGAAATCATGCTCCTATAATAGTGTAAGCACTGTAACAGGCATGAATTCAAGCAACTCAATGGTAACCAGATAACACAAAAACTCATGACCATATAAAAAGTATACAATTATCTTGCAATAAGGCAGGATATGCAAGTGATGCTAAATGACAGAAGTTCAAGTTCCTTAATGCCTGGCAAATGAACAGATTCAATCCTTGCTTATTCAAAGCTCATTTCATCTAACTATAACCATGCAAGGAGATAGTAAAAACTGACTGGAAAGAAAGCAGAGTTCAGTCAGACTACCTTGGTAATGGTAGACCCAAGATGGCAATGAGCCCCAACAAGCTTCAATTCATTAGGATGTGCCTTCACAGCATCTAGAAACCATTGTAGTTTCTCATTTCTAATACCAAATTTGGAGCTCTTGTTTCCCGTGGCAACGTAGGGATGGACCTAACAAAATGTTATACAAATGCAGTGATTCTGACACTGACAATTACAACAATGAGAAATTGATGTTTTGGCTAAACTTCTAGGAAAATAAAATAACTTCTAAAATGTTTGCAAGAAGTAGGAAAATGTAGTGAAATTCTGAGGTCGAACGTTATCGTCCTCATTAACTAACTGAACAACATTTAATTTTTATCCTAACTGTGGCGAGGTTATAGAGGAGACTGATTGTCCAAGACTCCAAGGTGGAATTGGTAGTGTGAAGATGGTGGAGGAAGAAAACCTAGTGTTAAAGGAGAGGTTTGTTAATATTAATGCTAATATACGTTTCATGCACTACTAGTGGCATTGTGGCAAAGGTAATGGTAGTGGCAGGTTGCAAGTCCTGTGACATTGCTGGATTTACATACACTGTGTTTTGACCTTCAAAATGGACAGATTGTGTCCAATTCTCGTGTTTGAGAGTTTTAAAGGGAAGAAAAAGGAAATAAAATAAAAGTTGGTCATTTTCTTTCCAAAGTTTTATGGACAGATTTGGACGGAAACTAAACAACATAAGCTAATATTTTGTATTCCTTATACCACCACTTATTTACAAACATAACAAGATTTACAAAGGGTAAAGTGGTAATCTAACTTTAAATCATTAGTTTTCGTTTCTTTTATTAACTCACAAACAAAACTTACAAGTTATCTATTCTTCATTTCCGTTCTTATCTTTTTTGTCCAAACCTCACAAACACAGCATAAAGGTGATTTGAGAATGCATGACAAAACCAAAGTCAGAACTCAGAGTGCCTTCATCAAAGTATTACAAAAGACACCGGTGCTTACTAGTTTTAAACTTTTGCTTTGAGATACTGATCAATTTTTCTTTTTTTGGAAGGGTCAAATGGCAGTATGGCCCCTCGTTCTCTAATGAAGGCAAATTTGACAGAACCTAAACAATGACCTTGTCTAGTGATTTTATCACAAAATCATTAAACTTTATTAACATAGTCCCTATAGTCTAGTACATTAGACTTACCAAGATTAATAAACAGGCTTAATTTTTTTTGAAATTGTAACATATTATTTGCTTCATACTTATGCACCCAAATCACAAGAATTATTCATTATAATTAGCAACATAAGCCTCTATATGTAACGGCCGCTTACCTGAGGGTCCACATCTGGATTAATTCGAAGGAGTACATTGACCTTCTTCCCAGAAATTCTTGCAGCTGATACAATATTATCCAAATCAAATTCACTATCAACATTGACAAAGACACCTTCTTGGGCAGCCAGCACCAGATCCTCCAAAAGCTTTCCATTTCCATTGAAGATACACCTGTTTTCCAAAGCTAAGGGTGTTATGCTTTTAAAAAAATCATGGAAAATACACTAGAAACAATAAGGAAATAAATTCCTGCAAACCGGTAAAGCTTTATTTTGTATGGAAACTCCATTTGAAGAAAGTAGTGTAAGCTTATATTAGTTCATTTTAAGTACCAGGAGAGGAACTTTTTAATCATTTATTGCTTTTATATGAAATTCTTGTCATTCTCTAAAATGCATAAAAAGTTATTTTGAAATTCCATGGTATCCAAAATTTGTGACTATGCAAAACGCATTCATTCAAAAATGCATTCAATGCATAAAAAGTTATTTTGATCCTGTTAATTTACTGGATGGTTATTTTGATCCTAACATAGAACGATTAATGCATCCTAACAAAATATTATACCCTCTGTCCCAATTTAAATAAGCTGGTTTGACAGGCACATAGCTTCAGAATATAGTTTTAGAAAGGGCATAATAAGTGCTTTACTTTTCTTACAACCATTTCTAACATTGGATAGAGAGATAATAAATAAATGAACGATTAGGATAGAACGAGTAACGTGGGCATTCCAAAAATAAAAAAAGCACGAAGGGAGAACTAAGTACTAACTAGAATGAGCAGTGCCCTACATTTGTAGGCGGCTCCAATAAAAACAGAAATGAGATAAAATGCAGAGCATCTCCTGACCCACGGCCCCCACCCGAACAACCAAGGAGAAATTCTCTTCTTCCCCTGAGTGGATTTACAGAAACCCAAAATACATTCCAAACAACCTTTTCCGATAACAAAAAATAAGCCTGAATACACTTTCTCATCATCAGAACTCCCTCATACACAACCAAAGAGTATAGACAAGTAAAACATTAACCAAAGCCCATCATGAACTGTTCCAATTTTTTTGTACACAAACATTATGGTCAAACATAAGAGTTATACTACAAATTTAATTCTCAAAATCTCCACTGGTTTAAAGAATAAAAAATTGCAATCTTGACAACACAATAGTTAAATTCCATTACAAAGCTAAGGTGCACTTTGACAAACACACACACAGGCATATGTATGTACAGCCATAATTTAGTAAAAAAATTGACCATAACCGATCTCAATTTCTAGTTAAGTAAAAGAGCTGTGGTACAATTATTTCTTACATTTCTATGGTTCAATGAATACTAAACATGCTATTTTCCCTGTTCATCTGAGTACTAAGAAAAATGCAATCTTGACTACAAAATAGTTAAAATTTCTAATATAAACTAAAGTATAGATTGACTGCAAAATAGTTAAAATTTTAATATAAACTAAAGTACATTATATTGTTTCATACTTGGTAGGATCGAATCCAGCTCGAAGTGCCAATCTGAGCTCATTGCCACTCACCAAGACAGCCCCACAACCCAATATCCTCAAATGCTCTAAAATCTTGAAATTGTTATTAGCTTTAATTGCATATCCAATAATCGAATTTAAACCCTCCAAAGCCTCCCTATAAGCCTCAACATTCCTCGTGATTTGGGGCTTGCTGTAAAGATAAAAAGGCCTTCTATCAACTGTTTCCATGACATCTTGAACCTTAAGACCCTCACAGTACAAATACCCATCTTCAGATTTGGTGAAACAATGCTGAAAGTTTTGGGTTTTTGAATCAGAAGTCGAGGTTTTTGTAGGGTTTTGGGACAAGACTGCCCTTAGATTTAGTGTTCTAAAGGTAGGTTTGAAGGGAAATATGGGCTTTGAGACAAATGGGTTTGTTGGGAATTTTACAGATTTTGAAAATGAAGGAGATTGAGAGATGAAGTGTGAAGCCGCCATTGTTCGAGCAGACAAGAAGCTTAAAGTGAAGAATATGGGAACTGACACAGGTTTTATTGCGCGGACAATGTAGACCACCAAGGGTTTTGGTTGAAATGCTTATGTTACATGCGGGGAATCTAGCATGGTTACAAGCCAATGAGAGTGCTTCCATGAAAATTGGCCACGTGGAGAAGTATAAAAATGCAACTATATACTCCCAAATTGCAGATTTGCATCCCAATAATACTTTGGTGTGACTAAAAATAAATACTAAAAGTAGATATAAACTAATATGTAATTTTTGAAAATGTATAAATTATTTAAGAAAAAGAATAATAAATATAAAATATATCATTAACAAATTAAAAAATAATTATGTTAGGAGTGCATACATTTCAAAATAAATGAGTTGATTTTATAGCTTGTGCAATTTAAAATTTTGATCAACTCATTTTATCAAGAGTAAATTTGATAGTTCTACAAGTTTCATAAATAGCAAGCGGAATTCACACTCATGCGATAGAATACCTTATGCAAGTAACACTTTCACTTGTGTGAAAATATCAATTCCCGTAAAGTATTATTTGATTTAAATAAAAAACATACTCGAAATTAAACTATTCTTATCACTAATTTTCGGAAGAAAATAAGGGTATCTATCTTTTTATTATTTTATCTTAGATAAAATAACTTCATTTTTTTAATAAAAAATAGCAGTATATGATTTTGGTTGTCATATGAACATTTGCTAATAAAATAACCAAATGATCTGCTGTATTTTGTTGAAGTACTTGATGAATTGATATAGTAGTATCAAACATCAAATATATATATATATATATATATATATATATATATATATATATATATGGTAATACAAGCCCATATTTAATACAATTATATTCACTAGTTTCATAACTAGTGATACTCAAAAAATAAAAATGAATGCCTTTTTGTTAGCTGCAGGAAACATAAAGTTAGTGGATCACCACTCTGATGCAGTCTAAGATTTTATATATCAATAAACAAATTGACTGACTGTCTACTTCTGGACATGCATTCCCTTTTTACTTGATAGTTGGTACATTATTGTTAAATTAATTACAAATAGTCTACTTATAATGAGAAATAAGTATTTAAAGCTATTCAAAAGGTGGTAGAATCAATTGATAATCATCGAAGTAATATCTCAATGTATATATTGAATCTTCAGGCTTTAATTATCCTAAGTGAGACTTTATTTTCAACAGAATAATTTTTTTAAAACGAAAGATCGATAAGTCTGTAGTCGAAGTGTATCGAATACAAGACACGTTTTTTTTGATATAATGAGATTGTTTTGTCATTCAAAAAAATATATAATCTAAACCAGTGAAAAAATCAGGATCCAAGCATAATGTCATAAGGACCGGCCGAAGCGTACCTCAAAGTTATTTGCCAATTAATGTATTTTCAAAATTTTCTAGAAGAATTAAGAAAGACAAAATGATCTTACTATAATCCACCATTAAAATTTGCACGGGATATACTTGAATTTAAGAAAAATAATAATTTATTTGATATTATAAAATAAATATGGGATTTTATTTTTAAAAAAATTATAACAAATTCCATCCTATCCAAATCTTAATATTTGAAAAGAAATAAAGTAGTTCTAAAAGAAATACGGAGTAACAAAAAGAAAAGATAATTAATTACAAGCAACTTTTGGGGATAAATAAAGAAAAATATAGGGTGCTGGTTGAGATACGAGAAGAGTCTGTTAGGATTTGCGTGGGAAAATACCTGTAATTTGAACGGAGTGGCTCCCATTTCGCGCAATTTTCTCTCTCTAAATCCATACATACATACATACATATATGTATATCTCAAAAACAAATAATATATCGAGAGAATTTAAGACAGATCATGGCTGTTGAGTAGACCTCGTCAAATTGTGGGTGTTTTTCTAAATTAGGGTATCGTCATTTAGATGCATTATTAAGTGCCACAATTTGTGAGCAAAATTCGGAATTCAATTTAAAAACTTTGTTTCTCCTTCTTTCTCAAAGCCCTGCATTTTTGTCACAGGTAATTTCTCTTTCCTCTCTCTCTCTCTCTATAATTCTCTTAATTTTCCTAGTCTTTAAGAAAAACACTAGACTATTATCCACAATCCACAAATCATTTGTGTAAACCCTTTTATACTTCCTTTTGATTTAAGTTTGTTATATTTGTTTGATAAATTTTGTTTTTGTGTTGATATAATTAATGGGTTTTGATCACAATGTGGAGAATATGCATGTTAGTCTCCTTTCAATGATATTTGAAGCTTTTGGGAATATGATTTATCATGTTTGGTTATTGGGATTTTTTTTTGGGCCTGAAATCTTTATGTTTCATTATGGGTATTGATTATATTGTGAAAACTATGTATTAAACATATTTATTGGTGATAATTTGTTTTATGCTTTTCTTTGAATATTGAAGCTTGTTGGGAATATTTTCTCTGCTGTTAGGCTATTCGGTTTTTGGGATTTTTTTTCTTATAGAGATACTTGATTTGAATCCGTATTCTATGGCTAAATATGCGAAAAAGATGGTTGTTAGATTTTTGAGCTTCTTTTTTATTTTATTCCGATGCAATGGTTTGATGATGGTTACAACTTACAAGGGCAATTGGGTAGTGTCTTTTAGCAAACCTTTTGTATGAGCTTGTAATGTTTGGTTATTTGTCTATGAGAAGTTTGTGTTTTTTTCCTTGTGTTGTATTCCTTCCTTAGTTATGTCTTGTAAAAGGTGCAGGCATTCTGCAAGGGCAAAAGTCTGGCGTGACCAAACTTGTGAATTGCACTTATGAGTGACACAATGTCTGGACCTCTTGAAAGGCCCTACAGGCCAAGTAAGTATTCACTCTACTCGGCTCATATTCCATCTTTGATCTTATAAGAATTTTATAGACTTGTTTGAAGATTCGGTCCTAATTGTTGAAACTAATATGTTAAAGATTGTAAATAAGTAAAGATGAATGTGTTTTCATCATCTTTTGCCTATTTCTTGTATGGTTTGTTTGCGAGTCCTTAATTTGTTGATGGAATTGGTGAACAGGTCTTGAAAAGATTGACTATGGAAACCTCTGAGGATGAGAGGAAGACGAGGCTCGGGTCTCTCAAGAAAAAGGCAATCAATGCCTCCTCCAAGTTTAGGCATTCCTTGACCAAAAGGGGCAGGAGGAACAGCAGAGTCATGTCTGTTGTGGTTGTGGATGAGCATGATGCCGAGGAATTAAAGGCAGTTGATGCATTACGCCAAGCGCTTATCTTGGAAGAATTGCTACCCTCAAAACACGACGATTATCACATGATGCTAAGGTTTATTTCTTTAATTTCTCCCCTTTTGTTACATTTAAGATTATTGATTCTATGGCACAAACAATTCTTCATGGTAATCATGCATATATGTAGACTTAAATATTAACTCGATATTAGATGATACTTGAATTTAAATTAGCTCGTATAGAACCATTCTCCGGGTGAATAAGAAATTGATTAGGCATAGAAACTTGTATAAATGATACAGATTTTTGAAGGCCAGAAAATTTGACATTGACAAAACAAAGCAAATGTGGACTGATATGATCCAGTGGAGGAAGGAATTCGGTGCAGACACTATCCTGGAGGTATATATACATGGAAAGTATTCTTGATCATTGGTTTGAAGTTTATATAAATACCAACCTTGTGATGGAGCCTTTATTATATGATGATAACCCATAATATGCATCTGAATGCTGAGTTTGTCAATGTTTTGGTTAGGATTTTGATTTTAAGGAAAGAGATGAGGTCCTTCAGTATTATCCTCAAGGACATCATGGGGTTGATAAAGATGGACGACCAGTTTATATCGAATGTTTGGGTAAAGTTGATGCTACCAAGCTCTTGCAAGTCACAACACTCGACCGCTACATCAAATACCATGTTCAGGAGTTTGAGAGGACCTTTATCGATAAGTTCCCAGCCTGCTCCATTTCCGCAAAGAAGCAAGTTGATCAGAGTACAACTATTATTGATGTACAAGGAGTGGTATGTGAAGATCCTTACTAATACCGAGTCAATCAAACAAAAACCTTAATTTATTTTAATGCAACTGATTTTTAGATTAATATAGTCAGGAATATTGTTATTGACCTTTGTATATTGACAAAACGCATTCCATTTCTAAATATCACAACTTTTTATAATACAACTAACAATCCTTCTGTAGTGTGCTACCCCTGTAATGTGGTTGAACATTTTCTGGCTCGAATTATCTGAAGAAAATAAAGGCAAACTAGAGAGGTAGTGTACTAAAACTGAAATGAGTTACTAACATAGTTAATGGCACAGGGATTGAAAAGCTTCAACAAAGCTGCCAGGGAGCTTATCCAGCGCCTTCAGGCGATTGACGGCAACAATTACCCTGAGGTGCTCATTTTTGTCTAATGCCGCTAGTTTCTGTGTTTTGCATTGTCTGTATTGAGACTAGATTTGAACTCCCAAATGCTTGTTCATTGCAGACCTTGTGCCGCATGTACATCATCAATGCTGGTTCTGGATTTAGGCTTCTATGGAACACTGTGAAATCATTCCTTGATCCAAAAACCACAGCCAAGATCCATGTAAGCTAATATCATCTGTTTAAATTAGTTCTAAAACTGGTAAGTTCCACCTACTAAACAAGTTAGTGGCTCTGTTTACCAGGTTCTGGGAAACAAATATCAAAGCAAGTTGCTTGAGATAATTGATGCCAGGTGCATTTTCTATTTTTGACTCAGAATTTGCTATTCTGTTTCGAGTTTCCATAAGAAACAAGACCCTTAGGTTTATGGTATATTGGTATATATGAAATCATTCAATAATGAACTGGGGCCTCACAACGCCTCGTTTTCCTGCTTTTGTATCAGTGAGCTCCCCGAGTTTTTGGGTGGTACATGTACTTGTGCAGATAAAGGTGGTTGTATGCAGTCCGATAAGGGACCATGGAATGATGCAGAAATAATGAAGGTCCTTCTTTCAGTTTTACAGTTTTAATTTATGTCCTATTCGTAATATTAATTCTTCTATACTTGCTTTGTTTCATACTGAAATTATTTTCTGAATGCGCTAGATGGTCCATAGTGGTGCACACAAATGCACGACAAAAGTTGTGATCCCAGCTGGTGATGAGAAAACTATTTCTGAGGATGAGCATGCTTGTTCCAAGGTATTTACTTTGCGAGAAAATGGGTCTAAAACTACCTATTTGGGTGCAGTGTTTCTGGACTTCTCAGCCTGACATGGTATAATGGTCTCTACAGTAATGAACTTCACAAATTTTCTCTCATATTGTAGAGTGTTTCTTTCAAGTTGGGAACTGATGCATCCAAGCCTTCAAGGGAATACATCGAGCATCCACAACTCTCTCCAGTCCGTGAAGAAGTAAGTCATCTAACTCTTGTCACATATAAGTTTCAAATCAAAATCGAAAACGTGGATACAAGGTGACATGACAATGATGACATCCATATGAACCTGCTTAGGTAGGATAAAGACTCAACAAGTTTAGACATTGTATTTGTTTCACGATCATTTTATTCAACAACTAAGAGACATATGTAACATTCCACAGCACAGTGCTTCTAAGCCTTTCTATTCTGGCTGCAACTTAATTTTTTTTGATATTGATCATTAGTAGCGCCTTTTAAAATATATTAGAACAATGTCAATTCAAATACTATATCTTTCTAGATTTTTTTATAATTGGCTTATTACACATCCCCCAACTCCCATTTAAAAAAAAATACAGGTCCAGGAAGCCAAAAACTTTCCTTTTGCGCATGGGCACAATGACTACATACCAATGGTTGACAAGGCTGTTGATGATACTTGGCCTAAATCAAAGCAAGCCGACAAGTTGGCTCTTTCAAACGGTTTGTATTTTTATAAATATTTAAGGTTACAAAAACTTCATTGTCAGAGTTTCTATTCATTTCATTTGGTAATCTGAAGTGGTACTGAAATATCTGAAGGGTATTTTCAAATCAACTCTAACTTTGATGTAAACTCTTTGTTTTCCCTCTGGAAGCTCAAAACTTTTACCCCAGCCATGCTGCTAGCAAGTCCACTGATGGAATAAGCAACCAGATTTTTAGTGGGGTTATGACTTTAGTTATGGGCATTGTGACTATGGTCCGACTGACCCGCAACATGCCCAGAAAGCTTACAGAAGCCACCCTGTACTCTAGCTCTATGCGTGGTGGTGTTGAAATGATCAAAGGTCAGGCACATCCTTACAAGTTACCTGCACCCGCAGTCTCCAACGCCGACTACTTAAATATGATAAAGCGCATGAGTGAGCTGGAGGAGAAAGTCATCCTTCTCAGCCAGAAACCAGCATCAATGCCCCCTGAGAAAGAGGAACTGCTGAATGCTGCTTTGGCTCGTGTCGATAACCTGGAGCAACAGCTTTCAGCAACCAAGAAGGCATGCATTTAATTCTCATTTCGCGAGTGCTATGTTTGATCCTTTTTGAAGATTAAAATATTTGTTTACGATCATATGCAGGCTCTTGACGATGCCCTTGTTCACCAGGAAGAGCTCCTTGCCTACGTCGAGAAGAAAAAGAAGAAGAAGAGGTTTTTCGCTTTTGAATGAAAGGTTGCAAATTGTACTGGTAAGGTGATCAGAACCAGTTTAAGGAAGAAAAACTTGTGGCAAACTGATGCTATCCAGTAAATCCATTGTTTGCTTTGTTAAACACTTGATGCAAAGCTTTTGTATGAATCTATGATAACATTCTTTTCAACTGTATCAAACTATTTGGCATGATTCCTATGTAACCCCTCCCTGCACACTAAGTGGAGAGGCCAAGCTATTTCTTCTGAAGCTTGACATTGACAAGATATTCTATTTTTAAGCTTCTTCAATAACCATAAGATTTTTCCACAGAAGCACCACTAGTTTTTTTTTTTTCTGTGGCCTTTTCTGAAAACCAACTTGCAAAATTATGTAGCAAAATGTAATTAGTTGATGGTGGGCCTGGTGATAATAACCAACCACAATCAGCCACATCATTTTGTAACCCATTCTTTTGTCACCAAAGGACTATAGTTCTATCATGTTAAGGCACCAAAAACCTGACACCCTCACATACATTTAATTAGGGTTCGCAATGGAATTTCTGGATCCAATGTTCCAAAGTGCCTGCATGATTTGCTCGACTGAAAGGGGATAATCTGATTTGTGATAAACCAACATCATATGAAGCAAGGGATAGCAAAATGATCCTCATAGATCTAATAGCTATAAAGCTCTCTCTGGTAAGTAAGTCACACAATTCATTGCAAACATTAAGAAATGGTTTGAAGTTTTTCAACATACATTCACAACTTGAAAGAGCAATAATAATAGCAAACAAACTCAGCACACAAATTTTCAAACGATAAGTATTACATCTCAATGTGATATTACATTGTTTGAAACAAATCCTTTGCAAAATCAATGAAGAAGATTGGATTGGGTAATGTGCAACCATGAGTATAGAAACGAAAACAGCCAAGCAAATCCTCGCACATGGTATCTCTACATTCACCAGCAAGACTTCTTCTTCTGCTCGACACACGGAAAGAAATATGTCAGCCAAGTATCTTACCTAGAAACTAGACTCTGCGTGTGTGAGTGTGTGTTAAGAGGGTAAAGACAGAGAAAGGGTCATGCATACAAGTAACACAAAAATGTAGTGCTCCCATATGAATTTAACACAGAAATAATCAACTCACTTATCAAATACAAAGATATAATCAACTCACCCGGAATTTTGCTTCTTCCTGACTGTCTATGTAAGCAAGCAGTTCCTCTTGCCTCATCAAAGCTTCATGCAGAGCCTGCTCAGGAAGAAGAAGAATGACAAATCAAGTACAAACTCTACACATAATAAGCAAATGAATAAAGAAATGCACAAGATGAAAAAACTTAAGCAGGCACAGTAGGCACAGTTTAATATTAAGTCGACGGCAGTGAACTTTGTTGCACATCAAATGGATAAACTTAAGATCTTTAGTAGGTGAAAAAAGATCTCAAGTACTAGATGCAAAATATTATTTAACGGCAGTTGAAAATAGCAGAAGCATCAAATTTCAATCATTAGTGTGACATCTTTTTTAATCCCATTTTTATTCATAAACCCTTCCACATCTTGAAACCAGTAGTACGAGCATTGACAATCGCTGGCAGACAACTTACTTGTCGTGTTGCTAACTTCAAATTATTTCATTTAAGACTAAATCTAGTCTTCTGATCATTGTTTGAATGTTTTCACATTATGGTGAAGCATATTCTAGAAATATATAGAACAAGTTACAAACATAAGCAAAATGTTGTTATCAAGGGCTTTGCATCACTTAGAAGTCACATGGGCGCTGAAGGTGTTATATTCAGCAACCCAATGACATAACATATAATATATATATATATATAAGTGCAGAAATTCGACAAGGTTTCAAGAAAATGCAACCTAGCGCTTTGATTAAGAGTTCAAGTGTGAGTGATATATCATGCGAATCGGCCCTCCACATCATTAAACTAAACCAGCAGTCATTTGACAACAGTTGTGTCTTAGTCAAACGGAATAAATTCATCCACTAATGAGTTTACCTTTTTGGTAGCAATTAACTCTGCTTCTAGCGCATCCACACGACACACAGCAGCATTCAGCAATTCCTCTTTCTCATATGGCATCTCAGATGGCTTTGCCTTGAGAGTATCCACCTTCTCTTCAAGTTCACCTAGTCTTTTCAGAACAGAGGAGAGGAGCTCTGTCTCTGTAAATGTTGGAGTTCGTGAAGGGGGGTGGAATAATTCCTCCTTGGCCAATGTACCAAAAGCAAATTCCTGATTATTTTTATCCTGATCAGATGAGTTTTCAGGAAGTTTCTTGGTTACACGGCTTGCCACTGAATAGAAGAGTGTGTAAAGAGTCATGAAGAAGGTCATAAGCATTGCCATAATCCGAACACGATGTCCTTCTGGTGCCTTAACAGTAGCAGGTAGCGTAGGTGGTGTCCCTGATAAAATAGTTTCAATTATATTATTGCTTATCTCAAATTAGTAGCAACATATGTTGAAGGGAACAGCAGCAGTAAGAAAACCCTGTAGATAAGATCTCCATTCTTTGTTTAGGCATCTTATTCCAACATATGACAGACAGTGTTGCTACATAAGCAGTACTTTAGAAACAGGGTATTACTACTGCCGCCAGAAATTTTTATCCTGAAATCTTGGGGATAAGTAACATTTGCATCAAGGATTGAGATGCTTGACTTGATATCTATTGATACGACTATAAAATAGTTGTAAATCAGTAAGATGAATGAGTTGAATTAGGCCCAGTTTGGAACGGCCATGGTGGCAACATTCTTTTCCGTGAAGATATTTATTCATCTTCTAACTTCTAACTTTTCTAATAATGCATTTTAGTTATAAAAAAAATCAAGTTTTTCTTTATAAAACCAACATACCATGGTTTCAATCAATTAAGAAGAGAGAGATAGTTATGATAATGGAGTATGAGGGCATTCATATAAATTGACTGATATTTGTATATGCATCAAACTACAGGTCCAAGTAAAACATGTTGCACTCCACACAAGTATGAAAAAAAGCTCCGTCTAAAACAATGATAGTAAATTGATTCAGACATTTATAAATGTCCCGTATGAAACGATATTCATATTGTTTGTAACAAGGAAAACATGTAGATCTCAGATATGTGTAGTAGTATGAAAAGATTTTTATTCTTTGTTAAGTTATGCAGCAAAATGTGACTTGACCCTAACCTTTGGAAGCATTAGGCTTTTTAAAGGATGCTTGCTTCTTCCATCCAGCATCAACAGCTTTGTCGACCATGGGTACGTATTCATCATATCCTGAGAAGGTACCAGTATAGCTTACAGATCCAATCACCTTGGCCTACATTTCCAAACAAATAATTCATAAAGTAAGTAGCTAAGGAAAGAATCTCAAAGACCTTCGATAAAACACCTACAGATAAATGCATACTAAATTTATCCAACCAACAGAGGTAACAACCAGAGAGGAAAGCTGCAATAATTTAGACAAATAAACTAGATAACTTTTCACATTTATCCCAAAAGATAAAACAATACTAGTACGCAAAAGGGGAAAATCATATTAATTATGCTTCATGCCACTCTTATTTATGTATCAATAACATAAGCCATGAAAATGTGAAATTTCAAAAAACCTACTTCTTCACGAACAGGAGTCAACCGAAGATGTGAGTAACTCCTCATTGCTTTTGGAGAAGCAATATCTTCAGCTTCAGATCCTGACTCCGCAGTGGATGTATCACTGCCTTTAACCTGCTTCAGTAGAATAGAGGAGAAAAAATGAACCACCATACTCGGAAACAAAAAAATATTTGTGTTCAAGAAAAGTAACACCAAAAAATGAGGCCATACCATTGGGTAGTAAGGCTTAGCATAAGCAACTACCTTCCCCTCACTGTTTAGAACTTTAACCACCTGTCTGGCACGTCCTGCTTCCCCATTAAGAACCATCTGCAAATTAATGTACATTGAAGCAAATTTTCTCAATAAAAAATAACATCAGAAACAACTATTGAAGTGAACAGCCTTGATAAACCATTATGCTGAGTCTCAACATAAGACATACTGAAATTATAAACAGTTAATGAAGAAGAGTAAAAGTAGTCGAAGTCAGTGCAGAACCTTCAAAATATCAGGATTTTTCCATGGCCCTTTGTCAGAACGAAGACAGCCACCTTGATCTGCACAAGTGCAGGTGCCACCCAGAAATTCTGGCAATTCACTGTATGAGTCCAAAAAGCCTCATTTGTTTTGAGAATAATCAATGTTGTTATGAACAACAAAGCAATGCGCAGAAAATGTAGAACCAGTTACAAACACATTCGCTAAAGATGAATACTATACCCAATTACCTGCAATCTATCATCTCAAGCAACTTGTTCTGGTATTTGTTTCCAAGAACCTACAGACGGCCCAAACATAAATAAAATGATTCAGTAAATAGATGGGCCCGGATGAGGGGGGGTTTCAAAAGTAATGCTTTCAAACGATGGAAAAGAGTATTATAATACATGAATCTTGGAAGTAGTTTTGGGATCCAGAAAAGACTTCACAGTATTCCAGAGAAGTCTAAAACCAGGACCAGCATTGATGATATACATTTGGTGAAGCGTCTGCGACAATGAAAATTAGTAAATCGAGATTGATATCCAAATTAATCTTGATTCCCTATATCAGAAATTAATAATTGAGAATTATATAACTAAATAAGAACAAAAAATCAAGATTACTTCAGGGTAATTGTCGCCGTCAATTTTCTGGAGCCGCATAATGAGTTCCCGGGCAGACTTTGTGAAATTCTTCAACCCCTGAAATTTAACAATAAAGTAATTATAAAACATTGTATGATGATACTATGCATGAAATGTATAATACTTGAGAATTGTCAACTTAAGGGGAACATACCACGCCTTGAACATCTAAAATTGTTGTGCTTGAATCGATGTGCCTTTTTGCGGCAATTGAACAAGCTGGAAACTTAATAGCAAAAGTTTTCTCAAACTCCCTCACATGGTATTTCACATATCGATCCATGGTTGTAACTTGCATAAGTTTGTTAGGGTCAACTTTCCCTAATCTTTCAATGTATACAGGTCTTCCTTCTTTGTCCACACCATGATTACCTTGCGGATAATACTTCAAAACTTCATTCAACTCTTTAAATTCAAAATCCTGATGTGAGCATCAGCAAAGGGAAAAAGTCAAATTCTAAAATAATGAGGGAAGCAACATTGACACATGCCCGACATAGCCTGACATCCTGACAATTTTGAAAACCAAACAACAAAGTTGAGCAAAATTTAGATTTTATTACCTCCAAAATTGTGTCGGCACCGAAATCCTTCCTCCATTGAATCATATCAGCCCACATATGCTTTGCTTTTTCAATATCAAACTTCCTTGCCTTCAAAAATCTGCAAAATAATACCTAGTTTTACAACTGTAAACTGGCTAACCATTAAAGCCAGAAAGAGTTGTGGTTAACCATAAACTGGCTAAGCACAACCAGTAACTATAAGACACCTATGTTTTTCAAAAAGAACTAACTACCAGACATTTAGATCCCTCAATAAACAGTCTCAGTCCAAAGATTGCAAGCTAAACTAAACGAAAGAAGTGAAATTTGCTTAAAGCCTTAATAATTAACATCTTTGAGGAACATATAGAATAAACCTTTTGCTTCATCATAAAAAAGAAAAAAGAATTATATATCTCCCATTTTAGCAGAGCCCAAAATAGCCATCAAGACTGCAGATCAGTAAAAGCTGATCTAGGCCATCTACAATAGTACCATAACAAAATCTTCCCATGATGTAATGATTCTGGCAGAGGGGGAGGCTTTATTCTTTATAAGTAGCACATAACAAAGTAAAGACAAGGACAGCTACTGAGATGGTAGAAGAACCATGCATTACACTCATTTCCATCAAATAGTGACGCAATGACTAGTTACTCAATATCTACTGTACTAAAAATATTTTAAACTTCACTATCATAATGTAGCACAGTCTATTTGTCAGCCACAATAGAGAAGTACAATCTATAAGAAACACCATCAAAAAGTCACTAGCATTTTTTGAGCTCAAACGCTAAAATTTGCTTGCATTAAAGGATGATTTTACCAATAATCCCTGTGGTTCTTTCTAAAATCTTAATAATATGCACAACATCCAAAGCTAACAAAAGAAAGTGACATTCCAATAGAAAGGCTCAAGGTGAGTACCTCAACATCATATGATAATCATCATGTTGTTCAGGTAGCAATTCGTCCAAGACCAATGCTTGTCGAAATGCATCTACAGATCGTAGCTCCTCAGCATCCCGAATATCTTCAATTGAAACGGAGCTAACTCGGCCATCACTCTTTCTTCTACTGCTCTTTTTCTTGAGAGAATGTTTGAACTTGGAAGATGCATTTAATGCTTTCTTTTTCAGCGAACCAATTCTCGTCCTTCTTTCATCCTCAGAGTTTTCAAAATCAGATTTTCTCTCTCTTCTCTCATCATTACCAGAGGATCCCTCAAAACCTATCAGACGGACAAAAATAATTATACTATATATCAAATTATAAAATCATCATAAAATAGAAGTTTGCTAAATTTTATTCATGAAATAACAACTTTATAGAGCTATATATGTAAAGGGCTGACAATTAGAGAATTTTTTTCTCAACGCATGCTGAGATGATAAAGACAATGGAATTGCATAATGTTAGCAAATCTCAATCAGTTCAAGCCTCCTTAACGAGGACTGTTAACTACATCCTCCTATCTACCTTGGACGAGTATTAGCGTGTTTCCAATCAGTCGACGACTACACCAAAACATAGACAAAACTTATAAGCCAAAGTATGGTGAAAATACCATATACTACATGCAAAATTATAGACTATTGAAGCACGAAATTTGGGAGAATATTTAATTAGAATTCTGGGGTAGACTGTTCACAATTACTAATGCTTAAATTAAAAGAAAAGGTGCTACGAATTAAAATTGCAAAAGTTTAGTAGGTACATATGCACAATCTTTACAAACCCCATATGATAAATTCCATATCTTACAGAAAAGAAAACTCCTCACCCCTATTAAGTGATAAATGGACCATTTCACACTTTACATATAACAAATTCTCCTTCTATGATCTTATAAATTTTGAAATCGATATTTTATCTCATATAAATTATTAGAAAACAAACAAACCTCCAAAAACAGAATAACAATAAGAAAACAGAGAAAATATGAAATTTGATGCTTGTCATAAAAAAGCATCATCTAATAATAGACATCCTGAAGGAACCCTAGCATCAAATACTACACATTTCACTGAATTTCAACATAATATAAATCCCTATCTAGCTTCATTCAGCTCAATAATAAATATAAGTTTCACACCTTCACAAAATAAGACACCAACAGACCAAATCAAAACCCCCTAATCTCAAAACGAATACACTAATTCCAAATATATCAAGAACTTGACCACAGGTACAAAAAGATTTGCTTTTTCCACATATTAATAAACAGTATATACAGTAAAACCCTAGCTTGAGCAAGACCAAAAATACAATCCCATCAATTAAGTACAAAATGAAGATAAATATCAAACGTATGGGATCAATAAACACGAAAAGTAAACTCACATGGCCTCGCGAACCGATCCAGGGGTCCAGACATCTCTTTCGTTTATGACCAAAATCGAGACAAAGAAAACCCTAATCGTAACTATCAATCACAGCAAAACAACAGGAAATCAGTAGCTAAACAAACCTACATTACGATCAAAAACCCTCAAGAAAAGAGTTGAGAAACACTAATTTCGAAATTGAAGTACTTCTACTCCTCCCCAATTCAGTGTGTAAAATTTTCTCTCACCTCAAAACTATCTTTCTTTCACGAATCACGAGATTGATCGGACGGCAATAAATGCATCTGCCAAAATTAAAGCTGATCTGTGAACTGTAACGGATTTTATCAGTACATTAAATGGGGAGAAATAGATGCAATTAAATTACTACATAAATAGAGTTATAAGTTATACTCTATATATAAATATCGCCGACGGCGATGAGAGAGGGTAGAGAGAGAAAGAGAAGGGAGCGTTGGAGGTATTTATTGAGAGTTGGACTAGGGTGTGGGGTCCACTGGGTAGTATGGTTGGGTAACGACCACGTGGCGGGATGAAGGGTGGATGGAATGAGGAATCTGCCGGCGGTGGGTGCAGTGAAATTCTTGAAATTGTCCGTGAATTGTTGTTATTGTTATGGTTGACTTCTAAATTTTAACATATGTTGAAATAATTTTTCTTTGTTTTTTGTTTTTTCTTGGGATATGAGAAACAATGATAAGGTGTACGATTTTATTTTTTTTATATATTTTTATACAAACGTGAAATTCACTGTATATTCATATAACAAAAAAAAAGTAAAAATATCAAACATATGTAAAAATATCAGTTCCCACAATATAATTCTCCTTTAATCCTCTTCTTTTTCTTTCCTTTTTGAATTTATATTAGTTGTGATGTATTGTGTTTGCCAGTTTAAGTCCAAAATTATTTTTACAAAATACTTTTTGTTATTACTCCTCTGTTTTTAAAAGGTTGTCGTTTAAAATTTTTGTACATGGATTAAGAAAATCATTGAATACTATTATTTAAAAATTAAAATTTATGTGAAATTTCATCACTACCCCTTTATGGGAAGTTGAAAACTATTACTATACAAGGAAAATAATTTCTTAAGACAATGAGAGAAGGTAGGGGTGATATTGGAAAGGAAATAATTTATTCTCCTAAAAAGTTGTAAACGACAATCTTTTATGAACAAATTTTTTTCTTCTACAACGACAATATTTTAGAAACGGATGGATTATTAAGATTGAGTCCTCTTAATATGTGTTATTAGGGCACATGCTAAACACACCGTTCAAGATAATATTATCTTAAACTGTGTGCATATTGGCTTTCTAGTTTTCTTAGATATTAGTAGTAGTAGTAAAAGTGATTTGAAATAGTTATAATTTTGTTTGAATTACTTGAAATGAATTGCTAAAATAACAACCAAAATATTTGGGTAAGTTTGTATTACTTTTGGAGATACAAGATTAATGTGAGTTTCGTGTATGCTTTCCTTGGATATTTAGAATAAAATGTATTTCTCATAAATTTAATTGTAATATAAGTTTTCAAAATATAAAAGAAAAATAATTATGTTTATTACTATCATATGTATTAGTAATATTGTTGAAATATTACGTTTATTATTTGGCAACTTAAAAGAAAATTAATAATATCTTACTGTATTAAATTATAAGATAATTGTTGGCGTTTAACTGTCAGTTTAACCAATTTAAAACATTTTCAATCTCAAAATGAGATCATTCATCCAAAATTATATCATACTCCTCATTTTTACAAACGGACATAATATTAGAGGAAAAGAAGACATTTTGATATCATATAAAACTCAAATAAAATCCTTTTTTTATGAAACAAGGAAATTTTAATGTTATGTCCATCACAAGTTCTTCCACACTAATTATATTATCTACTATGAATAAGTAAACGTGTTTGTTATTATGCTTTATTTTCAAGGACTACTTTAACCAACCTTTTTTTAATTCAAGCAATCTTTTTTCGTCTACTACTAAATTCCTCAATATAAATAATATAATGTTTAATTAATTTTTTTGTTTTTTTCTTTATTAATAGCTGGCTCTAAGCTACTGATTGAGATATTATTATATTATATATTATATTCATAGCCTGCAAAACCTGTATTAGACTGTAGCTCTGTCATTCTCGAATTTGGTTGGAAACAGCACCTTCTTATGTCCCAAAATCAGAATTTCAATTGTTCTTCTATTTCTAAGGATTTTCATTTGGACAATATATATATGAGCATATTGATAATTTCGTTTCGTCTACTACTACTAAATTTATAAAAGGTAAATATAAATTATTATTTTGAATTAATGATATTTTTTTATTTAATTTGGAGATCAATTTTTTAATTTTTTTTCCAATTAAATGATCAAATTTTTAATTATTTTTACTTATAATTAATTGGACAACATACTCGCTTATTAAGGCAAATCAATACTTATGTGTAAACTAAAAAAATGTTATTAATTTCAAAAGTAAAAAATTCATGAAGTTTATCATTTTTACCTTTTAATGTTTAATAAATGTGAAATTAAAATAATTCTTTGAGCACTGATAGGCCTAGTGGGCGGTCCACATCATCAATTGCAAAGAGAAATTTTTTTATCACATAATTAATTGTAAAAATTAAAAAGATAATCATTGAAATAAAATAAAGTATTAATAAGTAAGGATAGTAAGTTATATTTAAGTCAATTAGAAATGAATTCGTTAGTAAGAGCAATTTATGTGAAAAAGGCATATTTAATTGTGCAGAAGATCAATTTTGAAAGAATTAGAGAAAATTAAAAGTTAGACGAGACCCTTATTTTGAGACTGAACTTGCATGTATATCATAGCAAATCAAATACTAGTATATAGTTTTGTAAGGCTACGTGAGAGAACTATATTTTTTTTGTGTTGTGAAATATTTCAAAATTTTAAGTTAGTGTATTATTTAACTTTTGCAATAATAAATATTGTAACTAGTAACTATACTATTGAGATAGAATACATTTTTGAAATTAAATGATATTAGTACTTTTTACTTTATTTATTAAATCTAATTAGTACTTTAAATGTAGGAGCATGCATGTTGACACCCAAACTGCAAATAATGTCATTTTCGGTTACCATGAAGTTAATATCATGAATACAGTGCTGACACACAGACAGAGAAAATCACCTTTCGGCCGCGTATGGACACTGTATTAATTAATTGATCAAAATTAACTTCATACTAACTACTCCCGAACCAATTGGGTAGTCAAACAATTTGAGTTGAAATATCCAGATTTAATACAAACGTGGGATTATTTATATATAATTATTAAACTCAATCTATATATATATATATATATCAAGGTCCTCCGATCGAGAAGGGACCTAGCTAACTCCAAACTTTTAATTAGTCTGGAAGAGAAACCAGAGAGAAGTGCACAATTCAACTCAACTGACCGGCTGTATATATATATACAAGTTAGATTTAGGGGGCAGTTCCCGACCTTTAACATCTCAAGAGAGGCCACAAGCAAGGTAGGTTCCCTCTAAGTTGTTAGGCAAATAAGACGACAAGGCAGGCAGGCATCCCACGACGTAAGACGATATTCATGTGTTGTTTCCCAGAAACTTGTCAACCATGCAGATATATATATATATAGAGAGAGAGAGAGAGAGAGATGAGAGATAGATCGACTTCAGTCCAGTACGACGTATATATTTTGAATGTCCAGGAACCACAGCCAAATTATCACACCGCCTAATAATATCAACTCGAAACAATATATATATATATATATATATATATATATATATAGTGGATCGGAGTCGGACAGCGAGGGATCAAGCTTTGGCATATATATGCTCAAGAACTACTACTGTTAATAATTAGTACTTGCTCAATGATATATGGATAAACATTAATTATCGAAACTGCTGCAAGCATGCTACCTCCCCGGCCATTAATTAATTCCTCTATGACTACTACTGCTACGTACACATGAACCCACCATAGCTAGAAATTCTGTCCCAATACGCCACCCAAATTATATATATATATATATATATATGTTTTAACAACCGTACGTACCTTCCGAGTGGTGACATTTGAATTGTTCACATCATCTGTCGCAGCTTTTCAGCTTAATTAATTTTCACCAAGTTGATTGGGAAGTAGTACAATTATAAATATGACTACTTAATTATTCGCCATATATAGTCATCCATCCATCCAGGATATATGCAAACTTCCAGCTGCATGCATGTATATATATATATATATTTAAGCTCCAACTCTTTCAGATTTGCGTCAGGCTTCAGCCCTAATTAATTAATTCCATAACATCGTCATCATCATTGTACTCTTCATCTTCCACTACATCCATCTACGTCGCTAGCTAGAGATCGATCCAATCACTGCATGGAATGGCTTTCTACACAGGTTTGCCTTTGTAGCTTCGATGGATCCATGTTTCTCACGTACGTCATCGACGCCAATATATATATTAGCATGTACTTTACCACTAGTTAAGATTGTTCAAGCCTCCCAGACCTTCAAGCTCATGCATGGTGGAATTTGTTATATAGACTCACAATAAACCTTGATAGTGTCCGTAAATTAAACAAGTCAACCTCTCTATGCCAATAAATTAACATACAGTCCATACGGTTTAAATTTGTATGAATGTCTAATAATGTTAATCAAGTTCGAAAACTGTACAATTTGGGAAAAGCTCTTTATATAAGACCATTAATTGAATCTCAAGGTCTGCAGGTTGTAGCTAGAGATCAGCTTTGTGATGGAACTGACATTGTCTTAAGAAAGGTCCGTACGTGCAATGTCAATAAATCTCAAATATTTCCACTTACCTACTGAATTTGGTAACTCATGAATACCGGAGCTGGCCAAAACAAACACAGTCAAGTGTTTGAAGTTACTTAACAAGTTGCCGACGAGACTGATGTCATAAAATTGTGAAATTGTAATTGTACAATGTCTATCGTAGATTTGGCCAATACAGGTGGAACTACAAAAATTAGATTAATTGTTTAATGTATCCTTAATTAATTAATACTTTAGTGAAATTATAAATAAATATAGTAGAGATGATTCACTAATTAAATAATGGAAACTAATAATGAGAAAAGCTACCAAAAAATCCAAATCTATTAAATATTAATATAATAAATAATTTCTTATTTTTCAAATTGTTTTCTCTTTCTTTTAAAAATAATGATTCATATAATTAATATGGACAAACATAAGTTATGAAAAAGTCACATATTAATTATAACTTATAATTTAATAATCATATGCAATTTGTGTGAAGGCAAATATGAATGCGAAAACATTTAGGCATTAATTTCGAAACGGAAAGAAAATTAAATATTATTATGAAATACCTCGTTTCATCATCATCTTAGGTATTAAAATTTTAGTTAGCCATGAAATTAAAAAACAATACTACTAATTGCATGAAACAAAATTAAACTAATTTTATAAATATTAATAAAACATTAAAGCATGCATGTAGACCTGGCAAACGGGCGGGCTCGGCCCAAACAGGCCGGGCGAGCGGCGGGTCGGGCAAAAAATGGGTGGGCCAAAAAGGCTCGACTTTCGCTAGGCTAAAAATGTTCAGTCCAACACCTTGCCCCGCCCGCTGGCTTAGACCAATTTATGCTTATATTTTTTATATTTATTGGGTTTGGCCCAAACGGGCGGGCTATCAATGGGCCGGACCAAAAATAGGCGGTCCAAAAAGGCCCGGCTTTTGTTGAGCTTAAAATAATCAGCCCAACGCCCGGCCCGTAGCGGAGTCCGCGGACTGGGCCAAGTTTTGCCAGGTCTACATACATGCATATTAAAAAGAAATAAACAAAATCTAACATTGTTATGCACTAAACTGCTTAACCGAAACGAATGATACAAGAGAATTCAAATCAATATATTAAATTAAATAATGATCTAATCTACAATCCTGATTTCAATTAAGAATATAGTCGACCACTTCACAATGGACCACTGTGGAAAAGAAAATGTAAAAGAAACTCAGTTTCTATAAATCAACTAATAATTTAAGAAAAAAAAATTATCTAAAACGTCATATATTATTGAATGGAGGGAGTATATATTCTATTTCGGTTAGAAATTAATATTTAAAAGTCAAATGTGTTTCTGATTTTGAGCAACATTTCCAATAATGATAGGGCTTTTGAGCTAGGAAACTGATATTTCTATTATTTTTTGATATTTCTACACGTATGACCTACATATATATTAGTCAATAAAAATTTAATACATCCATAAATATATAGACCCTATGTGTGAAAATATTAAAAAATAATGTGGAAATTTCAATTTCCTTAAAGCTAAGGTCTAAGTCATAAATGTCATCTAATCACTTTGTAGAGCAGCCTGAAAATTACTTTATCAAACTTTAATTCTACCCTTTGACCAGATAATGGAAAACGTGGTGCATGTATTACATTTTTAAGTACAAGTGTCACACATTAATATGTTTACATAATTTTTTTAAAATAAAAATATTAAAATAGTTAGAGAGAAAAATATGAGATGTGAGAAGTTGCATTTAGTCATAATTATTCTTATATTTAGAAACTATACTAAATATATACTGTAATGTGTAAAAAATAACACATGTTATATTCGTTAAATAAGCATGTTTCCCATTTTTATTATTATTAAAATTAGTTTGAGATATCAAATGCATTTAATAAAAATTTAAAAACTAATTAATCTTATAATTTTAATTTCAAAAGTAGTACGTATTTAGCTAATTTAATTATAATTAGATGTTGACTGTACTTGTCAAAAGATATACGAGTCCATGTCACTTTTTATTATGACCGTCTCTCTTTTTAAGTTTTGTGACCCCATATATGCACATGTAGTTTCCTTCTAAACGAAGTTAAGTTGGCAATGGAGAGATCTATCTATATTATAAAACCTTATTTGAAGATTGATCATTTTGCCATCTGTTTGACCTATATTTTTTTCACCTATAATTCTAAATATATTATTATTATTATTATTTTACTTTTTTAAAAAATTAATTTTATAAAATTTTAATTCATATAATTTATACACGCAACGGTGTGCACATTGGTACTATTATTATACTAATAACCATGTGTATACATTATACCTATATTATATAAGGAGAGTGGTTTGCATGAAGTTAACATTGGTTAATTGAATAATACAGTGTCGACACGCAGTCTAAGAAGTGATCTCTCCCTGCGTGTCAACACTGTATTGATCAATTTATCATGAAATTAACTTTATAATAAGCTGTCCCTGTATAACCATGTGTCCTTGTGCATATGGATAGATAGACTCATGCTTGACTTTTTTGTGTTTTTAGCAAATTCAATTTGATATTGTCTTTGGGTGGAGTTTGACTGATTGAATAGGTTTTGGGGTTAAAGTCTAACATACCTTAATGTATTACTATTATTATCAAGGCTGTAATCAAAAAACAAAATTAAGGCTATAGTTTATGTAGTATTTAGTTCATACTTAAAAAGAAATAAAATATATATAAAATAATATTTGAATTATGCAGACTCAACATATAACAAAATAGACATACAATAAATATCTACAAAATTAAAATAAAAACAAATTTAACTACATTGTCACCCTTTGTTTTTTTTTCAAATTTATTCAACTTGGGTAAAACTTTAAGGCTTGAACCGTTGAACGGGGACTAGTTTCAACATTTAACTATTGAGGCACTAATTAATCCAAAAATAATTAAGCTTTCACTAGTTATTGAGAGCTTAATTAAAGACTTTTTCAATAATTTCAAATTTATGAATAACAAGCCCCAACAGCAATAATCCAAAAATAATTAAGCTGCGTCCGTGCAACGATTGTTCCGACAGACACGAGGAATAAAACGTGCTCTACCGCCACGGTCAGGCGACAGAACCACCTCTCACTGCGGCATTCAAAAGAACAGAGTGTCCATAGTAGCCAAAACCATTGGAAATGACACTTTGCCCCTTTCAAATATTTTGCATGACTATGCAGATTGGAGGTTATTTCAGACAATTGGTATAACCTCCTTCCTAAGATGCTGAATCCTAGCGGTTCAGATTCCAAAGTCATAAATTAACTAATTACTACTACCCTCCAGCCAATCATTATTCCATTAGTTATTATTCATTCGGTATAATGTAGTGTCAGAATCAAATCACCTCGGTAAGTGTGTCTTCCCAGCTGAATTTATAAGCAGGAACGACGTCGTTTCAAGCATGTCTCGAATATACCTATAACATTTCAAGAAATAAAATAGAATTATAATGATCACACATATCCGCATTAATGAGATAGATAAGAATTAAAAATAATCATATCATTGCTAGGTGTCACATGATTTATTTGCGCATCACTTTTTATGGGCAAATGGATTTAAAAAGTATAATACAAATCTAATTCTATTAATTTGGATTAAAGTTATTCATAATCATACCTCATGAATACCCTGGATTAAAATGAAATGCCAATCCCAGTATTTCAAAATGAATTATTTGGAATTATATGCTAGTGGTATTTAAATTTCATACATTACATTATATGGAATTTGAATAATAAAATGTCATTGCTATAATCTTAGTCGTAAATACTTTAGTGACTGCATTAATACAAGGGATCGGAATTTGAGGTGTAAGGGACCCACTATACTAAAAAATGGAATAAAAAATAAATTTTGTGACAATACTCTCTCCGCCCATAATACTATATGACATTTTAAAATTATGCATAAAAATTAAGAAAATAATTGTATAACATTAAATATAATATTAATTATCTAATATATTATTCGTTCATTAATATAAGTTGTTTTAGAGTTGTGCATAAATATTAAGAAAATATTTATATAGCATTAAATATAATATCAATTATCTATATTATTTTTGTATTTAAAAAATAGAGTGTTATTTATTAGGCAAAAAACAATGAGAAAACCAAAGTTATACTCCTATTTAATACTTGGGGTGATATTAAAAACTAAACAATTAATGCTTACTTGAAATCCTCAAACGACTTATATTAAGAGACAAAAATAATTCTCTAAAACGGCTTATATTAAGGGACGAAGAGAGTACTAGTTACCATATATTTATCTCATACTGTCTCTCTTTTATCTGTAATATTTTTTTAATGAAAAATAATTTTGAAAAGATTATGATTAATTTTTTTAAATTATATAAAATGTTAAATAATTTTAAATAAAATAAAATCATATAAAATGTTATATTTTATGGGACCGAGGAAGGGAGTACTTGTGAATGTCAAAATTAAAATTAGTGTTTGAATTATAAAACCCCAAAAAAGAAATATATTAAATAGCATCAAGTCTAATAGGAGTATTTTACAGTTTATAACTTGAAAACTGCAAATTAAGACCTTACGCTTGAGATAGTAATGTAGTGTTGCTCCACAGCTGTATGTATCTAGACAGTTGTGGAGGTGTTTCTGTGTCCCACCCCACATGTCCCATCACTCTTATGCCACACGGCCCCCACACCTACTTTTTTTTTTCAGAGAGAGTAGATTCCAAAGTTCCTTTTCCTCACTTTATTTCTCTGTTTCTTGATTTTTTTTTCTCTCTCTACTTTTTTTTTCTTTTTTTCTGATTTGATAATTCCCTTTTCACCACTTGCTCACCACTGATTTTATGCTATAAATCCCACCGCAAACTCCCTTCCCCCCTCCCCCTCCTCCTCCTCCTCTTCTTCCCACTCTAATTTCTATCATCTTTATGGTCATTTTGCTCCCTAGTTTCCGTTTTCTTGAGGCTATTTTCTGATCTCTGCTTATGCTTTGCAAATTGCACTTCTAATATCAAGGGTATTCTGGATCCAAAATCAGTTAGCCATTTGTTCTTGATATCATCTGGTTTGGTCTGATTTGAAGGATCACTTTTTTTTTTTTTGTTCCTCCTGGATTTGGGTTTTTTTGGCAACTGTTCCAAGCACCAACCTCACAGTTATTTTTGATATCTATTGGGTTTCTTCATATATTAAGCTTGATGCTCAATCAATTGTTCTTGATGTATGAAATTGATGTCTCAAATTCTTAGTGAACTGTTTGTTTCTGGGTTTATGATAAATTCTACATACAGGCGCAGGACCCATTTAGTTCAATCCTTCTCCGTTGTCTTCCTCTACTGGCTGTACTTTGTTTCATAACTTGACCCTTATCCTCTATATAACTATTATATCTATATCTATATATCTACTTATATAATTTGAATTACTTTACTACTATATCTAGTCATTTTACAATCTGGGTCCTGCTATTTTCGACCTTTCTCTCTAAATCTTGGATAATTGTGCAATTTTCTTTAAGTTTTAATGGCTTCCTCCAGTGGAACAACCACCGCCTCTTCAGGGTCATCTCTGCTTCAGAACTCAGGTTCTGAAGAAGATCTTCAGCAATTGATGGACCAGAGGAAGAGGAAGAGAATGATTTCGAATCGCGAATCGGCAAGGCGGTCTCGGATGAGGAAGCAGAAGCATTTGGACGATCTAAAGACTCAGCTGGCTCAACTCAGAAAGGAAAACAACCAAATTATCACAAGCATGAGTGTCACTACCCAGAATTACCTCAACATTGAGGCTGAAAACTCAATCTTGAGAGCTCAAATGGCTGAACTCAGCAACAGATTGCAGTCCCTCAATGAAATCATCAGTTTCATGGATGCTAATAATGGCACTAGTTTTGGGACAGAGGTGGAGGAGCCTACTTACAATGTTTTTACTGAGCCTGCTGCTGATTTTTTCATGTTCAACATGAACATGAATAATCCTATGAATTATCATCTTTATGCAAACCAGCAGCCTATTATGGCTTCTGCAGACATGTTGCAGTACTACTGATCTCCAAGGGATTATTTCTAGAGAAGAAGAGAGTACTTTATTAGTGGGATTTATAGATATAAGAAGTTGAGCATATATCAGTATGAAGGTGGGCAAATGATAATAAGTAGAAGAGGGATATGATATGAATGATTATGGGGTTCTTGTAAATGGGGTTGGTTTTTGATTCTGGTTGTTCAAGAGCTACTCTAGTGTAATTGTTCTCTCTGGTTGAATAATGATTATCACTATATTATTTACTTTAAACTCTCTGCTCAACCATTTCATATTGGATGTATGTGGTTGCAATAATTCAGTTCTTTTGGTTTGACTGATAATATCACATGAAAACATCAGAGAAAGTCAAATAATGATTCAAAATTAATTAACAAATAATAATGATGATGATGATGATGATGATGATTCAAGTACATGTTTAAGAAATTTATATGGAGTATACTGAAAGAGGTCCTATCTAAGAATATTCATAGTTTGAATTAGACTAATTTTTTCAAGAGTTAAGAGAGAGACTCTTTCTATGTCCCTCTAATGTCTGAAGCATCATCTTCCTTGGACACTCTCAACAGCTTGACCTTTGAAACATTTATATATATATATAAACACACACACACATAAAAATATATTAAAATTATGTATTACATCAGCCACAACAGAGTACAGAGTAACATTAGGCAACCCAATTATATTATCAGGTGGGTGATGCAAGAGTTATGTTGAAGCAAAATATAAATACGGCAAGGCAGGCTGTGAAGGAATCAAAATAGAAAGGAATACAGTCCCATATTGTTAGATCCACCACATAACAAAGTTTCTCCTCCTAACAAAGTTCAAAACTTGTCGAAATACAACACCAATACTTACATTTTCCAAAAACATCATGAATATTTAGCACCATAAACTTCTCAAAATGACAGTCCATATGGAGTTGGAACCAGCTGACTTTGAGGTATATTTTTTTTTCCCAAAAGACAAAATATTACCTTCATTATTTTCAGTAAAAAGAGAAATAACATAAAGTTTAAAAAAATTGAAAGGCAATTAAGAGTGAAGGGAAGGACATGTTAAAAGCAGATCTATGGCACGTTCAGGTTGTTTTGATCATAGTATTTATTATTGTAAATACTCAAATCTATAGAACAAATCCCACGTGCAGGGAAAAATGTTTTCAGTCAAGTACTTGAACACAAAGCCTTCCACAACTTAATTAATTAATGTTTCTGTATTAATTTACTAAGACTGTTGTATTATACTAGTAAAACATACTAATTAGCAGACAGCATGAGGCAAATGCGCTAATTGGAGTCGATATTAGTAATTTATAATTAAAAGGGGAACCAAAATAAAATTGTCAAATTTGTATGGCAGATTCAGTGGAAAAATGAAAAGAAAACTATGGAGAACAGAAAAGAATGCAGGATGGTGTGTTTCTTGCCCACCTCCTTCACAGGGAAAAAAATAAGGGAGAAAATAATGTACAGAAAACTGAAAGAAAACAAACAAACAAAAGTTTCCAACACATTATATGCATGATATCCAGAATATGAAAGTTTCACTAGATGGGGTTTCTTAATTTCATTCACAATCTTCATTTCTTCCCAAGTAAGAAAAGGAATAAGAAAGTGGGACGGTATTGGCACAATTTTTCGGTACATTTCTTTCATTTTTTATCTGCTCGGGTAATTTTCAAGCACGAGAAAGTGAATTCCTTTCTGGGCTGCACAGTTTTTCCATCCAAACAAACTCAAGTTCCTTTCCCACCCACGTCGGTGGAAGTAACACTAAATGATTATTTTTAGTGGAATTTCATTTCTTTCCTTGATGCCAAACGCACCTCAAGTACATAGAAATGTTCCCCAGAGCACTTTTAATGTGGAGAAAGTTCCAAGGGTACATTGCAAATGAGGCTGCAACTTGATTTCCTAGAGAAATAAAGCCTGAAGGTAATCTATATCTTTAGATTCCAATAACTTTTGTGCCTCTACCTCAGGTAAAGAAAACAAACATCACAAAATAATAAAAGATTCTTGGGTAAAATGCAAGCAACCCACTTGTACTATGGCGCCTAATTCTTTTGTATAAACAACATCAACGTTAGCAAGTAGACAAATGCTGTCATGTCTTAGTCGCAATCAAATGCAGCTTAAGTTCATAGTTCCATAGGCACATATGTAATTACTCTCAATAACCCTTTTCTAGAGTACCATGTAAGCTAATCAATGATCATAAATCACTAGCAAAATAGCCACCTTCTGAAATTATTAAAATGCCCTCCAATTATCTTAATCAAAGCAGAGAATACTTCATAGAAACCGTGTGCGTGCATAAGAACAACGTCGTCGATCTAAGCATGGCATAATCGGCATTTCAAATAGTACCCCCCGAGAATTTATAGGAAAATTGTGTATGGTTTAATTTGAGAGATAATTTTATATAAGAACTGTGCTGTGATCAATGGAATCAATAATGTATAGTTTTTATATAGGGTCACTGATAAAGACCAAGTAAAATTCCCGATTAGTGGTGCCACATGCAAGGGTGAGATGCCATATGCTTGCACCTTTCACTAGGCAAGGTTAAAGAGCTAAAGCCACTCTACATTGCATGATGTTGATTTATAAATTATAATAGCAATCGGTATACATCTTGATTACTTGAAAGGTACAGAGAAACACTCGGTTTGGACGCGTTACAAAAAGACTATGCAAGAAACGAAAAAGTTAGAATTAAAAATGAGGAGAACAAGAAATGTAATTCATCCTTTAAGAATATAACATCTTAGACTTCACACTCAAAAGAGAATTAAAGTAAATGGGTTTTGATCTTTTATTGATTTATTTTGTGACAGGGCATCACATCTTTTTCAAGCATCTCTAATATTTTAAGCACAAAAAAAGAGAGCCTGAGCATCTAAATCATTTCGTCTTGCCATCCAAAATTTGATAAAAAGAATATATTTTCTCCCACTAATATAAGGACGAAATTGCTAATTTATGGTCTTTACTATAAGAGACAGGTAAGGTAGCATGAATAAATATAATTGGATATTGACAGGAAAGGTAGCATGAATAAATATCATTTTGCTAATTTCTCCCACTAATATAAGAGACAGGTAAGGTAGCATGAATAAATATCATTTTGGATGCTTGCTAACCACTGTCAGTCATCTTCTATCACTATATGCTTGAGAAGAAATTAATGAAAAAGTAATAAAGAAGTAGGTGAATTTAGGTATTGTGGCGGTCATCTAACGGACCCATCATATATTAATTAGGAGGAGACAAAGATGATGAAATACCTTCTTCACTTTTTCAGATTTGATTATCTAATAGAAGAAAAAATGTAATTAAGGACATTCTATTTGAGATTGTTAGAACATGTGGCCAGCCATGCATACTATTGAATGGTTCACATGACTTGAGGAAAAGCTGCCCTGTTCTAGGTTTATTTAGTGGGTGATTAGAAATATTAATGAAGTCTGGATTGAAATTATAAAGTAATGCTGATTATGTTAGGCAGGGGTAAATTATAACTTTGTTGCCTCCTGAGATTAGAATAGTAATAATATAAAGAAAAAGGCTTATATTAAGAATATTGTCTTACTTGGTGAACATTGATGGACGGTGAAGAGTGCTTGACTAAAATGAAGTTGTGTTCAATAAGCTTTTTTTAAGAAATACCCAGACAGAGAGAGATCTTATCTAACTGAAGGAGATTGATTTTATGCCTGTTGTTCCATAGTTGTTGGTCAGGAGTGGAAAATTTTGAAATGCTCCAAAAGTTTGGCGAAAATTGAAATATTGGCCTTTTTTCTTACTAATCTTTCCTTAATCCCTTAGAATATAGTCTCGGAGAAAACAAATTACTAAAACTCGTCCTCGCTTTGTCGACAATTTTCATAGAAAGGCAGTCTTATAACTTTAAGAAGAGCAAAACCAGGAGGGAAAAAAATGTTAGTACTCAAGGACATGTGAGTTCAGATCAAGACCTAAAAAGAAAAGGACCTTGAAGCTCAGAAATTAACAATACAAGCCACCTAGTAAATGGCAACTAAGTTTTTGTCTCTTCATGTTATGAAAGGCTTCTAGCTACCCAGAGATTTTAGAGGACTACAGAATATATATAAATATATCAATACACACACACACACACACACATATATGTATGTGTGTGTTTGTGTGTGTGTGTGTTTCTTTCTCCAGAATATATGAAATGTTTGCATGAAATTAGACCATAATGGAAGTAGATATCTTTCGTTCTCACTGGATACTGTATCTAGTAATTTGTCCCACCTCTGAGTTAAGTTTCAGGGAATCCCTAAAGTGACGTTGCTTTCAAAAATCATACCCTCATGGACTCAGATACTCCCTTTTTTCTCCGCGTGAGAACTTTTCCTCTTCAGTTATATGTTATAAGTTGGAAATAATTTGCAAGTCATCATCCTCCAATGTCTAGAGTACATCATGGTGAACAACTAGAGAAAAAAATTCAATCATTTTTAAATGGTGCTCTGCAAAATGTAGTTTCAAATCATACTTATATGTGATAAATATTTGTGCAAGTAGACATAAGAAAAGAACACAACTTCAATGCATAAAAGAAAGTTATGGGGAGTGTCAGAGGCAACTTACAAAGGTGAAAGGTGATCTCATCTTGTTTGATAGCTTACATCTTTTCTTCCATTATTGCTACAGAATCTGGCACTTCCTATCCAAGCAAAGATCCCTTACTTCCATGAATGGATCTTTGGAATCACAATGGACTTTGAAACAAATTAATCACCTGTAAGTCTACTTAGTTCAGAACCAAATAAGGTGACAGCAAGCACAAATTACATTTTCATGCATATAAAGACATAATAAATCTACTAGTTGGGTTTTATGAACTAAATGCTTAGTATACCAGTACATATAAATATATATATATATATATATATATATATATATGTAAGTCACTAGGGAAACACATAGGGAATCCAAAGAACTAGCAAATGCATAAATTTTATATATATACACCGAGTCAAGGCTAGCCCATAACACAACTGATAATATTTTACTTGCTGCATCATACAATGGAGTTGGCTGTAATTACTCAATTTGTTGTACCAGATTTATAGATTATATTGATTTTCTCTTCTAAAATTGTTGTTTTCCCATTCACAAAAGGATCCCCATAACCCACAAGAGCAATCCCCACTCCTGAAATGCTGGATTAGTATATAACATCCCTAATTATAGCTCCCTATAGTCTATAGTAACAGTTCTGTATTAGTTCTAAGAAAAGTGGAGGCCTCACAGAAAGCATGTTTATCACTATTCTAAAGATGGTCCATGGACTTGAATTAACTAGTCTAAATAAAAGTACAAGTTTCTCTCTTTGGTGAAGTAGCTGAATACTTTCTTCTTACATTTAATCCAAGAACATCTGTGAAAGCTTAGGGTAATACCCTTCATCTGTTAACCTCTCATATAGCTCCTTTAATTTTTAACATATTTTTTTCTGCTTGATGATGACCTGAAACTCCAGCTCTAAAGTCATCATGTACTTTAGACATTAGTAAGACTATATTTTATGTATATTTACCTTAAATATTGTGGTAAGTTGTGACGTAGTTGTCACATTTACAATTATATAGAGTTTTTGCATGAAATAATACCATAATGGAAGTAGATACCTTTCTTTATCACTATATATTTTATTATGTACCACCTCTTAGTAAAGCACGTTAAGAGTTTAGCAAATCCCTCAAACTGACATAATGCTTTAAAAAATAAAACCTTTATGGACTTAGGTATTCCCTTTCTTGTCACCGAGTGTGTGACAATTTTTCACCGTCCAGTTATTGTTACAAGGTGGAAATAATTGACCCGTCATACCCCACTAAATCTAGAGTCTATATAAATTTTTCTACTGTATTCAACAGGTGATAGACACTGTAAAATGACATGGAGTTCAGCATTTGCCTGGATATTGGTTAAACAACTTCCACTTATATAGTTATGCGATAACCATGTGTGCAAGTAGACATATTAGGAAGAAAAGAACAAAGTTCAATGCTTTAAAGTTGTAGGGAGCGTCAAAGGCAACTTACAAAAGTGATCTCATTCTGTTTGATCCAGCACCTTTTTCCACGGGCTTCCAATATTTTTGCTACAGAATCAGGCACTTCCTAGTTCCTGTTCAAACACGATCCCTTTGCCCCTAAATGGATCTTCAGAATCACAATTGTCTTGGAAACAAAGAATCACCTGTAAGTTTCCTCAGTTCAGCAACAAAAAATGCTACAGCAGGCACAAATTACACTTGTACGCACAATAGTACATACTTTAGTTGGCATTAGCGCAGATAATACTAAATACTCATTTTAACATCAAATATTTATAGACTACACTAGGAACACAGGAATTCAATAGAACTTGCATTTCAAACTGATATACACCATTACCAAGTCAAGATGCTAGCCATTAACGTAACTGATGATATTACATGTTGCATCATACAATGGGATTGGTTGAACGTACTCAATTTATTGCATGCAATATATAAAGTATAAACTAATTTCGCTTACACATGTTTTTTTCCCTTTGACTATTTAATGCCCGTAACCCACAAGAGCACTCCCCACTCCATAAATGCTGGATTTTGTCTATAATCCATCTCATTCATTTTTTAAGAAAAATCTGCTTAAACATGTCCCGAGTCTCGAGCTACAAAGTCATGGAAAGTCCCGGCAATCTCATTCCTTAGACTTAAGTTGCTTTACTAGGCATTAATTACGAAATCACTAATTCCACCACATTTACCCTACATGCCATTGATACTACACAACCAAAACTCAGCAAATGCAGTATAGACATATGAATCAATAGCAAGGACACCTTAAATCTTGAGGTATCACGACACATTGATGCCATATCACTGAAAGTTTGGAACTTTACATAGCATTTTTTTATTACAGTTTTACTCCCGGCCCAAAAGTTTCTAACTTGCACAAAATCAACCTATATAATAAGTTGAAGACTTTTTTGTTATACGCCAATCTATATTAGTACCTCCATGAAATTGACAAACCCAATTGAATTTGTCAATGGGAGATGAGCTGGCTCGACGGGAATATTTCAATCATTGTCAACAAACCCATCAAAATTAAAGTCCAATAAACCAAGTCTCTGTCAGACATTTTCACAAATACTTTTCAGACACCCCATCACCACAATCCAAATACACGTGGAAGCTATACACTTGTCAGTCCGATTCTGGATCCGTCTTCTCTATCAAACAACAAAAGATTTTTCTCATGGTTGGCTTGGCAAGTTGTAGCAAGGTTTTTGGACAAATTTATTGGAAAGTTAGACCATTTCTCAAACAGTCGAAAGGTCCGTGTGTTAGAAATTTTTCGTTGGGCTTTGTTTGAAGTTCGGAAAACGGTACACAAACTCATGGCCCATGCAGGGACGAAGGCAGAATTTTTTTTCCCGGGAGGGTCGAGACATAATGTAAGAGGTAAATGTAAAATAATTTTAATAATAAAAAATATCAATATAATTTTTTTAATAATTAACAGCATAAAATTTATTACAAAAATAATAATAATATATTAAACATTGACATTTTCCATCCTTCCATACAACTTAAAAGAATTGTGATTTTTTGGTTTTGTCATACAGATTAATTATTTCGCAATTGATTCTAAAGAAAAAAATTCAACAATTTCTCTTTCAAATATTCACCATTAGATAATTTTTCAGCAATTTTTTTATACGGTATTAATTTTTACCAAAAAAAAACTTGGGGTTCTAAAGAAAAAATCAACAAAACTTAAAGGGTAAAAAATAAATAAAAAGCCAGGGTAGCCTCCCCCAGGCCCCTTAATGGCTTCGTTCCTGGGCCCATTTATTGTGACATCTTAATCCCTGTTTAAGAACGAATGCTACCCCAGGCCCCTAAATGGCTTCATTGAATAACTAGATATTCGACTCGGTGTCATTACATAAACAAGTCGCGCGAGATTGAGTGCAAATATTGAATTATTTTGATTGATCATGAGTCAATTCAGTAGTTTAAATTTGGTGATTTAGTATCTCAATTTTTTTTTATCTTTTTATTGTCGTGTGTACTATTAAATATACAATGTATCATTTGTCGCTAAGAATTGAATAAAGAAAAAAAAAACTTTTAAACGGTTAAGTCACCAAATTTAAACTATTGAATTGACTTGAGACCAACTAAAATATTGTTCAAAAATATTACATATACAATTTGAAAAGTAATTTTTCAGTTTATCCGAATTTTACACGGAATAATAAGTTGATTGGAATAAATTTTTCGTATAACATACTATTTGATTCAAATTTTTTGATCTTCTAAATCAATAACATGGCAATGACAAAAATTCGGCCGAGACAAAAATATGTTTGGGCCTCTTGTGTTTCGTATAACCGGTTTTTGACCAGTATTGACCGATTTTATATGAATGATTTGGTAAAATTTATAATTGGTCTAGTAACGGTATAAAAAAATTGGCATATAGCGGTTATACTATATATATATATATATATATATATTATTTATTCATTAAGAAGTATTATAGGAATTAAAAAATAAGATAGTTGGTGAAATTTACATTTAAAAATTATCTAATAAAACTCTAATACCATTAACACAGAGCAAAAAGTATAAAAAAATAAAATAAAAAGAAAATTCATGCATACAGTATAATGGCAAATGAGCTTACTGTCCAACAAAAAATATGCAAGTTTACTAGTTCCTTTTTCTATATGTATCATTCATCTATACTTTTATTATTCTTTAATTCATAATTATGCCTATATACTATAATAAAAATATTAAAAATGCTTTTTTTTTAAAATAAAATCAGTACATAAACGGTATTGAACTAGCACATATCGGTATTTCGGTACCGATATTGATACTTCTTTTTTTTAACATTTAGTGATCAGTTCGTTTAAACTGATTGGGTTCGGTTCGGTTCGGTTTTTTATAGATGGACATTGAGGACAGGCTTACAAAGGGTCCGGCCCAATATTTGCAAAACTTTGATTAATCTCAAACGACGACGTTTATTTTAGATAAAAACGTTTTTGGCAGTTCATCAAAGGAAAGTATTTCAGAAACAAAGTCGATTCGAGTAGGATTTGTGTCATAGCGCGTGGGTTCTTCGACATAGTAAGTCTGAATCTCTAGAAATATTTGAGTTTCATTTTCATGGTAACTGATTTAAGCTGAGCTTCATTCACCTGTAAATTTTCAATTTTTTTTTAAATTTATGCATTCATTGAATATTAATGGTTGCGTAGTTGTTTTAGAATTCGTTATATTGTTCTTGTAATTTTGCTAATTTCATTTCTGATACTTCTTAAGGATTCTGAGTGCTTTTGATCTTATTCTCCAATTTGAATGCCTATGATTTATGTATTTTTTTGTGGAATCAGTATGCTCTATTTTGAAGTCAGAAAAAAGAAAGAGAAAAAGGAAACCAATAAATGAAATGTAAAGCAACATAAAATTCCTTTTCTTTTTTATTTATAAAGAATATATGTTCAATAATATACATACATACTACTCCTATATGACAGTTTTAAACATTGATTTACACTTCATTTAACATTTGTACTTAGGTGTTATTAGTTTTAAGAGTATGTACACTGTACAGTTGGACTTGTATTTGTATATATGAAGAAGTTTTTTCCTTTTCTAGTTTCCTTTTTCTCCCCACTTTTCCTCTACCTTTCCAAGTTCCAAAAATCAAATCTTTCTTCTACGGGCTCGAAATTGGCACTAGCTTGGACCGTGTCTCTAGACTAATTTGCGGTAGAAGAGACGTTTCCATGGAAACAATAATTTATGTTAGTTTACCTCCTTTTTTTGGGGTGTGGTTGTTGTGTTGGGTTTTTTTTTTTTTTTTTTTTTGGGGGGGGGGGGTGTTGGGAGAAATGACTTGATGGAGCATAACGACAGTCTCTTATTTATTTGTTACTTGACTTGACTTTCACCTTTTTTGAGTTGCTCCAGGCGGTGCCTACACTTTTATGTTCCCCCCCCTCTCTCTCTCGCACACATATTTTACTATCTTTTGTTGAAATTTTGAAAGAGCGAGGAAAAGAAAAGAAACTTCAAGACATAAAGAAATATAATTCTTTTAACAATGCATTATGCTTGATTTTAGTACTATACTTGGTATTGGATTTTTCGAAGTATATGAAGTTGAGTGTGTATAATTGTATTCGTATGGTTCCCCTCCCCCCTTTCCTATCCTTTCTCTCTTTCCTTATTTCAGAAAGAGCATGAGATAATTTCATTGTTAGTAGTATTCTCTATGATTTGGGTCATCTTGTTGTCTTGGTTTGTATATGTATCAGTGTATTATTCCCTTATATGTATCATATTATATGGGAAATGCAGATATATTTTTGACATTCCCATTTACTTAATAAATGTCTGACTAATTTGATCTTCTCCATTAAGGATTTTCATTTTTGTGTGACAAGGGTTTATATTTGTGTGTATTTAGACTAAGCTTATAAAGTTGTGATTTGTGAGACATGGTGAAGGAGACCGAGTATTATGACATATTGGGAGTCAGTGTGGATGCAACTCCCGCGGAGATTAAGAAGGCTTACTACGTTAAGGTAAGGCTTTTACCATATTACCATTTACTTTGTTTGCATTATTGAGTATGAATATCTGAATTTAACAATTATCAATGCCGAAGCAGTGGCAAAGGTACAAGCGAACGGATCAATTCCTTCATTGAACAGCAAAACGGATCAAATTTATCTTTACTAATGTACATTGTTATGCTAGTTCTGTATCCCCAAGGTTTTCAAGCAATTTCTTTTCAAATTGAATTTCAATATGTTCGGGAAATCAACTTTATTTTACTAGTTTGAAGTGTGAAAACTTTGGTTGATCATTTTCTATTTATTCTTGTTGAATAAATTTCGGGATTTCTTCATGATATTTGACTTGCCAGAGAGAATTATAAACGAAAATTAAGACATCATTTAAAGTTGAAACAGTTTCATGTGTTTTGTTTAGGCAAGAGTAGTTCACCCTGATAAAAATCCTGGAGATCCAAAAGCTGCTCACAATTTCCAGGTAAAATATTCTATTTAGCTTTCTTTTTGTTATTGGCATTTGAAATTAGAAGTCAACATCTATCATTTGTTCTTCTCGATTATAACATCTTGATGATGATCAACTAGTTTTTTTCGGTCATTATTTTAATTGTCTTGACGTTGAAATAAATTCAGATACATTTTCCGGAAATATATTCTATAATATTACTTCCTGCACCTTCTCACCTTAACTTTTAGTCTCCAATGTAATTCTGATGCCATAATAATGAAATAACCAGTACTTATTTGCTTTCATTTCTCAAAGACAATTCCCCCCCCCCCCCCCGATTATGGCTCACTTACGATGACTTGTAGGTGCTTGGGGAGGCTTATCAGATTCTGAGCGACCCTGAGAAGCGTGAAGCATATAATAGAAATGGAAAAGCTGGGGTACAGGAGTAAGTATGCATAAATTGAGGTTGATAAAAAATTGCATAGCTTGTATTTTGTAATTGGACTCTCTTGTAAGGGTCCATTTTCTTTTCTTAGAATTAATGCTCCACTCATTGATATTCAATAGCTTCATAACCGCTATTAATTAATCATTGAGAAACCAACTTTTTGTCATGTTAGACATTTAAAATTTTATTACTTACTAATTAATAAAATTTTGGTAATCCTCCTATAAAGTAATCTTTTAGTATGAATATTGTATGAGCATGTATAGATAATCATAAAATTAGGAATATACTTACTAGTAGTTGAAAACTGTAGAAGTTTCTTTTGAATAAAATTAGATATGGAAATTTGGTTTTGCCAAAAA
Organism: Panax stipuleanatus; assembly: GCA_020205555.1. Lineage (NCBI taxonomy): Eukaryota > Viridiplantae > Streptophyta > Magnoliopsida > Apiales > Araliaceae > Panax > Panax stipuleanatus. The sequence continues at coordinate 2,260,286 of CM035120.1, read as the reverse complement.
AAAAGGGAAGAAAAGAAACGAAAAGTCAATGACAATAAAATTATAAAAGATATGCATCTGCTTTTATCTTGTTAGATAAGAACTGTATTTTCTATACTCATGCGTAATATAATCCGTCACCCCATGACAATTGAAGCACGTTAAGGTCGCCTTTTCATGCTTTACCTCAGATTTGTGTTCCACTCCCATACTGAAGAAGTCAAAGTTGTGCCTTAACTAGTCTAAGTAAATGATATTAAGGAACAGGTAATAATAAAAAAATGGCAATTTCGAGATACTCAGCATGCATCAAACCATGCCCTCCTTATGGAGTATAAAAAATTACTAACTCAATACCCCTCCACAAGATTTGAACCCTTGCCATTGAAGCTAAAATGATAAGCTCCCCCAGCTGCACCGACTTCCCTACTTTTGCTTTTATGTTATGCTTATACTTGTTCCACTATTATTACTCTTTCTAAATGCATACATACCTCTCTCTCTCAATATTATATCTATTTGTTATGTTAGGGCTCATAAAAGTCGAATGAAATTAGCATACAATGTATACAAATAATATTTTAATTTTTTTTATATTGACGGTCTTACGCAAAGTATTGAATATTGAGTATTTTAGACTTTGCTTCTCTGTCACGCACTCTGTGTTTCAAATATTTTAGACTTTGCCTCTCTCACTCCTGTACTCACACTTGCACCACTCCCGGCATTAAGAATATTTGATGGCAGAGCTGAAAAGTTGTGCTCCAAACAAATTCTATTGAGATATAATTTTGTTCTTTTATTGACTCAACAGAAAGACAAACAGATATGTATCTTTACTCTTTTGTTTTTTCCTTAGGGACTCCATGATGGACGCTTCAGTTGTTTTTGGAATGCTATTTGGTAGTGAGTTCTTTGAGCATTATGTTGGGCAGCTTGCATTGGAATCTATGGCATCTGTGGAGCTTGAAATAGACGCAGAGGTTCCTGAAGTTCGTAGGCAGAAATTTCAAGAGAAGATGAAGGTATCATTCTTTTGTTTTTAATAATGCTTAAATAATCTTAGATATACTATTAAATCATCACACAACTTTAATCTACAGGCATTACAAGGGCAGAGGGAAGAAAAGCTCATCAAAAATTTGAAAGATCGCCTGCAACCATTTGTTGCAGGTCAAACTGATGAGTTTGTAAACTGGGCAACATCTGAAGCCCGACATCTATCCCAAGCTGGTAGGACATCTTCATCGTCTCTCCTTTTCAGTAGTATATATAAGCTGCTTTTAATATTGTTGTTGATCCTATAGCTTGAGGAGTCATCCTAAGTCACTCTTCATCAGTAGCTCCAGATATTGGAAGAAATATGATGTTATAGAGCAATCAATATTGATATAGACTTAAAAATAAGGCAAGTTCAGACTTTAGAACAAGCTGGGACACTACCCACAAATCAATATACATTCATCAACATTTCAAATCCCAACCAGGTTGATGACTTGATGCAGCCCAGCAGGGTTCAAATCCCAAAACATTTTTTTGACAAGAATGAGAAAATTGAATTAAGTAATAGCTCTAGTAATAATAAATTTTACATATCCTGTATTTATTGTTTTTGATAATATCAATATAATCAATAATATAGGGTTGGTTGTAGTTGAAAATGTGTATAAATAGTCTTATTTTGCAAAGAAGCATATAAATATATAAATATGTAAGAATTTTTTTATCAGTGAAAATATTAGTAAATTTAATAGTTAGTAAGTATATATATATTTTTTTATTTTTTTATTTCCGATGATTACTAATTACTGGAAAGTCCATTGTGGACCTGTGGCACTATAGTTAATTTGTATATGGATATCAGGTGAGTTGTGACTGTAAATTATTTGGGTTTATTCCTGAAGAAAATTACCATACCTATATGTTCTGGTGGCACAAAATTGTCATAAGCCGGTATTCCGTCATTTTCCTTTTCAGTGTTCATCTTGATTTACTTGCCCTAAGTTCTTATCATTTGCAGCTTTTGGTGAGGCTATGCTACATACTATTGGTTATATTTACACAAGACAAGCTGCAAGGGAAATTGGAAAGGAAAAACGATATATGAAGGTGCCATTTTTAGCAGAGTGGGTACGAGATAAAGGTCACATGATAAAATCGCAAGTTTCAGCGGCTTCAGGTGCGATATTTCTTAATAGATTATAGAGCTATTGATCTCTATTTGAACTTTCAATTGAACCTTACTGTGTAGCTTACTGTTCGCCTTATGTGTAGGTGCTGTGTCTTTGATTCAAATACAAGAGGAGGTGAATAAGTTAAACCAAGGAGAAAACAAGGAAGAAACGGTAATTAAAGCTCTCGAAGAAAAGAAAGATGCAATGGTTCAGTCCCTTTGGCAGCTTAATGTGGTAGATATTGAGTCGACTTTATCACGCGTCTGCCAAGCAGTAAGTTCCAGCATTGTCTTCTTTAGCTCAAAAGATAAATAGCAATATTTTGGTGATTGTAACATGTGTTTTAGGAGTACTATTATTCTACTGTCTATATTTATCAAAAATAAAATAAAATAATTCTGTCAGTCAGGCTGGTATACAGAATTGGTTAATACAATTTCTTACAAGTTTCACCTTAAAATTACTTATCAAAAGGAGCATGGAAGAAATTTCAGAGAGTCAAACAGATGGTCTTTCACCTTTAAGTTCAACAGATGGTCTTTCACCTTTAAGTTCATCTCAACAGAAGCAAATCAAGTAGGTGCCCCGGAGCCCCTTATGCTCATCATAATCTTTCTTAAAAGTTAAAAACAAGATAGTACCATATTGTTGTATTTCTTTTGATTATCTATGGCATATTTTATGGACATTGTGAACCCTTGAATTTGTATCTCGTCTTTGGACTACTATAGACGTCCTCAGCCTGCTATACCTTGAGATTGAAGTATGCCTGAGATGTAAACGGAATTGGCATACTATCAGGTGATTAGGTCAAATTCTATTGAGATCTGCCTTGACATGAATTCATTTTTTCATAAAAATGAATATACAGAAGATCTGTGAGTAAATCAAAACTATTCTGCATATCAGGGGCATTGTTTGTGTATGTGAATTGTCTAGGTCGATTGTAAGTATAAAATGACCTTTCATTGGCAATAAGTATACCATGTCTGCCAGCCCCAAGCTCTTGTCTGTTGAGGTCCATACTGGTTAATGGCTTTTTTTTATGACCTTTAAACTTATTTGCATATTACTGCAATGATTGTTACTTTTGTTCCACTTCAGGTTCTTAAAGATACTAGTGTCTCAAAGGATGTTCTCAAGCAACGGGCCAGAGCAATGAAAAAGCTTGGAACGATTTTTCAAGTAAGCATTGGTGCCTTGACCATATCTCTATGTGACTCGTACTGAAATTGAATTGGTCTTACGTATTAAAAAATTCCTTTTATAAGATTTGTAAAAACAAAACCTTGAAACTTCTCCTCCTGCCCTTTTTGCTCATTTATGAGGTTGATATGAAATTTCTCCTCTAATATTGATAATTGATGTACGTCTTAAAAGGACTATCCGAAGAAGTTAAAAAACAGTAGGACCTTTCACTAACAATAAGGAAACTAACGAAACATGAAGAAAGCAAAAAATATACTCATAGCAATAAAAATGAATGCCGGCTCTGTGACTTCTTCCCAAATGAGTCATATTGTCATGTTTCAAAATGATATGTAAGAGGTGAGTTGTAAGATGTGTGACTGACTGACACGTTTAGGTTGTGTTTGGATACGGAGATGTGAAATAAACTGAATAGAAATAGTAGTGTAGAACTAGAATTTTCTGTTTTAAGCTTAATGTTACTTATCCAAAAATAAAAGTATGTATTAACCTTAATCTGGATTCAACCACATGAATGAGTGAATTTGAGAGCTTTCTATGGATAAATTTGAAATATTATTATAATGGAATTACTTTTAAATCCTTGAAGAATTCTTCTTGTACACTGAGCATGCCAAAACATTTTATTCTAACTTTTTGCTCTAGTCTTTCATCCATTTTTTAATGTTTTCCTAATTCCATCTTTTTAAATCCATGCATTTTGCCATATGGAACCATACATATTGTATTTTTCATATATTTTTCTTTCCCAAATTGTGAGATGCTAATGAGTAATTTTGGAAAAGTCAGAAATAATATTTTAGTATCCAAATGTGTCATCTGAATGCCTTAAAATCTGTGGTGAACGCACATTTTTTAAGATGCACTTGTTTTGGGCAGGTGGAGTAATAAATAAGGAATAGAAGAAATTTGAAATTTTCCTATTATACGTAGTAACCTTTCCCCAGCAGGTGTGGTGGGTGGAACCTTCGACCTCGAGATTGTTTCTTTAAGGTCGAAGGCTCTCAGCCATTTCACCCATGGCTTATAGTAATAATAAAAGAGATTATGATTTGTAGACATTTCTGTTCCTCAATATTTTCGTTTTTAAATCTGTGTCGAAACAAAATTTTCATAATCCCTTTTTATATTAACGCTCTTATTAGTTTGCTTTATAGTAAGGGATATTTCCTAAGAAAATTAGGATTGCCAGCCTTGACATTTCGGATGGGATCTTCTTTAGTTGAATTTCCTGTTGGGGATATTTAGAGAGAGTACTAATGCAATGTGAATCAATACCAGCACAAAAGACTTGAATGCAATACAGATGAATGAATCAATTGAGCCTATTTATTTATTTATGACTTGAATTTTAATTATCTGTTCTCTTTCCCTTTCTCTTCTTTCTCTCTTTTCCCCTCTCCGAATAAAAAAAGATTCAGTTATCGTTCGCCTTTGACTAAATTTTATGAATGTTAGTTCTTTTCTGTATGTCATATTTAGGTTGGCTTCTCTCGTAGGAGCAACTATTTCTAGTGTCCAGAAATAGCTGATCCATCTGGAGGCAGCAAATGCCCCATATAAGATTTACAACATGTTCAGATTTTGTAAATATACCATCTATAAGCTTGACTTCTAATTGTGCAAGTCACTTGTTATCATGGTAAATTTTGTTATTGAAATGATATTTTCTGGTTGGTAAATGTTAAATGTTCAACGTAATGGCTTGGATTTGCAGAAACTTGCTAAATTAATAAATAGATAAATAAATAAAGTATTGCGACACAAATCTATTCAGCATTTGCAGCACTATTTTTGGATGATATAACATGCAATTCTTTACTTCTTATCAGGGTGCCAAGGCAATTTATAGCCGAGAAAACAGTCTCCGCCGTGAAAGCGACAACCTTGTTGTGGGTAGTAGTGCTACTTCTTAATCCAAGTGATGCTAATCTTGTCCCTACTTTAATTTAAGTGCCGCATTGCATGCTTTGTATGTTTGGTTTGATCTTTTATGTTTCCTACTCATTTGTTAACTTAAAATTATCCCTTCAATATAGTAATGTATCTGGTAAGATTCAGGGTATGAGGCCATGAGTACCAACTTTCAAGTATGTTGTTGACAAATTTCAGTTTTTTAATATTTAATTGGTGACAAGGAAGGAAGGGTTGGTTCTCACTATTATTTGCAATTTTGCTTTCTGTTTTATTTTAATCTTAAAATTTTCTGTTGGGGAAATACTAATCACTAAATCATTATAATTCAACTGCATTTCAGCTCATCCCTATTGTTTATATTTTTCTGTCAACATGGGAAACTATTTTGCCCTTTAAGTCAAGTAATGAAACCTACATGGGAAAAAGGCTCATCATTTCTATTTTTTTTGCCAGTTGGCTTCACTTCTTTTTGAAAGCAATAATACACAGGTTGAGGCCATTCAAATGGGTTCCTTCTTTTAAAATGTTAATATTATTTACATAGTTATAAAAATATTGTTAAATGTATATTTGTTATGAGAATATTATTTTTGTTTTCAAAATATTAATAATCTTTTCCCCCTGGATGTGGTATTTATCGACAATCCGCAGAGGTAGGTGGTTACTCTCGGTGAATATTTCCTCTTAGTCCTCTGTACATCAGCATTTCATCATTGCGATTAAGACCGAGGAAATCGTTCGGGTTCGATTCGTACTCGCTAAGAGCTACAATATAATGAGTTTCGTTTCAGGATTCCTCTTTTTTAAGACTAAAAGTTAGATTCGAGCTCGATTCGAAATATAAATGATTCAAATATGAGTAAATTTTAAAGTTCGATAAAGTACTCGAAAATTCCTAAATTGTAATTTTTTATTGATACTCGGATTATATTCTTTCGAAAAGTTCAAATTGTTCAGATTCGATTCGAGATCGTGCTCGACTTGGTAGCTAAACGAGCTTTAATTAAATCTTATTTTATACTCGATAAATTATGTGAATCAAATCTGAGGAACTCACTCAATATTCGGCTCGACTCGGTTCATTTACACACTTAATTGCAATATTACACCAACGGGGAGGAGAGGAAGGTAAGATTGAAACCCATGCCCTGCGGGCTGCGGCAGCGGTAGTTGACCAGCACGCCTCTGGGCCAACACACTTAGGAGGATTATTGAGTTGTTCCCTCGTAGCTAATTGTAAAAGTAGTTGATCTTTTTAGCTCATTTGTCAACCAACTCTAGTAATTACACACCAGAAAATAAGTACTTTATGAAGTCGAGTTTGACCAGAAATAGGTATTTCAAATAACTTTATTTTGGCTCTCAATTAAATTTAAATTTTATTACAAGACAATGGAGAAAATTGTCCTTCCTAAAAAACATTTATATACAAAAATACTTCAATCAGTGGGGGTACACAAGAAATAAGCCAATTCGAGGGCTTGCTTTTTTGTTCAGTTTCTGATAGGATTTAAGTAACATTAATCTCATAAGTGCTTAATAATTATTGCCCATTCTTAAGCAGCTAGCCAATGGAGAAATCTTAATTAAAAACAAATAATGCTATTATCACATAAAGTGAGTCACGTAATGATGATGTGGCTGTATGTGATTTGTTGTTGAGTTAAGTGGGTCATGTCAACAACAAATCACGTACTGTCACAGCAGTATGTGATGTTTATGTGATAGTAGCATTACTCATTAAAAACCAAGTGTGTCAAAGGATATGATCAAATTATGAGATGGCATTTACCATGGAAAGCACAATTTACTTGAATTCGGGGGGAGCTGTCTGTCTTAACACAACTTTACTTTACCAGAAGAAGAAGTTGAAGAAGAAGAAGAAGAGAGTCAAAATTGATTAAATATTTTAATTGTCAGTGCTTCTCTTTATTCTCCACCATGCACACCACTGTCCTTTCAGTGGTACTTATTGTATTTGGTGCCTTGTCCTCGTCGTTTTGGATATATTGAAAGCACTAATCCCACAAAATACTATTTTTATGTCTACCTAATCTATCCACAAGGCACTGCAAAAGACAAACATGACCCTACTCACTTAGCCCCTAAGCCCCCTAACTCTTAGTGCATGCAGTCCTGTTTTTCAGCTTAGTTTGAAAGCACCGATCAGCTCTAATTATACCTTCTTTCTTAGTAGTGATTGACTGGAAGTGGTTAGCATGAAGTTTATTTTAGAGTAAGTTGGTTAATTGGTCAATAGAATACTGACACAGTATGCGAGACTGTATGTGTGTCAGTATTCTATTAGTCAATTGATCAACTTATCAAAAAAATAACTTCATGCTAATCGGATCCAGTGATTGGCTAACCTCAACATATATATATATATATATATATATATATATATATTCATTTTTATATAATAAAAATATATAGATAGTGAGTGTCTAATAAATAAATTAAGTATCTATTATTTCTCTTTTGATTTCTTAGAATTTTTATATAATGGACTGAATCCTTAAGTTAAGCAAGAAACATGTTAAATTAAATTAACTCAGCCTACCTATAATTATAGTACTTATTTATTTTTCTTTCGGCTAATCAATTATAGGCGAAGAAGTAAAGAATAACTTGATTTTATTTTATTTTTTAAATTTGTGAACTTGGCAAATGGCAAATGGCAAATGGCAAATGGTACAATTTTTATTAGAATACATAGGCTAATATGGATAATCGATCAGAACTTTTCTACAGAGAAATACTACTATTGTACATCAAAAAAGCTGTTTTCAGGAAATTATTGATGGGATGCCCCTAGCTGGCTAATTAGGTTAATTAAATATATTAATTAATCCACTAACTCCTATGACTTAGAGCCCCAACAACAGCAAAAGTGTTTAGCCTCACCTTTCCAACTTTAAAGTATAGCAATTAAAAAAGAAGAAATAGGGATTGCATTCTTTTAATTAAAATACTATTACTCCGCTATACATACAGTTGCACCAGCTTTATGATATCTCCAAGAATTCTCTGACACTGCAACTGAATAAGCTGTATAATGTTCTACTATTCTCTGGAGTACTGAGCAAAAATTAGTTAAAGCTTAGATATATATATATATATATATATATATATATATAGAGAGAGAGAGAGAGAGAGAGAGAGCTGTGATTTGAAGAACATGGGCAGTAGTGTCATGCATGTCAAAAAGTTTTGTATCCTTTTCCTCCTCGTCTCTGTGTCACTTCTATCATCAACTTCTAAAGCAGGTAATTTAATTTAATTGGCTTCTGAATTAATTGATCAATAATATATATAATATTCTTGAGTGTTTATACTTCATGTAAAGGGGGAATTATATAAGAACATGCATGCAACAAAACTTCGAAGGTTCATGATATATATAAAGAAACATTAATTTTGTACTTTATTTATTTTTTGGTTTTTACAAATTATATCTTGATTCATGATATATGAGAAGGCATATATATGTGCATGTGATTAAAGTAAGATTCATATATATAATTAATTAGATTTATGTTCTTAATTAATGGTACGTATAGTATATATATTATATGCAAGAAATTAATTAAATGAACGACGATCGAGGATTATATATATATATATATATATTCATTAGTGTTTGAGTACATGCATTAAGTTATTATTATATAATGCCTAAAACAAGCTTAATTCGCAGGCCGACGATTGAGGTATGTGAACAAGGGAGCTGTTGCTGCACCTTATAAGGTTTGTTATTAATCATAATATATAAGTAGAGCAGATTTTTTTAATGATCATTTTCTTCTTCTTTTTTCTCCCTTAATTGTCTTAATTCTACAACAAATTAAGAGGTAATTAATATTTAAGGTGTCAAACTTCATATATATATATATATATATATATATATATATATCCCCTACTAATTACTTCAAATCCCGAACTGAATTAATTAATTAACATAGATTATATATGATGCAATCCCTTAAGTTTACTAATAGGTTGATTTAGGTGTATGTATGTTGCTGATTTATATTGCAATTTCTACTCGAAATACATACATATATATATATATATATATGTATATATAGGGACATGAGCAATTGCAGCATGAGGAGGACATTAATAGTATCCGTGGAAGGCTTCTTAGGGTTAACACCAAAGATTATGGAACATACGATCCGGCGCCAACCTTTGTCAAGCCTCCTTTCAAACTCATTCCAAATTGATGCATGCTTTTATTATGGCTACTCAAGGTCCATCGATAGACGGACAGCTTCAGCTTGTGCAGTATTATCTGAATAAATAAATAATGAGAAATCGATCTTATATAAGTAGTATATATATAGTGGTATGCCTGCCAGTAGAATTATATATATATATATATACATAAAATGTTGTATATCCTACGTTTTAATGAGGTGTTACTAGGGTTTCCAAAACCCTAGCTACTTACATGTATGTGTTGCTATATATGTATAATTACTTACATTGTGTGTTTATATATATATATGTTGTGTTTATGCTATTCCAAGTCATGATCACCGAGTGGATATATTGTGTTTAAAAAGTGATTTCTGTGTAATTTTTAGACTTTATTTGCATCTTTTTAAACCGAAAATAAAAAATTATCCATCATAATTAAGTAAAATTCTTTACAAAAAATCCATTCAGAAGGATTGGTAAGAGTGGATTTAAGAAAAGAAATAATAAGATAAACCTATGTTTGTGATGAAATGCATATGCGGCTATTTCTGTATAAATTAAATTGGTACACAACCATAGGTATTAATCATTGTGAGAGTTGATAATAAATTGACTATTTAAAATGCATGATTGAATATATATATATATAGAAAATTTCATGAGGATACTACTTTTAATTAATTGGTTGATGAACTCTTAGATCATGTTCTAACTTGGAGGTAGTTTGAGTTTCACATGCCACAAAATGTTAATTACTCGTTGTCCAATTTATTTATTTTTGGATTCAAATTTATTTGTCTTCTTCCAATGTTAGAACTATTTTTAATCTTATTTTTTCAATACTCACTTCATTTAACTTTCTAAAAAATTAATTAGAAACTAACCGATCACATACAGTGAAAAAAATAGCACTATTAACTTTGATATTGTAAACACAACCATACACTTTTTTCTCCTCTCTCCCTTCTATTCTATTATTCCAAAAATGAGTTAGAAAATTAATTAAAACAAAAAAAACTGATACTAGAATAGTTAAGATATATAATTTAAAAATAAATTATTAATTATTGCATGGATAGTAATGAGATTTCAAACTAACATTGTTTTTCGGAATATTCTCTCTCTTTTTTTATTAACTTTTGGACTTATAAATTAATTGACACAATTATTTTTCGCGACGGTATAAGCGACAAAATACTTTGCAACGAATATTATTGTGTCACTAATTATTTGCGATAAATTTTATTGTGTCACTTAATGGGTATTGAAAGATTTTAGAAGATAGATATAATGAAGGGATCTTAATCCACTTAATTTGTAAGACCCCAAATTTTATGAATAAATATTTAATTTTTTTATATATTATTTTAAAATAGTAATGGGTTAATTTAATGTAGTAAGTTATGGGTGAAATGTGCAAATATTTTAAAAAGAGCAAGTGGTTATAAAATATTTATTGTTGTTGGGGAATATTCGTTTGGTCGCGGAATATTATTGTTGTCGGAGAATATTTCGTACGACGGCGCAGCTATTTGTGGGCCCCACAACGGAATAACTGTCGGATATAGAAAGCGACAGAAATAACCTTTTTATAAAATAACGGCGTAGTTGTTACCGTTAGTACTGTTGAAATACCCGGTGGTTAAAATACAGTAATACGCGGTGTTGCACAGTAGCACACGGTATTGCACAGTATTTTTGAATTATTGATTCTTACGTAAGAAGGCACTTACTCAATTATTGTTACAGTAATTACTGTTCAATATTTTATATTATTGACTCAATAATTGTTACGTTGATATTTTATATTATTGACTCAATAATTGCTACGTTGATATTTTATATGATTGATTCAATAATTGTCACTACACAGTATTTCACATTATCAATAATTCATATTATTTGAATAATATTATTAGATAGCATTATTGGCAATGTCTAAGGAAGTTCTGTGGAGGAAAGGGGTTAGGTTAATCTAATTACGCGCTAGTAAGGAGAAATCCTTATCGGAAAGCCCCCTCTTTCATGGGAACGACCTGGTTGTCAATATTGTAGTTCTGTAATATTATTTGTGAATAATTAATTATTGATTTACATGATAAAGAAATATTTATTTTATGGATATAAAAGAAGGAATTAGTGTTAAGGTGTTTTTATCAGTATTTTGTTGTGGAAAATCACCCGTTTGTGGATTTCGGCTATTTTCAGTTGGAAATTTGGAAAAACTTCCTTCTACAAAGTTGTAGAAAATTAAATTTCCTATAAAAGACATAAAATTTGTATTTTTCTGATAAAAGGGCTATTTATTATGAATTATTGAAATTTCGGAAAATAAATATTTTTTTAAATAAAATGGTGAGCCCCACTTTTGGTTGTTGTGGAAAAATTGCTGAATTTTCAAATCTCACGAGGTGTGCTGGGTGAAAGTCACCGGCGTAGAAAGTCTACTTTTGGCATCCTAAGCTTTTCCTATAAATAGGGTGCTTAGGTTAGAATTGAAAATTACACCAGAATCAGAAGTTTTCTCTCTCTATAATATCAACCGTATTTTTGTGAGTATTTAGATACTTTGAGTGTTGCTATTCAATGCAAGTTTTTTTCAGCCTTATATCCGATATTCCAGTCAGAAGTACTATTCTTTTGAGGTAAGGGATGTTATTTTCTTTTGTAAATGATGTTATTCTTTTCAATATCATTATACCAAAATATTGGCATAAATCTTATTATGAAATTCTTACTTTTTTCGTCGGGGTTACTATTCACGTATACGGCACTATTTACGAAAAAATTAAAAAAAAATTATTTGTCCAAATTGTCTGTTATGGTTACTATCTTTGATTGGATCTATGTTTTGAGCTTTATTCTTGAATTTTACTGCACATTTGATTATTACGAAGTATTTTTGAATTGGATAAACTAAAATACGAATACTTGATCTCTGTCTTTTATCTCACTTGGATTCTTTCTTTAAAATGTTTTTCATCATCTTCAGTCCTAAAAGGTGATATAACTGAATATCTTTGGCCTGTAGAGCAAAGATATTGAATGATTACCTGATGAATATCTTTGGCCGTAGTGCAAAGATGGACATGTGTTGAGATGAACATGACCACTGGTGATACAAATGAATATATTTGGTCGTAGTGCAAAGATGAATATTTGATTCGAGATGTATATTGATTGATGTTACAGGGATAAAATATTGATGATGAACTTTTAAATCATAGAAGATAGTAGACTTCATTCTCTACTTAACTCTTCTAATGAATGGTTATTTCCGCTGCGAATATTGATCTAAAACTTGTTGTCAATAATATTTTATCTGAATTGTTGAAGACTAACGATAATTTATTTTCCATTATCTTAATCATAATATTCTTTAGTGGACTAGTTGAGTTCACACTTTTCATCTATTGTCCTCTTCAGGAAATGAGAATTGTGCAGTAACTAGTCGGGGGATAGAGTGATGGTCCGAGTTAGAGTAGTAGAAGTCCTCATTATTTCTAATAAATAGTGTAATAATAATTGTAATAAGGACTTAGTTTGAATGTTAATATTTTCTACATATTTGTATTGACACTCACAGTTATGTGATCGTATTTTGCACGACCGTGTGATATAAAAGTTTGTATTTGAATTATGTACCATATATTTGAGATTCATAATGAGTTGGGTTGACTGGACCTATTCTGGGGGCATCACATAATTGTTATAAAAAAAATTGCTTTAGCAAATATTGAGGTTATTTCTCTTTGTTTTTGGATATCAAAATATTATGCAATTACCTACAGTGTTTCTATATAAGGCCGATTCCATGAATATGAAGCCCAAGATCGATAAGCATAATTTATTAGTGTATTCTGAATTATTAGTTGAAACACTTTCTCTTATAATAACTGGTCTGGGCCTTAAACGTTTGGGCCTCCAAAGTAAGTTTGTGAGCCAGACTTTTATTTTGAGCCACAAAAGAAGTCTTCAGAGATGATTATAACATGCAGGCTAATGAATATATATTAATATTTATTATTATTTTGAAACAATAGGGTAGTGAATAATAAGGTTGAATTCATTTAATTTTCAGGCTAATGCATGTTGTGACAAATTTAGTTTCTTAAGTTGGGGAGGAAGGTGATGGATCCGCATAAGGTTTGTTTTGATGAAGATGACATCTCAACAATATAGTCAATTAATCATATTTTGGGTGCTAAAAGAGCTTCAAAAATTTGGAGCTTTCCTTTTGTAAATAAATTAAATAATAACAACTTGTCTCATTTTTAGTATTCTGGCTTTCTAAAAAAGAAAAAACATTAATTAAATTAAGATAATATTCCATCATTATTGGCGGCGTGATTTTGTGAGCTTGGTAGATTTGATGGGAACTCGTCGCGCGTGGCGAAACTTTCTCATGTGAAGATATATATTCGTTAGAAGACTTGATCCTTAAGAAAACTGCATTTTTGATTCAGGTTGACTTCCTACTTTTATAGGAACAGTCTGATAACTATTATGATAAGAAATCATATTCCAACTCAGGGACATAGTAATATCTCATTAACCACTAAAGCATTAAGTTTCCATTGTTAACCTATTCTTCAGCTTGTACTTATTCTCGCACCGGAGATATCCACCGTCAGAGTCCTCAGCGTGCTTCTCCGTTTTATGTGCAGAATTTGACTCGTTGTTTCGTGATTAGAAGAGAGGACGTATCTTGACGTTAACAATTATTATTTTGGGTATATACATATATATATATATATACATGTTTATATATTATAAAACATTTCTTTGATTGATTAATTTAGTAGTTCTCAACTCAATCTGTAGATTTTATTTTTAATGAGCTTTAATTTGGCCACATAATCCATTCAGCTTGTTGTGATTTAAGCATGCATTTTGTAAGATTCATAAAACTGTATATTATTATATTTAGATTTGGTTATGTATCCTTTACCTTATTCTTCATATAGGCACCTAATTGGAGTAGTTATTTCGAGTAAGATTTTAATTTTGATTAAGTGGATTAATTAGAAAATGATGAGGCATCGTCAGATTGGGACGTGGGGAATTTTTTATTTATGAGATTATGAGCAGCAAGCAGTTTCACCTACCTACCAGGGATTTTAATTTAGTCATACCAACCGAATGAAACAGTTTACCATTTACGTGGCAGGGACTACTGATTAATACAACCCATTTGTCCCCATATAAGTGGCCAATTTGTTCTGAATTTCAACCTTCTTTTTGTCGCTTGTTAATATTTCTTGTAATCCCGTTATGTATTACGAAAGTTTTGCGGCCGAATTATGACATTACGAGGTATACAAATATATGAGATTGTATGAAATTATAATGTTCGAATTGATAAATTGTTACGAACGATAATTATTCATGTAACCCACGATAAAAAAAGTCGCATATAAAATTATTTTTCAATTCCTTATAACCAATCACACTTGTACGGCCTCCGTAAATTTTCTAATAAATTTCAATTCCTTATAAACAACCACACTTCTACGATAGTTTGGTTCGAGTTCAATTTGGCAATTAGAGTTTGGTTTGAGTTTGACTAATAGTGTTTGAGTTTGGTTTGAGTTCGTTAAAATTTAGATCGGATCGGATCATTTGCAGTTCTATTTATAGTTAAAGTTAAGTCGCAATTTAATTTCAACATAAATAGTGAAACTGTTACAAACATTGATATAAAGTCATAAAACTTGTTATTTTGTACAAAATTGATAAGAAAAATGTACTTTCTCATTAATTTGAAAACAATTATAAAAGGATAATCTTAAAAAAAAATCTGATGTGATGTGACACTGGGTTATTTAAAGATAACTTGCTCTCTTGGTTTGTGTTATATAATAAGAAATAGAAAAATAGTATTATTACTATACACACTCAAAATAGTTATTAGTCAAAAGAAAATTGTGGAATGGGCAATTAATTAAGAATCTTTCCAAAATTATATTCACATGAGATGAGATACTTCCGTGTGACATGAAAAGTAATGGAATGCGTACTACGCACTCCGCGTAGCATAGAAGGGACAAGCCACTCCCAATTCTTTTTGTTTTTTACTTATTTTCTTCTAACAAAATTCTACATATAATTAGATATTTGAGCAACTATTTTCAAAAATTATTCTTAGAAATATTTCATAAGGAAATTATAGAAAATCAATTTGTTTATGCTTAAATTGCATAAGAATTCGCATAATAATATCATACTCCCTCGTGTATTAATTAAAATATAGATCGAAAATAATGATATGTATTTACATTCTTTCAGCTGAGAAATCAAATTTCAAATAAAAAAATTACATACTTCATTAATAAACAAGACTGCTTTAAAAAATACTCTCCCATTCAAGATAAGAAGATCGTTATTTTCTTTTTAAGTCGATCCCAAGAAATTGCAAATTTAAAATTAATAAGATTTGTAAAAGGTTATGAAACAATAAATTTTATTATAATTTGTAGTAATTTTAAATAGTAAACAATATTTATTATTATATCAATTAATAATAAATCAATATATATCATGTATCTCAAATTAACTTTTTAGAAAAAACATCAATAATATTCTTATATTTTATAAGAAAATAATATGTATTGGAAAAATAAAGAAAGAAAACTAATCCTACCTATTACGTACTAAGCGTACAATATATTCAACAACAACAATAATGTATTGATGATAAAAAGTTGAATATAAGAATAGGATACAAAATTATATTTATAATAATAATAATTAGTTATAATTATTAGACTCACTTATGTGTGGTAGAACGCTAATTAATTATAATTTAATATATCGTTTTGTATTTATTTGTTAACAATCACTCTATTATCACCGTAGCATTATTTTAGCCAAAACTTAGACGGCCACGTGAACGACATGCGTTGCTGAACGCCGTCAACACGTCAAGACGATCACAGTAGTACATCAAATCAGAATCTAACGGCGTTTATTAAACCGTTTAAAACTACCTCACTATTTCCCTCTTTCTCTAGGAAGAAGAATCAGATTCCAACTCTCTCTACATATATATATATATATATATATATATATATATATATATATATACATATCTTCATATATTCACACAGTTCTTCTATCCTCTCCGTTCTCTTTGTTTATGGCGGCCGCGCTATAGAAAGGTAGGTTGGATCATTTCATTTTCAGTTTTCTTGTTTTGATTTGTTTCTATATGGAACGTAAAATAATGGATATATATGTGTATGTATTTATGAGCTTAGAGAGATAAAAATGGAGATTATATGGTTTTAGAGATTTATTTGGTGATTTTTTTGACTGTGATTATTAGTTTCTATTTTTTGGCCATTGATTTCGGATCTCTTTGGTATCTGCAGTATTTGATTTTCTTATTTTTAGGGTTTTTTCGACTCCGACTCACCCTTACTATCACTCCTTCAAAGTAGTAGATGAAATCGACTCAAGGTACCTTTGTTCTCAGTGTTTGTATTTTTCTTTGGATCAGTAGAACTGTTTTATTAGCTAGATTGGTTTGAGCTGGGGTTTAATTGAACAGTAATGTTTGATTTGGCTGTCATTGTTGTTATTGACTGGAGTTTCTGTGAAGTAATTTTATCATTATATAATAGTAACTTCATTTAATATGAGAAACCCGATCATTTTTTTTCGTTTTTTCCTTTTTTTGTAGAAGTGAACTTTTTGTTTATATAATGGTACGATAAGTTTTCATCAACTTTTTTAACAGGTTTAGCTTTATCTTAATTTGGTAAGTTAGTTTGATACTTCTATGAGTATGATCAATTGGTTACTGTAATTTTTAATTTAACTCTCAGTACTCAGTAACTAAGACATTAGTTGGGCTAGTGATACTGAAACTGTGAATGGTGGATTATAAGCTCAGTATTATTCGTTCTAGGGAAGAATGAGACCCTCCACATCCTCACCTTGATTGTAAGAATTTCAGGAGTAGTGGAGTACTTTTTCCATAATAAGTAATTTGGAATGATATTCCAAAGTATTGATTTGCTCTGCTATCTGTTTTTACATTCTACACTCATCTCCACTCTTATAAACAAACATATTCAAGCTTGATCTTGTCTTTTAATTGATTCTTAATTTCTTATGCATGTAGTATGCAAGTTTGTGTTATATATGTTACTGTATTTGTGCAGTGAATTTGTAATTCTATTTCTCACAATTATATTGAGATTTCACTTTACATAATTACAGAGTATTAACGTGGCCTGGAGTTGTGTTCCTGGAGTAATCACGGTGGGATTCTTGGTGCCACTGGGTTGGTCCTGCTAATTTGATTGTTCTATATAGTGAATGTGAGTGAGCATGGGGGCTGCTTGTTGCGTTGCTGCTAAAGATGGAACTATAACCAATGGATCTGGCAGTGAGATGTTACAGAGGAATGTTCGATATTCACCATCATGGAGCTTTCGGTGGGATAACCGGGGGCGAGTTGCTGGGGAAGAGACGTCTGTGAACTGGTTATCTGATGGAGTCAGCAGGAGTGACGGATTGGACGTTAAATCTCGTACGACTTTAGAAAGTGCTTATGTATCAGAAGAGGGAAGTCCGTTGGACAGTTTTCGAACACTTGCATTGCAGAAGTCCCCAATTCCTGAAGGAAATAGAGGGCTTATGAGGATTCCTCCTTCAGGTAATCCTCATTATACTATTAAATATTAGTTTAGGGATTTAGGCTGGTAGAATGGAAAAAAGTTTGAAGCTTTTATGCTCTTGGATCTTCTTCAGGTCTTTTTTTTATGAAAAGTATGCCATTTTTCCTAGTTCAATCGGATTTCATTGTATTAGCATCCTCTAAACCTGCTTCATGATTTATTATCTGAGTGATCTTTTGCACATTGCTTGCTAGGTTATGTTTGATAGGTGTATTGTTGTTTTACATTCATTATTGTATTTGTTGTTACTTGTTGGAGAGTTGATTGTTTTCTTCTGTTGTTCTGCACTATATTGCATTGCTACTAGTGATAAACTTCACGGTACGCTTGCGTGAGGAGGTGGTCGTCGTCTGGATCGTTCTAAAAATGGTTATGGGTGGAACATCAATGACACCTTGACCCCTCGCTGATATTGAAGCGGTAACTTTGGTGCAATCAACGGTTGATGTATGGTAGAAAATGCCACTGCTTAATAAGTTGGATTGATCGCAACGGACACACCGATAAGATCAAGAGTTCTTGAAAAGAACAAATATAGAATACTCTCAAATAATCTAAAAAAAAGAATTATTATTAAATCAATCAGTACCTAAACCCTTGGCCTTGAGGCCTATTTATACTAGTACAAAGACTTAAATAAAAACCCTAAAAGTGTTGCCTTAATTTTACCCTAGTAGAAGTGTCTAGAATTGCAATCTAAATAAATCATAACCCCTCATAGAATCATACTAAATTACCTAAAACAAAAGGAAACAAAATACAATATAGTCTGCCTAATATTTTAGGAAACAAAATCTTCTCTAATTTCTGAATTGACCTTGTATTAAATTGATCCAAGCTTGCATCTCATGCTCCTTAGCCTTCTCTTTGGGTCTCCTTGAGTTAACTTGAGCCCAAACATCTTGGATCAATCCATTTGAGACCTTATTTGAACCTCTTAGTTCTAGCCTTTGTAATTGGTCCAACTGACACTTGAATTGGATTTCCCAACGCTCTTTTAGTCTTGTTTGAATCAGCCCATGCCATGTCCTTATCAACTAGGAACGCTGATCGACGGGTTACGCATTACAAAATCTAATGGTAGAATGATAGTAGTACCTGATATGCAGAACGCAAGGCAATAAGAGTTACCTGGTAACCCTGCTATATTGTCTAAGAATAGCATGTCTAGAACAAGCTTCAGAGGCTCTACATAAGTATTTCTGCCTAATAGGTAAATGCTTATTGAGCTATATGGCATTGGCAGAAGAAAATGACTCTTCAAATTAAGGCCTTCAAGATCATTGGAACGACTTCTTTTTAAATAGAAACAATACTTCAGTGATGTTGAGGACAATTAATGAGGATGAAAAAGGGGATCTTATATATTGTTGGACAAAATTTCAACATAGTGGAAGAAAAGAAAACACCAGACCAACAGATAACACAATAGGGGAAAGGAGAAAAATTTCAACATGATGGAGAAGCAAATAACTAGTTAGCAGCCATAGTTTTGTAGACCACTGAGGGAACTCATACCTGGTGCATATGATGATCTTGAGAATCTTAGAAAAGTAAAATTGGGTAAATTTTATAATGTACCAATATATTATTTGGTTCCAACAGCAGAGGTGTTTGAGCTCATCTCTTTTGGTAGCCAAGGTCCCTTTACAAGGGGTGGGATGCGACGAGTTGGTGTTCCCTTAATAGTGGCAAATTTTCTGTGAGGCCCTTCTGTAGGAGTTTAGGGTGAGGAGCTGATTGTATTTTCCTTGGAAGTTCTTTTGTAAGGTTGGTGTTTCGAGGAAGGTTGCCTTTTTTCTGTGGATGTCAGCATAATGATGATTTTGACACTGGATCATGTACGGAAGATGGGAAAGTTGTTGATAGGTGCTTGTATGAAAGAAGGATTAGGAGTCGACTGATCATCTGATTTTACATTGCTAATTTGCTCAAAGTTACGTGGATGGTATTATCCCTTTATGATTTGTCTTGGTTTATACCAAAGCCTTGTGTCTGCAGTTATGTGGTGCTCATATTTCAATGTAGAAAATATACTTCCAGCATAGGTGTATCGAGCTGGAATCGTGAATTGGGACAATAGAAAGTGCAATAATATACCTTGTTCAACTTATTTATGCAGGAATATTAAGTCTTTATCATTTGACTCAGTGATGCACGTTCAGTTTGAGGAGTTTCAATATAATAAATATATGTGGCAGAGTTCCAGATTGCTTTGGGGAATGGCAGTTTGTCATGATTAACTGTTTAGCGCCAAATAGTTTGGCTTTTGATATGCATCATAGTCTCTTATTATGTAGTGTCATGTATGACATTTCTCTATTTTCCTTTGCAGATCTGCCTATCTCCAGAAATTCCACGGAGGTAATACATGCTATTCAATTCATCGCCATTAAAAACATGCATTATGGCGTCTTTATAGGTTTCTGACTTCTTTCTTAGTGTTACATATTTCCCCTTTTTGTTCACTTTTAGGTGAAGGAGTCGATGGAATCCCCTGCAATTTCAGATCCATCTCCCACAAAGATGTCTCCTTCAACGCGTTCAGTTTCTTCTTTGTCAACATCTCCCTTGTCATCCCAAAGTCACCTGCTTCCTGCTAGCTCAACTCCATCAAGGTGGCCTCGCCGTTCTCCAGGACACCAACTATTGCGGCAAGTATCTGATAGCCGGATTCGAGGACTCAAGTCACCAAGTTTCTCAATTTCTGAAGAAGGGTCTTCTTTTGTGCTCCCTGGGTTGAGCAATGAATCAGTTGGAGGGTCTCATGGTGGGTCTTCAGGTAATTGGTCTATTCCTGGCTTTCCTGAGCTCATGGCAACTTCTCATAGAGAGAGGTGGTCTTTTGATAGCGAGTCATTAGGCATGATTTGTCGTAAGCTAAACCAATCTAGTGGCCGGAGTTTTTCTTCTCCCTGTACTGATATTAAAACTTGTGGGGTTTGCTCAAAACTTATAACTGAGAAATCTTCATGGGGAAGCCAGAAAATTATGGCCACTAATGAGCTTGCTGTGGTTGCTGTACTAATTTGTGGACATGTTTACCATGCTGAGTGCTTGGAGAGTATGACACCCGAAATTAGCAAGTATGACCCTGCTTGCCCGGTTTGTACATTAGGGGAGAAACAGACCTTGAAGTTATCTGAAAAAGCACTGAGAGCTGAGATAGATTTGAAGGCCAAGAGTAGCAAAAAATTAAGGAACCGGGTTGTAAATAGCGAACTTAATGGCGATTCTATTGAGTTTGATCGCCAGAAAAGTCGCGGGCGCGAGGCCAGAGGTTGTGTAATGAGTTCAAGTTCCAGCATGAAGAGCTCCTTGGGTAAGCCTTTCTTGAGGAGACACTTTTCATTTGGGTTGAAGGGGACTAAATCCTTATCGGAGAACCATTCTACTCGAAAGAAGGGGTTTTTCTGGACAAAATCAAGCAAGGAGTGAGCTTCTCGGTTGCTGTGGAAAGAAGCACACACCTGTCTCCCATGCATGTAAGTTCCTTATTTTTCTGAAACAGACTGAAAACTTGACGTTTTTTCTTGCATTGGCAACACCCTCGACTTCTCTAATAACATAGCAACAAGGGAAGTAGCTGTGCGTTCTCAACTTTTTTCTTATTGATATTCCTTTTTTAAATTTTTTTGGGGGTTTTGTAAACATACTTCAAAGTTGTGGTACTTGGGCAAAACTCAATACTATTTCTTTCAGGTTTAAATATATGCAAACACCTTGGTTCTGGCGGACAGTCGACCAGGAAGGATGGGGGCATTATTAGCCATCATGGTCTTAATTAGGAAGAAGTGAATTCAGAGTCGATCTCAAGCAGGAATAGAATAGGTTAGCAGCTGAACATACAGTGCAAGCAAAGGAGGTGAAACAACACAGTATAAAATAGGGGAGGGAGAAGCAAATTAATCTTCATCTTGACATCTTACCTTTATTTTGTAAATTTAAATTTGTTTTTTTCTGAATCGATAACTTGTTGGAATTGTCTTGAAAGATGACACTGTCACATACTGATTTTTATGTTTGTGATTTCTTGCCACTATGCTTTAAGAAAAGGTTCGGCTCTCATTTTATAAAGATGCATAGCAAAAATAGAAATGGAATTTGATATCATTCATATTTTTACAATATTTTCGTGGATTTTACGCCAGGGAGAATTTTTTGGGTACAAATATGAGATGTTAAGTGCCACAGTGATGATAGAGACACCTGGATGGGGATACCTGTCAGTTTCTCAATTTTTCTTCCTCTTGTACCCTTCAATTTTCATTAAATTTCTAATTTTATTCTTTCTTTTTCCTTTTCCTTTTTTTACATTAACTCTGGAATCTTACAAATTTATTTACTCCTTCAAACTAACCCTATATATATATATATATATAGATGATAAAATAAAACTATATAGATAGATGATAAATTAATCGTGAATGATTCCATTAAAATTGCATGCGTCACTAGATTAACTGGTTTGGTTTTGATCATATCATCCTAATCCATAACCCGAGATAGATCAACATCCATTCTCTCTCAACACGTGTATTAATCAATTTTCTTACGTGGCAAGTCAGTTCATCTCTTTAGGACACGTGTGAACACCTCGTTACATGCAGAAAAAGCCTTCAGCTAGCTTCACCTTCTTTACTTCTTAGCCATTATTATATAAAAATTCCAAACAAGCTAGCTCTTAAAATTTATGTGCTTGCTTTTGATTTTGGAGAGAGAAAAAGAATGGCAGATTTACGTGATGAACATGGCAACCCAATTCAGCTAACTGATGAACACGGCAATCCTGTTCAGTTGACCGACGAGTACGGTAACCCAATGCACCTTAGCGGAGTCGCCGTCGCCGCCGGATCTGACGGAGCAACAGATGCCGCCCTGCATGGCGCCACCACTGGACTTGGTGGAGAAACAGCTATACCGGAGAGAGAGGCCGGTGGTGATCAAGTAACAGTAACTGTTGGTGCTGTCATGGTTGGCGTTGTAGTGGAGGAA
Source organism: Panax stipuleanatus (assembly GCA_020205555.1). NCBI lineage: Eukaryota > Viridiplantae > Streptophyta > Magnoliopsida > Apiales > Araliaceae > Panax > Panax stipuleanatus. The sequence continues at coordinate 2,237,119 of CM035120.1, read as the reverse complement.
AAGACTGTTCCTCTAGGGGAGCAGCGTCACCGCTCCACCAGTTCAAGCTCTTCTAGCTCGGTTTGTATACTAATCTTATATTCCATACTCCAAAAATATTAAATTAATATAGGATTAATTAAGTTCGAATTTTTAAGATTAATTGGAGATAATTTTTTCAAATTTAAAATTGACATAATTAATTTTTGAATATTGAAAATAATTAATAAATCTTGTAATTACTAATATATACAGTACGTTAGTTTATAATTTTATTGTTTAAAATTAAATTAATTAATATCAATTCTTGGACATAGTATGAAATTCTAAGCATGGTGAGGAGATAATTTGTAAGTGAAAATCAGGACCATATATAGATTTAAAGATACATGACCTCAGTCTTAACCATAAAATTAAAAATAAATAAATTACATGTTAGTTTTATTTTTCCCTGACGATCGATTATTATAAACGATATTAGATATTATTTATATATACTACATGAAAGGATTTATATAAAACGTAATACTATTTAATGCTAGCTAGCTTGTCTTGAGCAAACAAGTGGACCAATTAATATATATATATATATATATATATATATATATATATATATATATATGTAACTGTTTTTATGGTTGATTTTAATTAATTAGTAGACAAAATTAATTAAGTTTTCTTGGGTTCTTATTTGTTTTTTTGGAGAAGTCGGAGGATGATGGACAAGGTGGGAGAAGAAAGAAGAAGGGACTAACGGCGAAGATAAAGGAGAAGTTAGGAAGAGGAAAGCACAAAAACAAGGATGAACACCCCCACTCCGCCGCCAACACCACCGGAGCTCATGTGGGGGCACATGAGCACGAGAAGAAGAGTGTGCTGGAGAAGATCAAAGAAAAACTACCGGGCCACCATGCTGGTCCTACTCACTAGATATATGTACGTACGTACGTTCGTTTGTTAATATTATGCATGTACATTAAAATTTGGTCTTGTACAATTAATAGCACCTGTTTCTTAATTAATTAGACCAAAACTAGTTTGGGTTTAATTCATTAGGGCTTTTTTCCTTTGATCAAATGTTGTAATAAATCATACAATTATAGAATAATGATATAGACACAATTTATTCTATAATTATTTTATTTTATAATTTGTTGATGTGGTATACTCTATCTCAGTTTTTATGTGGGGCCAAAGACTACATTGAAATAATTTGTTCATCAATATGTTGAGAAATGGAGTATGTTACATCAATAAATTATAAAATAATTATAGAATAAGTTATATCTTTAGCGTTACTCATAATTATATATATACGTGTGGCTCCCTCCCGTGTGTTAACTATATAATTGCTCCTTTATTTTATACTTTTGTGGTTTATTTTTGGTATTGTTTCAGTTGAGGACATCATTTAAGTAGGTGTAATTATTAGTTAAAATTGAGAGATTGCTAGTTGTTTTATTAATTACCATGCATGGTGTAATTTTATCACAAACATGTGTATTAATTGCTATATAAAATAAGCAAATAGTTTGGACTCAATTTGTATCCGAGTTCAATTCAAAATATAAATGATTCGAATGAGTAAATTTTAAATTTTGATAAATTATTCGAACTTCTTTAAATTATAATTTTTTATAATTATTCGAACCTCTTTAAATTATAATTTTTTATTGATACTCGGATTATATTTGTTCGAAAAGTTTAAATTGTTCAGGTTTGATTCGAGATCGTGTTAGATTCGGTAGTTAAACGAGCCTCGATTAAATTTTATTTTATACTCGATAAATTTTGTGAACTAAATTCGAGCAATTAAATACTCGACTCAGTCCATATTTACATCCTTATATATTCACATCCATATATATATATATATATATATATATATATATATATATATATATATATATATATATCACACGTACAATTGTTTAGTAATGAAATTGCATATGTTGTTTCTATATAATTAAACTCTTAATTAGCAGACAGATTATGTAACAACGATAAATTAATTAAGACTTTAAAGATATCATGTCTTTAATTCGTATCAGTGACGATGTGATTTTACAAAGCTACAACTATAATATAATTAACACCTTAATTGATTTCGATCTGTCGAGATGATTTGGCTGATGAGGGCCTGTTAATATAATTAAATAGTAATTCCGCATAAATTTATTATTCCATGGAGAATGCACTCCTAATGTAGGAGGAGATCATGATCTTCATATCATTTTTCCGTAATTAGATTATGAGATTTGCATTTAGGGTTGTACTTAAAGTTGTAAAATGAGTAAACAGTTTTGAACTCAATTTGTAATTGTTCCGCTAAAAGTTCGATTCGAACTCGATTTGAAATATAAATGATTTAAATCTGAATAAATTTTAAAGCTCGATAAACTACTCGAATCTCCTCAAATTGTAATTTTCTATTGATACTCGAATTATATTCGTTCGAAAAATTCAAACTGTCCGGGCTCGATTCGAGATCATGTTGGACTCGTTAGCTAAACGAGCCTCAATCAAACCTTATATTCGATAAATTTTGTGAATCAAATCTGAGTAATTCAATACTCGACTCGACTTGACTTGGTTCATTGATACCTTAGTTGTACCTACTATCTCCATCTTTATAATAATTTAATGAAAAAAGAAAGAAAGAAAAAGGAAAGGTCCTTAGAGCATTCACAACAGTTTTCCTAATCAACTCTCTATCCCCAATTTTAAGGAATACATCAACAAATCATTATCCAACAGTTTCCTTATCCTTATTTGATTCTCTATTTTAATCCCTATATAGGATTTCACTCCCGAGTATGAAGGAGTCAAAATATCGTTCTCTATATATACAAAATGACATTTCACACCCTCATTTAAGTGGACAAATCATCAATCATACACATCTTGACATTTTTTTACTATTTTATTTTCAAATTATAAAATTAATAGTAACTTATTTTTAAAAAATTAATTTCAAACATATTTAAATTTAAAATTGATATACATTTATTTAATTTATGTCAATATAATTATAAATATTATAAAAGTACTATTAATTATAAATTTTATTATTTTCAAAATTTAAATGAATTATATTAAATTTAAATTTTAAAATATCACAAATTAAATTTTTTTAAGTTAATATTGATCTTATGTACATTTGCAGATACAATCCATTCAATACTCACTCTATAAATTACTTCAAATTTAAAATAAAATAAAAATTATTTTATAGTGAAATACAATTGATAAATTATACTCTCTTTTATAAATTATAAGATTATTATTAATTTGGTATGTTGACTGTTGGAACTTTTAAATTTAACTTTTAACTTTTAAATTTCATTATTTAAAGAATCTGTTAGGTACATATTGAAAAAATTGAATCCCTATTTTGTAGAATGACTTAATAGACTGCAGAGTAAGGATAGAAATAAGAAAACTGTTGTGAATACTCTTCTATTTTGTTTGAAAAATTTTATAGTTAATTCTTAGGTTTTATTCCATTTGAAAAATGTTAATATAGACTTGTTCAATTTCCATAAATACTATAAAAAAATATTTAAAACTCTCACTTTGAAAGGATGTCATGTCACTGCAAATAAATTTCTAAATTAACATAAGTTATAATTTTAATAATAAACTCATGTTATATTCATACTTAATATTTATATAATACTTCATCAGTTTCAAAATATAATATTATTGTTCATTATTTTATATAAATCTAAGATATTTTTGATCTCAAATTGACATAGATTTTTTTTAATTTTATTTAATAAAATGATAAATATTAAAACTATTAAAAATTATAAAAAAAGTAAATTTTAAAATGAGTATTAGTTTTTATATGGGTTATCAATTTCATCATCCAATGGACTAAAATTAAAAATAATAATAATAATAATATCCATTTTAAGTTTAAAAACATCTTATGTTAACTTTAAAAAGGCAACAGTAAACTCCACTCTCTCTCAATAAGCTCCGCCGGAATATAAACTCCGTCAGCTTACCATTGGAATCGGTGCAAACCACGTCACCTCTCTCTCTCTCTCTCTCTTCAAAGCACAGAGTTCCGTCTCCAATTTCTCATCCATTTTCCGTCCTATTTAAAACCCTCAATATGCAAATCCAAACCCCAATGCTTTCAAAATCTCACTTTCTCCCTCTAAACCGCCCAACTCTCCTTTCTCTCTCTCCAAACCCTTCAATACCTCTCCACTGCAATCGGAACTCCGCATTTGCTCTAAATTTCCCAATTTCTCACCACCGAATCAAGTTCACATCCGCAATGACTTCAAATTCCTCTCTTTCCAATGGAATTGAAACCGCCGCCGTTAGCTTAGATTTTGAAGATTCGGAGCTAGACGGGTTCGCCGCTGTCGGAAACAAGGTGGCCGACGCCGCCGGGGAGGTGATTCGGAAGTATTTCCGTAAGAGTTTTGATATTCTGGATAAAGAAGATTTGAGTAAGTTTTTCAAGATGGATTTTTTTTTTGAATTATTTAATTTGTGGTATGCTGACCTATTTGTGATTGATACTTGTTTAGGTCCTGTGACAATTGCTGATCAGGAAGCTGAGGCATCCATGACTTCAATATTACACGAGAATTTTCCTAATCATGCAATGTTAGTTAATTGTTATTTTTTCTCTTAAAATGTTATACATGAATGAAAATTAAGTAAAAAAAAAACTTTGCTATGGGGGGTTGCTATGTTCAATAACACTATTCCAACGAAAGGATCGTGTAACTCCTTCTGATATCCCATCTGGTTACTAAGACTAGTTGGTACTAGTTACTTTTGCTTTAATATTGCTGATTTTTGCATTCATACAAATATATACGGAAAATATAATCAATTCCAGCTAGGATGAAAGCGTAAAGCTCAGTTGGCAAAGTATTTGTCTTCTTTGGTTTTTCATATCATATGCGATTCTTGTTTTTGCTTCTTAACACCTTCAAATTGACAAGAAAACCCCATGTTTTTTATATATAATTCTTATGCCCAATTAGTATTAGAATACTTTTAGTCTTGTTTTAGTTGCTAAAGTTATGAAGAATGTAATTACAGTTTTGGAGAAGAGAATGGATGGAGGTGTAAAGAGAAGTTTGCAGACTATGTTTGGGTTTTAGATCCAATAGATGGCACAAAGAGCTTCATTACCGGTATATTTGTTTAGATTTCTTTTTAAGTCATTGTTGTAAAGTTTGAACTTTGAAAATTTACGTAATAATTCTCCAGGGAAACCATTGTTTGGAACTCTCATCGCTCTGCTACTCAGAGGCAAACCGGTATGAATCACCAACCACCTAATTGTATGTCTAAAATGAGTGAATAGCGATCTATTGCACTTAATTCTCAAACAAGAAAGATATTCATATTATTTATAAAGCGAAAAATAGCTGCCAATTTTTTGTGCACCTCAGTCTGCTTCTCATCATTGAGCCAACACACGGTTTTAAATCAACCAATCTTGACACTGGTAAGCATTAAAATCTGTATGCTAATTACAATCTAATCCTGATTTTTCAATCTTGAAAAGAAATTTCATATTTGCTCCTGATTCCTATAGCAGAATAATTATAAAACAATTTATTATATAATGTATTGAAGATTGTTATATGTCTCTTTCTGTTTCTTTTCTTCTGGGATGTGACCACGACTTTGGAGTGTATTGTTTAAGTTAGTAATGTTTCTGCTGAATCTGCTATCATCTAGGTATCAATTATCATCCTGAAGATGAATAGGCTGCACGTCATTTATATGAGATTTTAAATCGTTTTGTTGTCATTTGTAATGATGTTAGGCGAACTTAGTTGCGTACTGAGTATGGGTGATAGCTTGTTTTACTTCTTTACCTAAATTTTATTAATATCTTAAAGCATGATTTCAGATTTTCGGAATAATTGATCAGCCAATTCTGAGGGAAAGATGGATTGGGATAACTGGAAGGAAAACGACATTGAATGGACAAGAAGTTTCCACACGTAATTGTCCAAAGCTTTCACAAGCCTATCTGTATGTTTTTTCTTTCCAAATATATTCCTGTTATGTATTATAGGAAAAGAAACTGAAATGAATATCTAAGGATATGGGGTTGGGGTACAGCATATTAAATTATTTAAACGTTCTCCAGTTATGACTTATGTAACCAAGTCATCGAATTTGTTGTTATACCTGAGTTTTTGAAAGAATATTTAGAGATTGTTAATATTTAGGCTTTTTCTCTAATCTAGGTACACGACTAGCCCACATTTGTTCAGCGGAGATGCTGAAGTGGCATTCGGTCAAGTCAGAAGCAAGGCATGTAAATTTTTTCTGAGTGATAAAAGTGGCTTATCAAAAGAAAAGAAGGAAATGATAATAAGATATGAAGAATTGAAGATGCAACCTAATTGTTCTATCTATCTGTTCACACCATTCTTACTATGTCTTCTTTTTATAATGTTATTTTGCACCAGATTTATTTCGTGATATATTGCAAAATAATAAAAGAATTACTTTTAACAAGGTCTGTCCATTTTTTTTTCTGGAGTCATTGTAGCTTGATCTTTAATAGAAATCTTACGCAGTTTGATTACTGTGAAAAATTACTGTCTGAAGAAAATTAGTTTCACAACAAGTTAAGGTTAATATGTAGATTTTTCCTATAACATAATTTTAGCCTTTGTTGTTCAAAAAATGCTGTCTTAATTTATTTTGATTTAGAAAAAACTCAAAGTTCTACACCATTTCATCAAACAATAAGAAAGTGATGAATTTAGTAAAAAAAAATTCTAATGAATTCTAATTCATTTGAAGTATAAACCTCCATTGGAGTCTGGGACTAACTATGTAAGATTAGGGTGCAGACCTTCTCGTATTCCTTTGTCAAAAGTCTGAAAAATTGGAATTTTAACTACTAATTTCTTCATCCTGTCCAGTAATGATTAACAATGATAGTTCCTGTAATAAACTTACTCATAAATTTCTTCTGCTTTCTGTTATATGTGGGATTGCACTATCGTGTTTGTCTCTGTTTATCTTACTTTGTATCTGCTGGCATCAATATTAATATGCATCTATCTGTAACCTCTTGCTGCCCAACATTACATCTCAACGGGTAAGCAATATCAAGTTCTTAGCTCTAGTATTCTCAATTCATTCATTTTTTTGTTAATTCTACCTCCCTTTCAATGTGTAACATAAAAACTTAGGTTCTGATATTCAGCTATTATCTTTCATGTTTTTCTATTTTAGTTGATTTTATTTATGGTTTTATAGGTAAAAGTGCCATTATATGGCTGCGACTGTTATGCCTATGCCCTTTTGGCCTCTGGTTTTGTGGATCTTGTTATTGAATCTGGTCTCAAGGTGAGTGTACTCTTTTCATTCGGTAGTTTTCTTACAGGATTGCAAGGCATTTCTGGTCCCTTGTTCTCTGTAGAATGGAATAACTATGTTCCCTGAAGGGCAAATATATACCTACTGAAACAAGAGTAACCAGTGGCATTGGTAAATCTTCTTGTCTGCCTTGTTTGAAATCACCTAATTGCGCAAGAGGTGATGCTTACTGAACATTTATGTAAAATCAACATTTTGTGTTGGCATAATTTTCAAACTAAGACCATCAAACAAGCTATCATGACTCCATATGGACTATAATCAGACACAATTTATGCAAAACTAGCTCTTTAGGTGCTTTATATTTTATCAACACCGGCCCTGGGCTAAAGCCCAAGGTGTCCGGGCTTTAGGCCCACTAAAATTGACAAATTTTTAGGGCCGCAAGAGATATTTGTGTTATATATATATATACCCAAACAAAAGAGCCCAGCTCACGTCAGTTTAAATTTAAAGGCCACAAAAAATTTACCCAATGAAATAGGCCCAAATCTCAATTTCGGTTATTATATTTGGTATTCTTTTGTATTGATGATCTTTTGTTCAGAAAAAGTTCTTAGTTTTTTTTATACCTATCTTAATAGCAATTTGCTAAAAGCCTTTTTTTTTTTGTCGCTTTAAGCCCTTAAAAACTCAGGGCCGGCCCTATATTTTATTAATGATGTCGGTTATTATTTTCCAGCCATACGATTTCCTTTCGCTGATACCAGTGATTGAAGGTGCTGGTGGAGTTATAACTGATTGGAAGGGAAACCATCTTAACTGGGAGGCTTCTTCAGATACACGTGCACCAAGTAAAGTTTTTGTGTAGCTCACTTTTATGTCTTGCTTGCTTTACTTGTATCATGTGAAAAATGTGATTCAAACCTACTTGAATCACCAAGGCACAACTTTTGTCCTCTTTGGATTCGACTTTGATTCTCGCCATCCGATCATCACTCATTTCACGAAAATATTGATATCAATGTACAAGGCTATGTAGACCTCTAGATACCTCTTTATATGGACCCAACTCTAAGGCTCTTTTATTTGGATAAGAAAATGTTAATTGGGAACTTTGAATTACTTCCTCTGTTCCAATATTATTTCATACATTTTTAAAATGATGACTCAAGGATAATTATATGTTACCAAATACTCTCAAGTATTAGCTGAAGATTTTGTAATAGGGGTATGATGTTAGAAATGATGGTGTAAAAGTAATGGCAAATAAGGAATATTATACCACTTTATAGTCCTAAAATAGAAATAAATCTCTTTTTGGGGATGGTCTAAAAAGAATTTTGGAACAGAGGGAGACAAGTAGTTAAAAACTAGGAGCACAAAGGTTTGGGATATCTTATAAAGAATGGGGAACAAGTGAAGTTGGACGGAGGCGTATTGATTTAATATGCTGTGCAAATCTTGCCTGATATATGTTTATTCTGTTTACAGGTTTTAATGTAGTGGCAGCTGGGGACAAACAACTTCACCAGCAAGCCTTAGATTCATTACAATGGGATTAATTATTGCATTGAACTTACAATTCACTACATAAGATGGTTTACTGCTTCAGCTTTGATTGTTAGATGCTTGGGCTCAGGATGTATCCTCTGCTTTAGTGATTGTTGCAGACAAGATGAACAGACAGAAGATCAGTCCAGTATTCTTCTGGGGGGAACTGCCCCTTTTTTTTTGATCTCTTGAATCTTGTCATAATGTTGTTTTACAAGCAATTATGAAGGGCAGGAAAGATGAATCAAGGAAACTTTGTATCAACTTTTTTGGGACATGACCTTTTATGTTGTACTGTCTATGGAAGATGTTTCTTTCTCTCCCCACTTTTCTAATTCATTACATTGTAGTTGTATCATAGATATAAGTAACCACCAATTACATCATTTAGAATGTGTTTTAAATTAAAGAAAATAAATTTTAAAGATGAGTGAAAATTTGTCTTACAAAAAACAATGCAACTATTTGTACTTCAAATTTTTAATACCAAGTATTCCCTCACTTTCAAAATATAATATTAATCGCTTTTATTTTTTAAAACTAACTTGAAACATTTTTGAATTTAAGAATAATCTTACATTTTTCGTAATAAGGTAATGAATTTTTTAGGTGTATCTTGTATCCTCTGTATTTTCCCTCTCTATTTCTAACCTCATTTTTTCCTTTTTCACTTTAGCTTTTGTCAAGCATAGAGCCTTGAGCAATTGACAGCAAAGAACACCACAAAACACTGCACTAAAATTTGAAATGAAACTCAAAGGAGGTTTGCAAAATACGCAATAGTAAGGAAACAGATCCACAGCAAACTTAATGGTGCATGCAACCAACAATTGATTCCGACAAAAAACTCAAAACTCCCTCCAAAGGTTTGCATATTGATATCATTATCCTTTGAGAACAAATACAAGCATTCGCATGTTACCCATTTCCCTTTGAGAACACAGATACAAGCTTAGTAGCTTCCATTTAAAAGGGGGGGAAAAAAATTTAATGTGAAGCCAGGGTTCCTCCATGCTGCGAGTTTAACCATCTTCAATGTAACAAACGGATTTCAATCAACTGTTTTTTACTCCTTTCCAAAATCGGCACTGTAATGAGCACTTGATTCAAGTTTCTTTGCTTCATTCAGTTTCCGAACAGCCTGAAGGCAATACAAAATAAACCTGAGCGAACTACTCATGAAAGAATACCTTAAAGCTAAAGATCATTACAAGGCACAAGAAGAAAGGGGGAAAAAGTGACCGAGGTTGTCGTAACCAATGTAACAGACTGTATATGTGTTTATGCATTTGAAAACTTTGAGAGATAACAAGTTACAAAAAAAAAAAAAAACTTTTTTTGGGATAAGGTCAACAATTAATGACAGTTGATTCGTGTGTGAATATAAGCAACTGATTACCCGGAACATTAGTAAAAAATCAATTCATTATAACAAGATCCAGGCTAAGTAACAACTGGTTCATGACAACTCTGTCAGAACCTCGAGTCGGTAATTTATACATAATGAATTCATAATTAAGAACTTAATGCCCCTAGATTAATCACCCCGTTAGATACCATCAAAATATCCATGCAGAGTTACCATTCAGTTCAGATTTTATGCAAAGCGTGAATTACCTTCATGAAATCTTCATGGATGACATAATCACGTTCTGCACGTATAGCCGACATACCAGCTTCAGTGCATACGTTACGAAGGTCAGCTCCGTTGAATCCCTGAAGAAAATGTAAATCATCAAAACTTTACTTGAGGAATTCGTGAAATAAATTAATAGAAAATATATTCAACGCCGCCAACTCAACTCAGCAAGTTTAACAACTGCTTCATAATCGATCTCCCCATGTTTGGCAATTCCAGCAGCATGGATTTTTAGGAATTTCCATCCTCGACTGTTCATTAGGCAATGGAATCTCTATTTTCCTGTCTAATCGGCCCGGACGGAGAAGAGCTGGGTCCAGTACATCAGGCCTGTTTGTAGCCATAATCATTTTCAGCCTGAAACACCGATTTAAACCAAATCAATACATAATTATGACACATGAACAAGATCAAGTACAGGTGGAGTGGATGACCAAAATAAAAAACAGCTAGTCACTTTAATCCAAACCTTTCCAAGCTGGTCAAAACCATCCAGCTGGTTAAGCAACTCCATGAGTGTTCTCTGAATTTCACGGTCAGCACTAGTTCCCTCGCTGAAACGTCGTCCACCAATGGCGTCAATCTCATCCATGAAAATGATGCATGGCTTCACAAGAAGAAATAAATTATAAGAAAATTTTCTGATGAAATACAGACTTGTTTGGGATAAAAATGTCCAAATGGTTAGAGGGTCTTCATGAGTTTTTGAGCCTTACTTGATGATCGCGAGCATACCCAAACATTTCCCTGATCAATCTAGCACTCTCGCCTATGTATTTATCGATTATGGCACTTGAAACAACCTGCATACATTTATCAAAACAAGTAAAAACTACAAAATTTAAAAAAGAGTTATAAAAGGAGCACAATAAGAACAGTTTGTCACCATATGTCAGAAACAGCGAAGTCTTACCTTCAAGAAGTTGGCATCAATATTGCTAGCAATTGCTCTAGCTAATAATGTCTTTCCCGTTTCAGGAGGTCCATAAAGAAGAACTCCCTAAAACGAATAGATGAACGCTCAGACAAAATACTTTGGATTCAGGGTATAAGATGAAGAAAAAAATATTACCAAGTTTATCAAAAATTACCTTGGGAGGTTTAATGCCCACCCTTAGGAAGAGCTCAGGATTCATCAGAGGCAATTCTATAGATTCCCTCAGTTCCCGGATCTGATCTGAGAGACCTCCCACAGCAGAGTAGCTAACGTTTCCAGGATCTTCATGAAGCATATTATAAACAACTGGATCAACCTGTCAAACAAAGTTCATTGACAACAAACATCAAACTCCTCATGATATACCTTTGGCATGTGTTACCAATTTTAAAACTAGCATCCATGATGAGAATTTCATTATCAGTAACAAAAATATGATCCATTGGGTTACTTTAAAAAGCTCCATCAAAACCGTTTTTCCTTCAAGGAATCACATGTATTAACTTATAATAATATTCCAAACAAAATTCCAACTTAGGATCATTTCATATACTGCAACATTATTAAAAGAAAAACCTAAACCTCAATTTTCCAAGTAATTAATAAATCGCAAACTTGTATGAATCCGTATAATAGTGAATGATTATTAGGTCCTAGACAAGTTTAATTCCATAAGCGCAAGATTAAATAAGATAAAGAAAAAAAACGGAGCTATGGTTTTGAAATTGATAGTGGATTTAACCTCCTCGAACTCGGGATTCGAGTGCCTTATGCAGGAGTAGCTTTTTACGGTAGTCGGCCATCGAAGAGCGACGACGAACGGCGTCTTCAGTCTCGCCCGACATCGGAATTTGCAGTTGTCGATTAAGATTTTGCGAGCAAATTAATGGTTTTATTGGTACAAATAGAGAGAGTGATAAAATTCCAAACTTGTAGTAGAAGAAACCAAAATTACGGCGATGGATTTCTATATGGGTTCGGGTCCATTTCAGTCCAACCCCAAATCAATATCTCGACTCTAATGCAACATCTTAATCCAATGGAATAAATGAATCGAGCCCGAATTGACTATTGAGTCGTTTAGATTTGATTTATAAAATTTATCTAGTAAGATATTAAGTTGAACACGATCTCGAATGAGCCGAATAGTTTGAACTTTTTGAACGGATATGATCCGAGTATTAATAAAAAATTATAATTTGAAGAGTTTCGAGAAATTTATTGAACTTTAAAATTTACTTATATTTCGAGTCGAGTTCGAATCGAACTTTTAGTCGAGCGAGTACGAATTGAACCAGACTGTTTGCTCATTTTACGATTTTAATTCCAAGTTTTTATATACTATTGTTCAAGCCTCTAATATTTCTAATTAATTATTTATTTTTTTGTTCCTGAAAAAAAATTCTACCGGAAAGAAAATCGAATAAAATAATTACTCCTATATAATATATTATAACAAAATATTGTCATGAATTTAAAAAATTAAAATTAAAATTAAAAAAAGAAAGTCAGAGAAAGAGAGAGTATTTCTCTTACTAACATTACAAATAAAGTACTCTCACCACTTCAAAATGTAAGAGGAAAATTATTTTTTTCTTTTTCTTTTAACTTTATGAATAGAATGATTTTTAAAAAATTAAATATACAAGAGAATGCCTCATTTGTCCTTAAAAAATATTACTCACTTTATTTTGAAATATAAGATCGATTTTTCAAAAAAAAAAATTAAATCTAAATTTAACTTGATTCACTCACTTTTTTAAAAGAACAAAGTTTATAATTAGTATGTACGAGTACTTTTCTGTAGTACGGAAAAGATAATGGTTTAACCATTGAGTTGGCATGTGAACAGAAATTAGGGGAGGAAATCTACGTATTCATATACAGGGTTGAGAGTAGACTAATAATACTAGAGACACAATTATTTTATAAGTATTTTATAATTTGTTGATGTGGCATAGTCTACTTCTGCTTTTATATGGGGTTGAAGACTATTGAAATAATTTGTTCATCAATATGCTGAGGTGAAGTATGTCACATTAACAAATTATAGAATAAGTTGGGTCTCTAGCATTAATCGAGAATAGACATAAGGAAGAGAGATGGATACATGCATGCATGCATGGGGCTTGACTATTTCAAACGACTCTAGTAACCATTAAAATATTCTTGTGGTCAAATAGTTTTTACCAAGAATAGGCGCCAAAACTAACAGAGTGATGATTGATTGAACACACATACAAATCAACCATCCAAAATCATGGCGATAATGCTGGCAGCCTAAATTGCAATGGGGAGGATGCTGTATCACAATCACCCCCTTCAACATTTTGATCCAATGAAAAAGTAAACTCACCTTTATTATTATTCCCAATAATTATACTCCACTCCCCTTTACTTTCTTTGATTTGATCCACATTTTTTCTTAAAATCAATTCGATTTCTTTTCCTCATCCAGAAGGGGCTGGAGATGGAAAAGATACCTAGAGGACCTCCCCCAATTAATCTTCGCTTATGTTCATCGTCTTTGTCGTCGTCAATGGCGATCCTCGTGGTTCTTTTCTCTCTCTTTATTGCTGTCCCTTCCATCTCCTCCGCTCCCAGCACTGTTAACACCGATTCCTTCACCCCACCTGATAACTATCTTCTCGATTGCGGTTCCCCCCAGCAAACCATCCTCCCTGACAAAAGGGTTTTTTTATCCGACGAACATTCCTCCAGTTATATCAATTATGATGGAAAAGACATGCAAGTTTCGGTACCAGAGGCCGATGTTCCTCTTCCCATCTATCTCACTGCTACCGTCTTTTTCTCCGACGCCACCTTCCAGTTTCACATGGCTAAAGCCGGCTGGCATTGGATTCGTCTTCATTTCTTCCCGGTGCCTAGCAACGAGGTCAATCTCCAACACTCAAAATTCACAGTCATCTCGGACTCATTAGTCCTACTCCATGAATTTAGTCTTGCCAGTAACCCCAGGTGGGTTGTCAAGGAATATCTTGTCAATGTCACCAACGAGCGTTTGTCCATCAGGTTCACTCCTATGAAGGGCTCCTCCGCATTCATTAATGCCATCGAGGTGGTTTCTGCACCTGACATGCTCATCAGCGATACGGGCAACACTTTATTCCCTGTTGCAGAAACGTCTGGCCTGTCTCAGAACTCTTACCAAACTGTGTACCGCCTCAATGTAGGGGGTCCAGACATTACCTCACAAAACGACACCCTTGGCCGAACATGGACACCCGACAAGCAGTATCTTAAGCCTGAAACGGCTGCGAAGAGCGTCTCCGTGGAACCAAAGGTAATTGGTTATCCTGACGGAGGAGCCACTCCGTTGATCGCGCCGCCATCGGTTTATGCATCCGCAATGGAGATGGGGGAGTCCAACACTATAAGTCCTAATTTTAATGTGACATGGAGTTTTGACATTGATACGTCATTTGCATATTTAGTCCGTCTCCACTTCGCTGACATAGTGAGCAAATCTCTCAATGACCTATATTTTAATGTGTACATTGGTGGAAGAATGGGGATTTCTGGGCTAGATTTGTCAAGTATCACCAATGGTTTGGCAATGGCTTACTACAAAGACTTTGTTGTAAACTCTTCGATGGTTACCTCTGGTCCTCTCACCGTTCAGATCGGTCCAATGAATGAAGCCGCGGGTACAAAGAACGCAATTCTTAATGGCTTGGAGATCTTGAAAATTAACAATTCAGTTAATAGTATGGACGGTGAGTTTGGTGCCGATGGCAGGACCGCCGGAGGTCCAACTCGTGGCACGGTGGCTGCAGTAGGATTCGCAATGATGTTCGGAGCTTTTGTGGGTTTGGGAGCCATGGCGGTAAAATGGCAAAAGAGGCCTCAAGACTGGCAGAGGAGGAATAGCTTCTCTTCATGGTTGCTTCCTCTTCATGCTGGTGATTCAAGCTTTATGACGAGCAAGAATTCTTTAGGATCTCGAAAGAGCGCGTTTTATTCATCAACAATGGGTTTAGGGCGGTTCTTTTCCCTCGCAGAGCTGCAAGATGCAACCAAGAATTGGGATCCTAATGCAATTATAGGCGTTGGAGGGTTTGGGAATGTATACATTGCGGAGATTGATGAGGGAACCAAAGTTGCAGTCAAGCGTGGCAACCCACAATCCGAGCAAGGTATCAATGAATTCCAGACAGAAATCCAGATGCTTTCTAAGCTTCGTCATCGCCATTTGGTATCACTGATTGGATATTGCGATGAGAACACTGAGATGATATTGGTGTATGAGTTCATGTCAAACGGACCTTTCAGGGACCATTTGTACGGAAAGGACTTGCCCTTCCTCCCGTGGAAGAAAAGGCTAGAGATATGCATTGGATCTGCTCGCGGGCTTCATTATCTGCACACAGGCTCTGCGCAGGGAATCATTCACCGGGACGTTAAGACCACTAACATTTTACTTGATGATAACTTTGTGGCCAAGATGGCTGATTTTGGGCTTTCAAAAGATGGCTCCACGGTGGAGGGGCAGGCCTACGTGAGCACTGCGGTGAAAGGAAGCTTTGGGTATTTGGATCCCGAGTACTTCAGGAAACAACAGCTGACTGATAAGTCCGATGTGTACTCATTCGGGGTGGTTCTTTTAGAGGTGCTTTGCGCCCGGCCTGCTCTTAACCCGGCACTGCCGAGGGAACAAGTGAACTTGGCAGAATGGGCAATGCAGTGGAAGAAAAAAGGACTGCTTGACAAAATCATCGACCCAACCCTCGTTGGAAATATTAACCCGGAGTCCATGAAAAAGTATGCTGAAGCTGCCGAGAAGTGTTTGGCTGAGTACGGCGTCGATAGGCCTACCATGGGAGACGTGTTGTGGAACTTAGAGTATGCGTTGCAGCTTCAAGAGGCTTCTTTACAAGGAAAGAGTGAAGAGGAAAACAATGCATTTGCAGCCGCAGCTTCTCCTGCAACAGTTACCCCTGCTCCTGCTCCTGCAAGCCCGGACAACAGGCCCATATCTTCGCCCGAGCAGCAAAGTAGAAATCCGGCTGAAGTTGAGGTCATCGATGAGCATTCTGGAACTGCAATGTTTGCTCAATTTGCAGCGCTCAATGGCCGGTAAAAAAATATCGACTACTAGTTCCACAAGCTTCTGCCTTGGTACCAATTATATCACTCCATATAAAGGTTTACTTTTGGTGGGAGATTGTTCAATTTTCACTACGTACCCCTAAACAAACTTAATAATGCTTGTCCAGCATTTGTCTAGCTATTTCATGACACAAACTTAATCTTGTATTATTTTTCATCTCTCTCTCTCTCTTTTAAAATCTTCATGGCATTGTATTATTCATGTACTTGTAAGGAGGGATGTAAATGGTCATCACTTGTAATTCTATTTAGTTATATTTTACCAGTAATCTTTTAGTTTCCAGGAGATTTTTAACATTTTTCCATCTTTCTCCTGTCTCTGTGTTTGGCCAAAGATAGTCATACAAGTGTGTTGAAGTTTACAATATCTAAACACTACCTTCTTTACTGCCAGTTACATTTGGAACTTGAACAACCCAATGGAAAGGAAAACGAAAACAAATTAAATGGTAGTAATTTATTTTAAAATCATTTTACAGTATCAATTATTAAAAGCAAAATATAATTTCATGTATATCTATATATACATACATAGCTCATACATATATACACACACCATAGTCTAATTGCTTTGTTTATCGTAATTATATAAAGATGTATCCACTGTGTGTGTGTATAAGCACATACACACACTAGTCTAATTGCTTTGTTTATCGTAGTTATAGAAAGATGTATCTACATACTATGACTTCCTTATAAAGAAGTTGCAAAGGTTCTGCATACTGAATGTATCTTTTTGTATAGTAAATAATACTAATATTTAGTTTTGTAATTTTATACGAGTATTAAGGAAGGGTGGGTTTTGATTAATAGTATTATTTGTGAATTTTATAGTTAATAATTTCTTAATCTCCCGCTATTATTAATAATTAAGTGATTGTAATCTAGTTTTACATACATTCTTTAATTTGACCATTCATCATATCAATATGTATTACTTGTAAAGTTGTTTTTATTTCAATTTTAAACTTTTTGAGAAAGTGTGTGATCAAAAGAATACCATTATAATTAAATTGGGAGAAATGATTCCCTAAATTAGGAAAAAAAAAGAGAATAAATAAACCACGTCCTAAATTTTATATTTTGTGTCATCCACCAATAAAAGATTAATGTCCAATAATTGTTGGTTGTGCATTTGCACAAACTCCATACACAAATATTATTGGTTCATATTAAATCGTCACGCTAACCCCACATCCATCACAAATTATGCATGTTTGCCATTATAAGGATGGTTATAACTAAATAGGATGCATGCCATAACATTGTAACCTAGAGGGGTGGAGCCATTAGAAAGGTTATTAAGCTTATTGAACAAATTAAGAGCATACTTTTTACAAAAATTAATACTCTGTATTGATGTTATATGTTAGAACGCATAGTCATATAGGAGTATTTAGAAGAGGATGTTGACTTCTAAAATAAATGCCCTTAGGCCTTAGGTATTGTATTACTCCTCCAAAATCGGAATAGACAAAGAATCGTATCCTCTCCATTAGAGTCTCCATTCTTTATATATTTCCCGTCATCTCTCTTTCCTGTTATCATGATGTCACATTTCAACACATTTTAAATCGAGAGAGAATCCTAATTTACAAAATCGTGGCTCGTGGGATGCTAAAAATAAACAAGTTCATAATTTCCAGAGGCTCAAAACCAACCAACCCAACATTGTCGATACCCCAAAAAATGCCTACTTTTCTCCTATCCATGACATACCAGCTCTCTATACCCACAACTTAATAATATAGTAGTTCTGCTCTAAAACTGTCATCTTTCTTCTCGGCAGATATGGAAAAAGACGCCGAGAACACGATGACGACCTTCGACATGGGTGCACTGATGATTGATCTTCCACAAGAGTAGTAGGAGTTCTTGTTTTATGTTTATGGATAAGGGAAAGAATTTCATTTCGTGTTTATATATATTTTTTGTCATTCATTCAGCAGGAGAGGAGGAGGAGGAGGTTTGTCAAGATACTACTCGGGAAAATCAAGATCGTTTACAAGTAAGACCCGAGTTCATTGCTTGGAAGATCTCAAGAAACAAGAACACGCCAGCATCAAAAAGAGGATAAAGTACTCACAGAGACGACAACGATTGCAAGTTCCGCCATTGCCATGCTGTGGCACACCCAGTCGTGATCAACAAGGCAACACAAGCGGCCGAGTGTCGATCAGCAACATCTTTCAGGTTTTGTACGAATTCAAACTGAACTAGAACACTACAATATGTGATTTAAAAGAACATAAACAAATTCTAGATCTGCAACAGAAATGTTTGAGATTAAAAGGCAAGAACAGGGCATTACATGATATCACTAAATCCATCCTACACCAGTCCCAAACAACGCATTTGTAGTTAGCTAATAGCTACAATGTTAGACTTAAAATAGATACAAACTGTTGCTACCCTTTAAATGACAGGAGGAGAAAACTGACACAGATCAGATACATGTGTCTGTCTAGCTCAAGGGAAAACTTGGTTTTAGCCTAACAATATTCACTTCTTAAGTTAAAAAGAACATCAAAAGAATTGCGCTTCTCTCTAAAATTGATACAAAAGTATGATGTGATGTCTTTGCAATCAGTAACACTATTGAAACTTCTTCTTTTTCCCGTTGTCTGCATCTGTATCTTCATCAAGCACAACAAGATCGCTATCAATATCAACTTCTTCAACTTTCTTACTCTTCTCCTCCTCACAAGTCATACTCGGGATATCAGAACTAGCGGCATTAGAAATTTCAGATATCTTTCTTTTCTTCCCAGAAGTAAGAAGACTCTCACTTCCACCTGGAATGATTTCCAACTCATCATCCGCTTCAGTTTCTATCCTAACTGCTTGACTGGAAGAGCTAGCCCCATTGCCAACAGTAGTAGTAACTTTATTGTTCTCTGTAGCAGCATCAGCAGCAGCTTGAGTCCACCCAGAGAGAATCAATCCGTCCGGTTCCTTCTCCTCATCAAATTCCTCCCTGACAATTAAAATGTAATTCACACTGTTAATATAACACATTCAAAAATGGAAAGAGAAATTATAACCCAGTGTCATAAAAGATTTCTGTCATAAGCTCCCAATATAATTTCTAAGAATATAAGATGGAGACTAAAAAACATAAAATTACATTTGTTTGGATTTATCATCCATGTGAATATAGCCACAAGCTAAAATTTACATCCAATGTTCACTAGTATACAACTCCTGCAGCTTCAATTTGGAAAGAAATTTCATCTTTGTTTTCAATATAGATGAAACCCCCAACTCTCTTCATAATCAAAGTTTGTAAATATGGAACATGTAGAAAGTCTGAACTTCACCAACTTGTAATGCATTTAGGGCTGTAAACGAGCTGAGACAAGTTTTGGCTTGTCAAAGTTGTATCCGACTAATATTTAAATGAGTCAAATCAAGTTTTAACCGAGTCTGAACTTGGTCAAACGAACTCGGCTCGTTATTAGCCGAGTTCAAACCGACTCAAGCTTTAGCTGAATATAAGCAAGACAAGATTACATTATACATATAATTAAGTATTAATATGTATAACGTATTATAAAAATAAATATTATTATTTATAATTTTATGTACTATATACTTGGCTTATTCAAGTCACATAATTAGAGCTCAACTTGTTTTTTAAAGTTTTAATTTTAAACGGAAAAAGGGTCTTGCTTGAGCTCGACTCACTAAGAGAACTTAAGTTAAGTTGAACCGGTTTTAAATGAGCCGAGCTAGTCGGTTGTCTTACAGCCCTAATTATGTAATGCCTCCATCCTTTTACCCGGGTCGATAGGCAGCTGCCCAAGGAGCAGGTTTTGGGAGGACTATGAAGGGAAGATTCACTTCCTCCAAGAGCATTGTAAAAATTAACAAAAGGAATTTAGATAGCTGCAAAGGTTCCTATAGCAAGTTATAGACATAGCAAATAGAAGAGAGTAGGGAGCAATCATCTTCAATCATTCACCTAAATACAAAAGATGTGGATTGGTCAAATACATATACATCAACCATCTACTTAATGTCCTTTTATATGTTCACAATCACTAGACTAGATGATTTGCTGAATTCAAATTAGCCTTGGGAGTAGCTAGGCACCCAGTTAGTGTGCACATACATAAATATCCCCGTATAGCCGGGGAAGTCCAAAAACTGTGTTAAAACATTAAAAAAAACCTGTGTTTGATATTAATTTTGCATGATAGCTCTTGCTGAAGGTCCTCAACTGTGAGAACTGTACCCCCAGTAACTGGAGAAGGAAGCTCAGATAGAACCTAAGGTAAAATAGAAGCACATTAGCTAGTCATCTAGGAATGCCGACAATTAAAAATTATGAAACCAAGGACATACTCAAAGAAAAGTATATATACCTTGTCAAGATTTGCAGCATAATTGGCCGTCATAACTTCATCAAGATCATCACCAACCTCATAAAGAAGGGATGCACCATGCATAATCAATGGCAAACTCATGCCAAGCTTGGCTTTAACAATCTTTTCAACAATGTCTCTCAACTTTGAACGGTGAGTATTAATCTCAAGCGATAGAGGTGTCTGCTTTCAAATACGGTCCACCAGACCATAAGGGGGTTGCTGACCAAGATAAGTGAGAAATTTCCAAAAAAAAAAAAGAAATATGATAACATCAACGCACCTTAGAACAAACATAGCAATTCGTGTTAGGCTCAAATGGCTCCACTGGCATAAGAAGCATCTTTCTTGATGGATGCTCAAGGCAGTATGTCATCCTATACAAATATTTTACTCATATTAATACAAATTTCCAAGATAGCACAATAATTTTTCTAGACTTCAAGTCATTTTACTTGGAAACAACTAGCAAATCCCACTTACCTTTTAAGACGACAGCCGCTCTATTTACATGTCTACATATATAATTTATAAAAAAAGAAAAATAACTTCCTAGCTCCCTTATACATCCGAAAACAAAAATAGCAACCTCGAATGACTAATCAAGAATTAGATAGTTGCATCCATCAACAAGAATAGCATGGGGAATCAAAAGAATTAGCAAAAATAGTTCATGACTCAATAGCAAAAATAGTTCATGACTGACATGGGCTTATTTTCTTATCCAGTAAGAAAAGGCTACCTCAACTTGCAACTCAATCATTTTCCTTTTCCATGTTCTTTTTCAAGTTAAACATCTCACTATCTCAGTTTATTATGAGACAATAGCAGCATACTGCATCTCATGAGGAGAAGATATATTTCTGCATCTCAAAGCCTTCATGAGCTGATCATGATGGAAGCATCTTGACATATTTCACTGGCTTCAGGAGTAACCCAGTAAAGTACATACCAGAAACAAGGGATTTAGAAATGCATGGGGAAAAAGCAAAGAAATGCTTTAGGGGTGAAGATTATAACCAACCTATAGTTGCTTGTGTCATTTTGCAACACCTTAATTGCCTCGATAACAATCAATCCAGCAACGATTGCATTTGTAGTTGCAACAGCATGTACAATATTACCAGCAATTCCCTTGGCTTCAAATAGGCTATGCAAAGGAATCCCAAAGGAAGCAGCCCGGATATTAGCAGCAGCAGTAACAAATTCGACAGCTAACTGATCGTCTTTATCAAAACTTAAGTTCCCAATTTCCTGCAGGGGAGAGAGAGATGTTAGTGTTGGCTGGAATAGGTATATTCTCTGTATTTGTTTAGAAAATAGGGGCTGCAAGAAAACTCCTTGAAAATCAAGGGATCAACCCCAACCTTTTCTCTTCTCAAAAAAAACAACTTTAGTGCGTCAAGAAAGATTCGTGAATTTTCAACAAGGCCCCATATTTCCTGTGGATTCTTCAACCCTAGGGTTACCATCGCAGACACTGATGATGGATCCTCTGCCACTAATATTTGCTCCACATTTCCATTCTGTTGAATCAATTCAGCCAGCAGGACATCTCGAATATAGATAGGCCTTGGCCTGTTTCGGTTTTTCCATGTCTCCTCATTAGACAAAGCTATTTCAATATTATAACCAAACACGTGATCATATACTCTCTTCCCATATTGGTCAATGTCTTCATCTGTTTTACGTACAAAAACATCTTTCGAATGTTCTGAAGAAGACCCAGCATCACTAGACCGCACATTGAGATCATTTTCCTGATTCTTGTCCCCAAAGAGCTTTGTAAAAAGCAGGTCCTTTGCCCATACAATACAATGAACAAACTGCAAGATTAAAATTTTGATGTCATTGCATGCTATTAATGAGGTACAGCAAGTAATAAATAAATGGAGAAAACAATATGTTGTCAAGTTCTTTTAGTAGAGGTTATTCCTTTCAGGTATTCCTAGAGATTCCATCATCCACCATAGAGTGATCTATAGTATATAAGAAATTACAAACTTTATGCTTCCAATACATTAAAGCAAAACCAACTATATTGTATTCATTGCAGTAAAAGTCAACATACTACATAGCTTGAGCTAATTCAAAGCAAAAAAAAGGTGTAGAACATTAGCTTTTTTGACATTTTTCCATGATCTACGAAATAACAAAAGAGAGGCAACCACTACATCACTACCAGAATATAAACTAGCCAGTGCTAAAGGCAAATAAGTATTTTCACTACATGAGAGAGTGAGACACAATACCTTTGATGGAGTACTTGTAATAGTACACACAGGATAAGTTTTTGGAGCCGGTTTTGGCTGGCATTCATAACATTCTGTTTTACCCTTGACATGCACAGTTACCTGTTTCCAGTAAAATTGAGAGAGACAAAGTGGGGAGAGGAAAAGACCAACAGATACAATCAGAGGACAGGCACAGAAAATTCAAGCCACAAATGTAAATACATTACAATAATTGCTTAGTGACCTGTTTCATTAAATTGAAATAAAGAGGTGAAAGGGGAAGGCCATAGATCATTAGAATAATTCAGAGAAATAGATTAGAATACTGAAAATCTCAAGTGTCAATAACACAGAGTCATTCAACAGAACTTTTAATATCAGTAACAACTCAGAACTTTGTCAATTAGAGAACTTTGTCTTTCAAACTATAGCAAAGCGGGGAGGTGTTTGGAGGAAAAGGGCAAAAAGTAATACACTTATAACTAAAATCACAGTATAGAGACTCAAAATGGAAGTACACATCATAATTTGCCCATGCCTCGTGCTAATAAAATGAAATAATTTAAGCATTTCTTGAAACAAACTAAGACCTGCTTTCCTTATGAACCCACTGATAAAGTTAAGTGCAGACATAACCTCAACTATTTTAATAGTTCCAAACACCCGTAATTATCAAACATTAATAAAACATTTAAAAGTTAATCAAGTATTCAAGATATTGAGCAAAAGTTGGTATAAGCATCACAATCAAAGTCCCTAGCCTTCTACCATACCATTCATGTAAATAGACAGGGTCCCTTGCCTTCTATCATTACCATTGGTGTGAACTGGAAGAGCATGTTTCACTCGACTAATGGTATATAATAATATAATGTTTCAATATGGTAGTATTCATTACACAGACCATAGGTTATCCTTCATGATATATAAAGAAATTCCAGTAATTTCCCGTAAGGCCGTAACACAAGGTTTAGTCGTCTTATAATTTAATATGTTTAACAACCATCAGGGGACAGCTGTAGTATCCTTAGTAAGCCATCCGCCACCCTTCTCCCCATATTTGGTATGGGCACACCACAAAAAATTATGTCATAGGTAATAGGCTGTGTGCCATTCCCCGCCCTCACTCACCTTCATCCGACCTGTTTGTAGCTAAATTGTTCAAGGAAATTACAGCTACAATATACATGGTAATAAATGAATTATCATTTTGTTTACAAGTAATGATAAATGGAAACTCATAAAATGGACAAGTTAATTAACAGAAATATTCACAATAAATACAAACTAAATTACCTGTCTAGCTACAAGAATGCACCCCTAACACTATGTAGTAGGATCTATACAGGATATCATACTTGAGATGAAGAATAATCAGCAATAGAAGCTAAAATACAATGGCATAAAGCCCAAAGGGATGCAAGGAAAATTACCCTATCCCTCAACAAAATGAAAGTTAAATAGCTCCCTTTGAATTATCCTCATTCCAAATTCCCAATATTATTGAGAAGAAAATACATTTGCATATAAATTTTGCATCCCTCTTACATTCAAACCCTCGAAAGAGAGTTAACAACTATGGTCCACCGAAGCAACTCACACCCACACCTACAACACTCAAAAAATAGAGTTCCACAAGCTCCAAGAAATAGGGTAATGAAGAAATAAATGAGTACGTGTCTCATTCGTCTCCCTGAACATTATATTTTACTGAAGGAAAACAATGCAAACCCATTTCACCTTATTCAGTTATTCATAAATGTTCAGATATGTACTATATGTTCATACACCAAACATAATCAATCTATAACAATATTGTATAAAAACCTCGTACATGCCATCAAATCACAAGTACAGTAGTACACCATACAGAAAATCAAGTCTTCCTAGAGAATGAAATAAATTTAAGTTTACCTGTCCCAAAAAACCGGTTGTCCCACTTTCAACCAAAGGAACATCAGCCGCTAAGCAGAGGCGGTTAACATGTCGCCTAGCATCCAAGTTGTCAAGCCCATTTAATACAACATGAAATTGCTTGAAAAAATCCACATTAAAGTCGGGATCTTTAACATTGGCATGGTATGGAGTAATGCTAATGTGAGGCCTAAATCTCAAAACAGCATCACGAGCAACCTGATCAAATATTGATAGAATAAATTAGAGGGAATACTTGCGGTGCAATCACAATAATAGATATGTGGAAATTAGTCACTCACTTTAGCCTTAGATTGCCCAACATGTGATTGTCGAAACAAGAATTGTCTATTTAGGTTACTCACTTCTATTGTGTCCATGTCAATCTGCAAACAAATAAGGAACAACTGAACTCTACATCTCATACATGAACCTTAAAAACTTCCGCTAGAAGATACAACAAGTGTAACAGACTAACAGTCATGTAAGCTTAAATTTTTTCTACCAGTTAGGGCATGCTCATTGTAAATATAGGAACTATGATAAGATTATGTTTTCCGACCAGATATATAAGGAACAATATTTCAAACAATTAACATTATGAAATATAGTAAACAGAACTTCAAACAAAAGCTGCTTACAAGCACTGAATTCATGAGTGGAGGCATAGGGCTCCTCGATATAAAGGTGAAAGATAGAAAAAGAAACATTCCAGGTTTTGGATGAACATCGTGACAATGCATAGAACTTAATTTAAATACTTGATACTTTTGACGATTGAGTGCTGGATTTCTACAAAGAAGTAGAAGGCAAAGAACATAAAATATGGGGTAAAAACAGGCGGCAGTGAAGAATAAGAAGAATGAAGGGATATGGAAAATGCATTAACAATATATATATATACATTTGTATATATATAAGGAAGAACCGAAGAAGAGCAGGCAAGGCCAGTTTCATGAAACAACATTTCAATAACATCAACTCATTCCAGTTCTACTGAGATAGAAAGTTGCATTTATAAAAACAATAAAAAAATGTAATTCCAGAAACAATATAGTTATTGCAGTAACTAAAAGGAATTGGTAAAGCAGCTTTTAGGTACACTCATTAAGAATCTCATTTTCATACAAATAACAGATGAAGAGTAGGAACGAAGTAAGTAAACAATAAAATGGGCACAGTTCTGCTAGATTTGGTTTGTTAGGACAACCTCTTGTCCTACCTTTTCCTTTGTATATACTCTCTAGCCTAAATAAACTTCCTTCTTAAACCCTAACACATACTAATTATGCTAAGCTGGAGAGACGGTCACAATAGTTCAGAGAATGCTTTAAAGATTGCTTAACTGTTAGGATCTTGGTCAGACCTTGCTTGGGAACAGAACACAAAGTCCCTATGATAACAATATGCTAGTACTAATAAATTCAATAAAAATGAATTTAGATAGTTTAATATATAATCATGAGTCAAATAATTACCCGAAAATGAGACATAAGGAAAAATCTCATCAATGTTTAATTCATCATCTAATAACAAATACCTCTTCAAGAATCAATGTGGGGAGTGAGCCAGCCGATGGGCAAACCTACTCCATTGCTCACTTGCATGGGGAATGACCCAGCAGGTGGGATAGACCTAGTCCAGAAACCACATGCATCCGCATAACAATTCTCCCCATACATGCAACCCATTTCCTTAGTTACTTAATCAGAAGCAGAGCCCACCATAATGATGGAATCCAGGTTTAAGCCATAATCCTGTATTCCATCAACTGTGGGAGACTTTCTAAGTATTTATCAAGGCCTCTAATTCCAACACTCCAACAAGTAAACAAGGACCCAGTAAAAAGCCCTACTAACAAACCCTAACAGCTGAAACTAATTAAACCTACAATTACCGAATATTCACAACCCAAAACAGAAATTCATGACAAAAGAGTATAAACTGAATAGACATTAAGCAAACAAGTGAACTCACTATGTGAATGTCTTGAAAACCAGAGAGAGCAAGAGTTTTGAGAAGCTCGCAACCAATACCTCCAGCACCAACCATGAGCACTTTTTTGCCCTAAATGACACAAATATGCTCAATTCCTACCCCACTCAACTAAATAAACAAGTAAAAATCGAAAATTTCTACCTTGATTGCAGATAACTGTTGGTGAGTAGCCATTGAAGAGTGATAAAGACTGATTACACTTCAAATACGTATATATCATATATATATATATATAAGATGGGTATGGAGAGATGAAGAGTTTCGATTTGTGAGGACTCGAAAAAGGGATGAGGTAAAAATAGTGGGGAATCTTGAGGGTCTTGGGCCAATTGTTTCGAGGAAAAGGCGCCAAAAAGAAAATAATTCTCTTCCCCTCGAATCTAAAGAGGCAATATTGGTGGTGTTTGGGTTTTTGGGGGTGAGATTTGTTGTTTGACTTGTAAACCCTCCGGTAGACTTTTATACGCTTTATTTTAATGGACCCATTATTTTCTTTTTTTTTGTAATATATGTGGGGTTAGGTTGAAGATTTAATTGGGTAAATACTAACTGCTTTTTTTATCTAGTGGTTTTAATTCTTTGTTTTTTTTTTCAATATTGAAAGTATAAATCTACATGATAAAACAATTAATTCTTTTTATTTTATTTTAATGTCATAATTTACCGTAATAAATTAATCTTAGTCCGAGAAAGAGGGGTTAGGCGGGGAGGACATGTGATTCTACGTTGTGTTGAAGTTAGAATGACTCTCCGTGTTGTCCAATTGATAAATTTAATTCATTTATGTTTGTTTTATTGTCAAACTAAATTTTACTTTCACTTTTTTTTTATTAAACAACGTTAGTTACTTGCTAGCAAATTTTTTATTCAAACAAACTTAAGTAGGAATAAAATTTTAAAAACACTACTAATTGCCAAATTAATCCCAAATTGTTGTTGAATATTAGTTCATGGAGTTTTATATTATAAGATCAATATTATTTAAGACGTGCAACATGAAATCGTATACTTACATATTAAATAAAATCGTTAATAATGTCATAACATTATTAATGTTACGTGTATACATGTCAGATAAAAATATTTATAACGTCTGACATTGTTAATGTTACGAGAGTCAAATGTAGTTTCAACGACATTTATTGATCCATTGACATCCATTTTTTAAAAATGTCACAAGTTCCATAAGTAAATTTGATATTTGTTGTTTATCTTCCTTTTTTAAAAAATGTTATAAGGGGAATTGATATTTTTACGAGTAAATTTAATAGTTTCACAAGTTTCTACTTGCATGAATATTAATTGGGGAATCAAAGTGAACATAGAGCTATTTGAATTATATTTGACAAAATCTACCCATATTTGACTCGACTCGAATATTTATTACTCAAAATCGATTTGACTCGAATCGAATTATATTCAAACTATTCGCAAGCTTCAAATTCAAGCTCGAATTCGAATCTTCACATAATAACTAGTTTTATAATAAATATAATTATAAATTGGATTTGTTATTTTACTTATAAATGAAAAAATATATTTATTATTACACTTTACAAATATAAAATCACAATAAAAATAAAATAAAAAGAATTAATCATCCTAATTTGATTTATTTTTGTATATATTATAAGAAAATGTATTGAGTATCTAATCGAATCTGTATCATTCGAGTGTGTATCGAATCACAATCGATAATTTGAGTTGTTTGGATCTTAAACGAGTAGAGTATAATCTTGCTAATATTCTACTCGTATTTTTATTCAAACTATTTTTTATGCTCAGATTTAAATCATATTATTAACGAATTCGAGTCTCACTCTTATTTTTTTAGCCAAACACAAATCGAACTCGAACTATTTAACTAGTTTACAGCCTTAACCTCGTGGAACTAGCAATTTTATCAATTCCCTTGTTAATATTGTGAGTCAAATGTCTAGTTTTACCATTGATCTAGCACCATCATAATGCTTCCAAATCACTATTAACTTTAAATAATAATGATATTAGTACGCCACTCTCTCTTTATGAAAAAAGCTAACCCTTTTATGTATTAATTTTGCCTCTTAAATATTAAAGTATAAATAAAACAATATAAATTAAGCTCAAATTTTGCAGGTTATTTGTTCGTGATAAGAGTTGCACTCTTTTATGTATTAATTTTTCCTCCTAAATATTAAAGTATAAAAAAAATAATATAATTTAAGCAAACATTTTGCAAGTTATTTGTTCGTGATAAGAGTTGCATTTTGACGCTACAAAAGTTAATTGACAATATTTTAAAATTTTAAAGGGATATGAATTCAATTAAATATATAGTAATAAAATTGATATAAGTAAAAAAAAAAGATGAGAAATATTGCATATAATTGAGTGAGTTATTGCACGAAAATGACGTTATTTTGTATAATCTAATCTGTATTATCAAGAGAGAGTAAAAAGTTAATTACTCTTAGACTATTTGATATTGTAAAATAAAAATATTTTTGTTTGTGGTCTTGATTTATCTAGTTTTCTTTCATGTTACATTTTTCTAAGATCAATAAATATATTTTAAAATAATGTATTATCAAACACATCATGTGTGCATGTATACTAGTATATAAAAAATATACTCCTCCTGTACTGTATACAAAATGGTATTTTATAATTTTTAAAGCAGTGTTATTTTGAAAACAGTTAATGTAGAAATATTTATAACTAACAAATATTTAATAAAAATTAATCAATTCATGATTATATTTAAATAAAAAATCAAAAGAACTATTATTCTTTTAGAAATTGAGCATTAATTTAAAAAATTAAAGTTATCGTTCGATTGACTAGCTATTTTTTAGTATATTTTTCTTTAGTAAGATATTAATATGTTCACTCTAACCATTTTAATTTTCTGAAACTCGAAACTACATCCTAATTTGGAGAGAAAAAAAAAAGTCTTAGATTTTTGTAGTAGAAGAGAGAGAAAAAAAGAAACCTATATGAATGTTATGAGTTTTAAAATGGACAGAAAAAAAATAAATGGACGGAAAATTTAAGTTTTCTTTTCAATTCTTATGTTTATGAGTTTTTTAATAAACGGAAAAGAAATGGATAGAAAACTTGGCCACTTTTTCTGTCAAAGTTTTCCGTCCAAAATTGGCATGATTTGTACGAAAAAAAGAGAGGAATAAATAATATTTTTATAATTCCCATATTATCCTCAACTTTCAATATAATAAATTTTAAATTATAACCCATGTCTTCAATTTTTAAATTTTATATTATTTTCTATAAAAAACTCAGAAACAATGTAAAGAAAAATTTTAAATTTTTTATTCTTTTCTTTTCTGTTATAATTTAAATTTTATATTATTTTCTTTTCGTTCCAAAACTCAAAACAGAAAACTAATAAAATAGAAAGTTAATCTCTCTCTTATCCTCTATTCCCTTCCATAACTCTTTCTCTCTATATATCTTTTTTTTTCTGTTTTTTTTTCCAGCTAAAAAACTCCCAGACATAATGATACGCGACCACACTAGTTTTGCATAAAATTATTTCGCCAATTGACCAGTCTGTGTAGCTTGCTCTCATTTGCTCTATCTTCACCCAGCAATATTCATCTCCCTGATCGTTCTGGTGCTTGGCAATGTGAGTGATTTTCTCTTAATTTCACGTTTTTGATGCATTTTAGGGTTTTGATTTTGTTCAATCATTGTGCTATTCAGTACCAATGCAAATTTGGGCGTTAAGAAATACCCATAAGAGACAATTTTACTCAACGTCTTGCGACGTTAGCTGTACAATCTTTGATATATACATGCATGTCTGTTTCTCTTCGAAATTTCACTAACCTGTGGATTTGTTTTCTTATTATTATTGATGAATTTAGTGACAATGGACACAACCACTCAGCGTTCGCAAAATAATTACGAAACCCCAAATCAGTCCTTATTTCAGCATTCCACTGCCACCAGTACGCTCTCTATCTCTCTCTGTACTCATATGTTGTATGTTTAAATATAAATTTCATATCCTGGATGTATGGGAGTTTTTATTTTATACTCTAACTATGTAATTGCTTATATTATTATAAATTGGGGCTCAGCAGTCCTAGCAAAAAAAAGGGGAGATCCTAAGCAGTCATAATAGTTTGCAGCTCATATATTTTTACGTGTATGAATACATTAGATGAATGCACAAAGTTCAACATGCGATGACCATTTTCTTCCAGCAAACCCATATGCTATTATTGATGGGCGTGCATAAATATTACTACTTCCACAAGAATTGAGTTTTTCCTTTTTAAGTGGTGTGCATTATTAGAATATGCAGCAAATACATTATATGAAATAAATATACCATATATTTTCAACTACATGGATAACATATAGTTTCTGCATGTCTTAAATTATTGTCACATGTCCCAAGAAAAGGGAACTAGTTTGGGACAGCAGTTTGTAGTCCAACTGGTAGAGTAAATACTCAGTAATGTGCATTTTAAATATACAAATGCATTTACTTTACAAACATCATTTTGTCGTGTGTCCGAAAACGAGATTTTGTTGCCTTTAATTCTCACCTTTTTTTACTGGAATTCTCTGTGTTATCATGATTTGATTTTGTCAGCAATAAATTTAGTCCAGTCTATCTTTTGCTCTCTAGTTTTTCTCTCCAATCTCCTGTATTTACATTATTGATATATCCATTAATCTAGTGAAATTCATCACTGTTTCAACAGTTCTTCACTATTTCTGCATGACTACTAGTCTACTGCTAGTTTATATTTCTATTGCTAATTACTGTGGGACAGTTGCATGGTGTGTGTAAATATTTTTTTGGGTTCAAATCATAAGCAGGAGTAGGATTATTCTTGACAATTTTGACTCCCTCAACTATTCCAATTTTACGTGCTTACATACTTCCCTTTAAAAAAATAAATTTATGTGCTTCTGAAGTGATTTAATGTACAAATTATTGGACTTGAGATTTGTTGGATGGTGACTCATATACCCCGCCGGGGCGGGGAGATGGATGGGGGAAACACCCGCCGGGGTGGGAGAAGTTTTTGGCCAGACATAGAAGAGCCCCGCTGGGGCGGGTCGGCAAGAAGGAGGACCCCCGCTGGGGCGGGGGGGCGGAAACGGGCGGAAGCCTTATGCGGTTTGGACTTCAGTCAGATTTCTATTTAGATTGTAAGGGATATTATGGGGATATAAGCCATAATATGAAGTAGAGTTGGAATAGGATTATTGAGAGTATAAATAATCCTTATTGTAAAACTCTATGTAACTGACTCATTCTGAATAAGAAAATGAACGCCTCTCCCGTGGACGTACCCAAATTGGGGAACCACGTAAATCTGTTGTGTTGTGTTATTTTCTCTATAATCGTGTGTGTTTGTGATCCAATAATTCTAACAAATTGGTATCAGAGCTAGGTTAGATCTGTTAGATCTGTTTGGATTGAACACGAAGAACGATGGCACCAAGTTCGTCCGTTTCAAAGTTAGACGTGATGAAATTTGATGGAACAGGGAATTTCGGGTTATGGTAACAGAGGGTCAAAGATCTGTTGGTACAACAGGGATTGGTGAAGGCGTTGAAAAAGAAGCTAGAGGCTATTATAGCGGAAAACTGGGAGGAACTCGAAGCGAAGGCGGTGAGTACAATTCGTCTGTGTCTTGCAGACGAGGTTATATATCACGTGATCGGTGATGAATCGCCATCGGGGGTATTGAGTAAACTCGAATCCAGGTATATGTCTAAGTCTCTGACAAACAAGCTGTTTCTGAAGCAGAAGTTGTTTAGGTTGAAGATG
Source organism: Panax stipuleanatus (assembly GCA_020205555.1). Taxonomy (NCBI): domain Eukaryota; kingdom Viridiplantae; phylum Streptophyta; class Magnoliopsida; order Apiales; family Araliaceae; genus Panax; species Panax stipuleanatus. The sequence continues at coordinate 2,204,244 of CM035120.1, read as the reverse complement.
AGTGAAGGTTCAGAACTCATTCAACATATTCACACGTTCAATCAAATTATCAGTGATTTAATTAGGATTGAGGTGAAGTTTGAAGAGGAAGACCAAGCGTTGATGTTACTGTGTTCCTTGCCGGGTTCCACGGAGAATCTTGTTACAACTCTGTTATGGGGGAAAGAGACTCTGAAATTGGAGGAAGTCACATCTGCTCTTCTGATGTTTAATCAGCGAAGACTTCAGACCGAGAGTGTTTCGGGTGAAGGGCTGATGGTAAAAGGGAGAGAGCAACGTGGCAGAAAATCGGAAAGGGAAAAATCAGGAACGCACGGGAAATCTAAATCTAGAGGAAAGACTCCTAGGCATAGGGAGTATAGATGTTATAAATGTCGCGAGACAGGTCACTTCAAGAAAGACTGTCCGATGAATAAGGTTGATGGAACGAAGACTGGAAAGAAGTCAGAATCGACAAAATCGGCAAACGTTGTGGAAGAGTCATCGGAAGATGGGGATATGTTGTCAGTTTCAACAAACACAGACGTGGCAGATTCTTGGATTCTGGATTCAGCATGTTCGTTTCACATGTCACCTAACAGGGAGTGGTTTGACACATACAAATCTGTGGACTGTGGTACCGTTTTAATGGGTAACGATGCTTCGTGCAATATCATTGGAATTGGCACAGTGAAGATCAAGATGTTTGATGGTGTCGTGAGAACTCTGTCTGAGGTGAGGCACATACCAGGATTGAGGAAGAATCTAGTTTCATTGGGAACCCTAGACTCTAATGGCTGTGAGTGTAAAACAGGTGGTGGAGCCATGAGAGTGACAAGGGGTGCGCTAGTGATTATGAAAGGTTCGAAGGTAAATGGAAATATCTATCGTTTGATAGGGAGCACAGTTGTAGGTGGAGCTGCAGTCACTACAACTGATGATACTTCATTATGGCATATGCGGTTGGGGCATATGGGGGAACGTGGGATGCTGAAATTACATAGGAGAAACCTATTGAAAGGGGTGAAATCGTGCAAGCTTGATTTCTGCAAGTTTTGTGTTCTGGGAAAACAGTGTAAGGTGTCGTTTAAGCGTGCGGCGAACAAAACAAAGGGGATACTTGATTATGTTCATACTGATGTTTGGGGACCAGTGAGGGTAGCTTCAAAAGCAGGATCACTGTATTTCTTGATTTTTGTCGATGATTATTCGAAGAAGGTTTGGGTGTACTTCATGCGACACAATTCTAAAGTTTTTGAGAAATTCAAGGTGTGGAAAGCTGAAGTGGAAAACTAAAGAGGGAAGAAATTAAAGTGTCTCAGATCAGACAATGGAACGGACTACAAGTATGAGCCATTTGTGAAGTTTTGTGAAGAGCAAGGGATGCAAAGGCACTGGACTGTAAGAAAGACACCGCAGCAGAATGGGGTGGCAGAAAGGATGAACAGAACTATAGCAGAGAGGGCACGATGCATCAGGTTGAATGCAGGACTTTCAAAGGATTTCTGGGCAGAGGCAGTGAGTATGGCAGTTTACATTATAAACAGGTCGCCGAGTACTGCTCTGGATAATAAGGTAGCACAAGAGGTGTGGACAGCAAAGAGGTAGACTATTCTGGTATGAAGATCTTTGGGTGTCTAGCTTATGTTCATGTTCCCGGTGATGAGAGGTCCAAGCTTGATCCGAAGTCCAAACAGTGTATTTTTCTTGGGTATAAGAAAGGTGTGAAAGGGTACAAGCTTTGGGATCCGAAAGCAAAGAAGGTGGTGATCAGTAGGGACGTAGTTTTTGACGAAGCTTCGATGGTTAAGGCGCATCAAGAAGTTCAGAAAAACACAGCTGGGGAAGACACCAGCAGACAGCAGCAGGACATACATGTTGAGCTGAAAAGTTCTGACACTAGCAATCTACCGCTAGAAGAACAGGTTGACCAGCAACAGCAGGAGAGCATAGCCTCAAGGAGACCCAGACGCACTATCAAACCACCGGAGAGGTACAGGTTTGATGATATGGTTGCATATGCACTCTCTACCACTAGTAGGGATCCGTCTACTTTTCAGGAGGCAATTACTAGTCCTGAAAGGGACAGATGGATGGAGGCCATGGTGGAAGAGATGAAATCTTTGAATAAGAACAAGACTTGGGAATTGAAAGAATTGCCTGAGGGGATGAAACCAGTGGGGTGCAAGTGGGTATACAAGAAAAAGGAAGCGGTAGCAGAAAAGGAAAAGGAAAAGTTCAAGGCTCGGTTAGTAGCAAAGGGATATTCACAGAGGAAGGGGATTGACTACGATGAAGTGTTTTCTCCGGTAGTGAGGCATACTTCAATCAGGATTATATTGGCATTGATGGCTAGCTATGATTTGGAATTAGAACAGCTCGATGTGAAGACAGCTTTTCTCCATGGTGATTTGGAGGAGGTTATATACATGAAGCAGCCTGAGGGGTTCAAGCAGTCGGAGACTGAGCACATGTTTTGCAGGTTGAAAAGGTTATTATATGGGCTGAAACAGTCTCCACGACAATGGTATAAGAAATTTGATTCTTTTATGATCCGGATTGGATTCACAAGGTGTGAGTATGATTGCTGCGTTTATGTTAAGAGTCTTGAGGATGATTCCCATATTTTTTTGTTACTATATGTGGATGACATGCTAATTGCTGCGAAAAGTATGGGTGAAATCAACAGGCTGAAGGCCTTGTTGGGAAAGGAGTTTAATATGAAGGATTTGGGTGCGGCGAAGAAAATACTTGGAATGGAGATTTGCAGGGATAGGTCAGCGGGGAAACTATGGTTGTCCCAAAAGACTTATGTGAGGAAAGTGTTGGAGAGGTTTAGCATGACTAATGCTAAACAAGTCAGCACTTCATTGGCGAGTCATTTCAGATTGTCTACAGCACAGCGTCTGGACAAGGCTGAAGAGATTCAGGATATGTCAAAGGTACCTTATGTGAGTGCAGTTGGTTGTTTGATGTATGTGATGGTATGTACAAGACCGGATTTCGCACATGCAGTCAGCACAGTAAGTAAGTTCATGGGAAATCCAGGAAGAGAACACTGGAAAGCGATAAAGTGGATATTCAGATATCTGAAGGGTACTGCGGATCATGGAATTATGGTTTCAAGGCAAGATCGGATATCAGTGGTGGGGTATGTAGATGCGGATTACGCTGGAAGGTTGGATGACTTGAGGTACAATAGGGTATATGTTCACTTTAGCAGGTGGACCGATTTGTTGGAGATTCATGGTACAATCTCTAGTAGCTCTATCGACTACTGAATCTGAGTATATGACTTTGGCTAAGGCTGGGAAAGAAGCGTTGTGGCTAAAGGGTTTTGTGACGGAGCTGGGCATACATCAAGGTGGAGTACAGTTGTATTGCAATAGTCAGAGTGCCATTTACTTGGCAAAGCATCAGGTATATCACGCGAGGACCAAGCATATTAATGTAAGGTATCACAAGGTGAGAGAATTAATTGTTATGGGTGATGTGATATTGAAAAAGGTGCACACTTCTGAAAATGCAGTTGATATGTTAACAAAGACTGTGACCGCGGACAAGTTGAAGCATTGCTTGGACTTGGTTAATATCTCCGAATGTTAATAGGAGGGAACACCGCCCCGGATTTGAGTGGAACAAGTGTCTTAAACTTCTGAATGGGCGAGGTAATTCGTCAAGGTGGAGTTTGTTGGACGGTGACTCATATACCCCGCCGGGGCGGGGAGATGGATGGGGGAAACACCCGCCGGGGCGGGAGAAGTTTCTAGCTAGACAGAGAAGCACCCCGCTGGGGCGGGTCGGCAAGAAGGAGGACCCCCGCTGGGGCGCGGGGGCGGAAACGGGAGGAAGCCTTATGCGGCTTGGACTTCAGTCATATTTTTATTTAGATTGTAAAGGATATTATGGGGATATAAGCCATAATATAAAGTAGAGTTGGAATAGGATTATTGGGGGTATAAATAATCCTTATTGTAAAATTCTATGTAACTGACTCATTCTGAATAAGAAAAGGAACGCCTCTTCCGTAGACGTACCCAAATTGGGGAACCACGCAAATCTGTTGTGTTGTGTTATTTTCTCTATAATCGTGTGTGTTTGTGATCCAATAATTCTAACAAGATTTTTACTGCGTCATCAGAATAAAGTAATTACTTATTTATATACAAGTTTTAAAATTAAAATATCGAGCCTGAAATTCTTAGCAAGTTCACGAGATCAATAGAAATATAGCTAATAGCAATATCCTGTAACCCAAACCACTTGACCACGAGATCAATAGAAATATAGCTAATAGCAATATCCTGTAACCCAAACCACTTGACCATCTCTGGGAAGGATGATACGCTCCTGCTAGCATGGGGGAGGATGTGCAATGCGTTAGGAAAATAACGACATAGGGATGGTGAAACTACAGTACTCGTCCTGTGGTTTTGCCTAAGATGATATGGTCAATGATGTGATTAATTTTCAGATTTCAAAATTTGCAAGTTTGTATTCCGGATAAGGGTATAGTTATAAATAATTGTTGCCTCAGGGGATGGGGATGGTGACAGTCATGTAAAGGAAAATCTTTATAACTTTTTGCCTTCTACATGGTGTCTTTTAATTAATGGTATCCTTGTTTATTTCTCATGTATCCTATATAGGTCTCTACTTGCAAACCAAATTACAATATTTAACACTTGGTAGGACAATATTTCCTTATCTATATGTTTTTGGGAAATAATTGTTCAGTATGTTGTAAATATAATTCAGCTATCTCAATTGGATTTATTATCTATCCATTATTTATGCATGCTTAAGTATCTTTTGCACCATCATGGTTACTTCCTGTATCTCTACTAATTCATTTACATTGTCTTATTAAAAGCTACCTCACATCTGCTGCTTTTGAATGTTTTGGACATTCAAATGACATGATATAATACACCCATAATATCTATCTATATTATATAGGGAGAGGGGGGAAGGAGTGGTTATTTTTGGGTAAGCTGTGAATAGTCAAAGATAAATTATAAATATTTTTTACTTATACCATCTATTCTTTATCTCCTAATTTCTCTCACATTTCTTTATCTACCAAAAATTAGTTGTCAATTTTTTACTTTCAGACAGGTACTGCGTGCCAAAGGAGGACTAATATATAATTATGAATCAGGATATGAACTTCTTAGATGTTCAATATTAGTAAATTTCTGGTCAAATCACATGTATCAGCTTTTGTTTTTGAAAAATCCTCATTATATAGCTTTAGTATACACAAACAACTATTATATTTGCAAAAATCTTTCTTTCAGATTTTGTTTGTAATAATTTTCTACTTGAAAACAGAATTTCTTATGATGCTCTGAAGTCAATATTGCATCCTTTCTTCTAATTTTTTTAACTTAAGTTATCATAGTGTTGTTACTTTAAAAAACAAGCTGTTCGCATATGGGTTATTTCTTGACAATATTTTCCGCAGATTTGTATTCGAAGGGGAGGAAGAGAATGAAAATCAGCGAAGACAGAGAATATGTTAGCACTTCAAAAGTTTATCATTGCGATCAATTTACAGTAGCTGATTTCTTGCAAGAGCTGGAATCTGGGAAATATGGAAGTGTAACAAAAGAAATCAAAGATCTTTATGACCGCAGTATGGATTTGCTGAAGCCAAAGTATGCAATGTATCCCAATCTTCTATACAGGTGCAATACTGGGAGCTCTATGAATGAGGATATGGATCAATCGGTTGCGGTTCTTGGAAGTGATATCATTAAATTGGAAGATAATCATGTTTATCAAGGCATGAGAGCGGCACCTGTTCTAATAATTGATTCAGATGAGGAAGAACCTGGAGATCAGAGGCCTTCTTGTACACACCAAAATATTGTCTTGACGATGGCTGGTGTTGGTTATCCTTTAATGGATTCAAAGGTCAGTTGCCTTGCTTTTTCATTAGGAAAATCATATCGAAGAACATAGACAGTAAAATCTCTAGCAGCATGGCAATGTTAGAACTTTTTTGTTGTTGCTACAACTAAGCAGCTGAAGAATCTTTAAAGTTTGGTAGCTTCTTAGATTGTGGTCAAGTCGACCCACTCATTCACATAGGCACCTAGACATTACACATTAATAGAAGGAACTTTGCTAGTTGTCACTTCTAATTCCATGGAAGTAAATGACTGCAAACTTAAAAGAAATGTCTGCTTTTCTATCTAGCTCCCTTGAGAAAATCAATGGCTTATCAGTTTCAGCATGATGTAGCCAAATTGAACTATTTTCAAATTCATGCTTACATTGTTTGATTAGTGGCATTTTGCATATAGAAATTGACGTATGCCTTTACCATTTCTTCATCGCGGGGCTCCTTGTTCAATCTCTATTAACATCTTCCCGGAAGAACAAAAAATGGCTGAAATGTGTCCCTCAAGACATTATTAGTTATCTTTGTTCCTCGTAAAAGTATGCAGTGGGGATCATTATATAGCGGAAGCATGAGTCATTGTTTAATTTGAAGTTGGTAGTAAGATGTTAAGTTCTTTGGAGCATCTTTTGTTACTTTAGTTGTTTATATTTCCAAATAAAAACATCATGTTACCTACATGTTTGCAGTGGCATTTCTGAGAGCATCATAAGCATGACAAGCTTTTAAAATCAATCAAATCAGGCATTTTGGTGCTGTTGAAGATGATTAACCATTTTAGGTTTTGGAACTTTCACATCCTTGGGCTTTAGGGATTAACAATTATTCATCTTCTTATTAATAAGTATGACAAATGAACTTGCAATCCCTACTATGGGCAGACAATATTGCAACTTAATAACCTATCACCTTCCATCTGAGATTAAAAGGTCACAAACTCGCAATGAGCTTATTTATGTGGACCTGGAAAATGGAATGGATCTGGTAGGATGCTAGTTTGGCATTAGTTCTTGAAATAGCAACCTAAATTGTTGTTATGGGTGCTCTTATGGGTTGAGAGTGTGATGCAGGATAATATTTGGAGAAGAATAATTGCTGAAAATAATTGGTAAAACAAGGGAAAGTTAACTTGGGTGAGACTCCGCACTTCACAGTGTTCTAAAAAGCGCTAGGTAGACCTAGGCCACAAAGGGACCTTCGAGGGCCTTGTAATCGGGGCTTAAGTGGCTTCCCTAGGTGGTGTAGTGCTATTATTAATTTTTGCATTTGTAATAAAATTAATTCTATTCTTTTGTATTTATAATAACAATGATGTTTATAAAAAGTGAAAGTTTAGGGATTCATCTAAAATATATTCAAATTAAGGAGCCAAATTTGAATTTTGATATAAATTTGGGGCACCTTATAGTAATTTTAGCAAATTAAAAGGATAATATCAAATGTTATCCCATCTTATCTGTTATAATAAAATAAATCACATCATCACATATTCTTTAGGGGAGAGGAGAAGGAAATAAGTTGCAGTGGTGGTGGTGGTGGATGGTGGGGTGATGGCATTGCATGGTCAGGCTCAGGCCAGGAGGCTAGGCTGGCGCCTAGCACCTACTTTCCTTGGGCAGTGCCTAGCGCCTAATCTACGCCTACTACACTTCACTAACCCAAGGATCTTTACTTGTGTATTCGCACATCACTACCCCAAGAATTTCTCAACCGTAGAAGACGAGAAATAGCTTATAGCTCCATCAGCAATCAATTTTTTTATTAAATAATAATCTTATGGGCATTACATCACTAGAGACTCAACACCTTCTATTACTTGGGAAACAATAAAAGTACTAAACTACTAAAATACCCCAACTAAATAGTAATATAAATCCTCACTAATAAATGATATATGTAATTACATACATCAATTTCTTCAAAATCAAACATAATAAAATTGTCATAAAATAAATGTATATTTATTCTCGGTTCTAGACTTGTCGTCCCCATCAGAGTGCTCCTGGTTTTGGATACTAGAAATGCTGCTGGTTCTGAAAGTATCACATATACTCTCTAATGCAGTGGAATATCTTGCATGACTTTGTAAACATCCAAATGTAATCGGACATATGAGGCCTCATCACTTCAGATGAGATAACTGCAGACGATCTTAAATAAGATAAATAGCCTGTTAAAGTTTTTTCTCAAATAATATTGTTATTTCTGCGATTCTCTTATCTATAATGCAAACCACTGTCCACTGATGACATCTCATTTGTTCTTATTGTTACAACAATGAGCAAAATAAGTTAAACTGATTATGTTGGTAAGGATTCTTCTATTGAGTGCTATTTCAGATTTTAGCTTTATTATTATAAATTGATAGAAATGTGAAAGAGGAAAAAATTGGAGTGTAAAGCTCAGTGAGCAGGTGCATATCAACTTGGAATTATCAAATTCAGCTACAGAAAACATTATACATCAACCCTAGGCACTAAAACATAACATAGAACTAAATTATGCTAAATTAGGGACAGAGCAGACCGACTGATGCATGACAATGAAAGTGACTAGTATTTAGGCTCGGCACCTAATCACTAGGATCTTGATTACGACTAAGATGATTTGCTTTGCCCAATAGAGGATGAGCCACCCTGCAGGATGTATTGAGATGACTTGAGATTACCTTTATCAGCAGACAATAGATCGATTGCAACTTTATTTTCATTTTTATTTAAACTATTAATATTTCATATGTTAAAGAATTTTTGGTGATTACAAACTATTTAAAAAGAACCAAATCCTAAAAATAGTGGAATTGGGAAACAAAAGCTTAATGGACTAGGAAATCCCAATTAAGAATGGAATAGAATAACTAAAACCTTTATAAAATTATAAAACCCTATTCACTAACTAAATATTAAAATCCTTACTATATACTTCACCCTAAATCCCCTATTACTTGATGAAATACTTAAAAACATCAATTTCTACCAAGTGTAAAATCTAAAGAACAAATAACTAAATCTAGGGCTATTTTTTGTCATCACAGGCTGCTCATAACCTAATAATACGAGTTCTTTCAGCTGTTGGGCATGTCAGAGTGAGCTACCAGTGTGGAGCTGGCTGGCCACCTAGGTCATTCCAGCTGGTTTAATACTAAATCCCACCACCACACACCTCTCTTTACGAACAGTTATCTTATAATTTTTATGGCTTTCTACAGCCTTTAACTTGTTTCACTTTGTTGTAATGAGGTATGTAACATTACATTATACCTTTATATTTCATTAGGTTTGTTATATTTTGCATTGTGCAAATGTTATTCTTAAGGTGATTCCAAGATGACAAATTTATGGAAAAATATAGGTTTCTGGGAAAGGTGAATGTGATACACTCTAATTAGGAGACAGAAAACTCTCGTCTTTTAATCTTAATTTTTCGTCTAATTTTTTTTTGCTGGATCTGTTTTTTTCTTTGTTTCTTACTATATAGATTGTGGAATATGCACAAACCCAAACTTTGATACAAGGAGATACAAGTCTTGCTGGTGAAACTGATGTCAGGAAAGATAGAGGCATTTATGTTGGTGTGGAAGATGACTTGATGGATGAAAGTGATGAACAATCTGACGGCAATTGTGATGGTCTGGCTGATATCTGGCAGGAGTTGACAGTTGCAATAGAATGTTCCAAGGTACTTTTGTTTGATATCTCAATCTTTTATTATAGCTGAAGTTTTCACTGCTATGTATTATTTCAGTCTCAGTTATATTTATGGCTGTCCATATCAGGGTTTATTGTAATTAATATCTGGGACAAGCTACTACATATTCTTTAGCATGTGTAGTTTAGGAGAGGCAATCATGCATATCAGCTTTATTAGTATTTTTGCTGGATGACAAGCTGTTCAAATTTTAAAACTTGTTGGGCTATTTTGATTTGCATTTTTTACAAAGCTTTGCATTCTTGACATTTAGAACTTTCTCGTAATAATGTATTGGTTGCAGAAAAGGATTCTTGGGGGGAAAGCTGGGAAGGTGGGAGAAGAGGGTATTGTAAAAATTGTGTATATGGTGTAGTGTGTACAATCATCGAGGGTAATTAATTTGGTCTGATATTTTTCCATTCTCTTGCTGGTTTCGTATCTTAAGAAAAAGTAAACGATCAGGAATTAGGGACAAGTCACTTAATTCATTGGGTCTTGGGATGAGTTTAAAAGATTAATTGGCTCATAGGAAGCTAGTCAACCAACGTATTTAGTGAAACATATAACACCCCCTCATTTTCACTGACTAGATTTAGTATCTTATTAATAGCAGCATTATTTGTTTTTCCTCATTCAAATGTGTTTGACATCTAGTTGTTTGTTATGATTATAATTGCAATAATCCTGACATGTTAAATACTAAATAGTTTGGTTGAGCACCTGTAATGTCACTTATATAAACCCGAGTTTTTCTTAATTTTATATTTTATCATCTGATAACACTCAATTGGTGAATACTTTATGTCAACTCAACCAACCTCTTTAAGCTATTTGTTTAACTCTCTTGCTTTGTTATATTAATTTTATTAAATTTGGAGGTACACAAATTTTCTTCTACGGAATGCAACTAATCCCTAAATTTGAACTATTTCGACGTGTTAATAGTAAAGTCTCAGCTAAGGCTCATAGAGAAGCAGCTTCCCTCTTCCTATTTCATTTCCCTATGGTTGAACTATTTTGAGTTTTTGAAGTGTTAAGAGTAAAGTCTTAGCCAAACCTTATAGAGATGCAGCTTTCCTCTACTCCTTTCGTTCTTACTTTCTTTCTCTTTGAGAGAAAAATATTCTGTAAAAGCATGAATGCTTTTCTTTATATCGTAGACTATGTTTAACTTATGTTTTAACTCAGTCTCAGCATTCTGTATTTATTTAATTATTATATTAAATATTACATAACTTTTAAAAAATTCCCTACTCTGTCTCAACATTCTGTATTTATTTAATTATTATATTAAATATTACATTAGTTTTAAAAAAGCCCCTACTCGTGGAATTTTCTGAAAGTATTACTGCATCAAGAGTTACTTATATAAGAAAAAAAATATTGAATAAAGAGATACTTTTTTAACAAGTTACTGCATCAAGATCTCTTTCTTTTGATAATTAGATATTTTATTAGCTAATTGAGGATTCAAGAATTTTTTCCCTACTGATTAGGGAATTATATTATTTAGTTTGGTTATTTTAGTCTTTTAGTACTTTTATTGTTTCGTAAGTTGAACTAGGGTTTTGTTTCTTTTGAATAGTGGTGTCATCCTCATAAGTTGATATTGAGGATTTATAAAAGTGGGATTCGATTGTTATTGATTTAAACATTGTGCAGGGTGTTTGATTTCCTTGTGTTGATTGACATCTCTATCTTGGTAGAGACCAAGAGACCCTAGTTATATTTTTCCGTTGTTCTACATCATTGCTGTGTTGTCGTGCATCGTACTACATGGATTGAAAGGAATCCCTGTGGATCAAGACTCTCCTGCCCCCTCAGCAAAAATGTTTTTGATTTAAAGTGCAGGGTACTTCAAGCCTTCATCAATGTAGTTGACTGTAATTGTTGATGTCAGTGATTGCGTTACAGATTATGACTTCACAATTTAGAATCATTTAGTAATTTATACCTATTCTAGTAATTTGGACCTCAACGAACCATAACTGTTAGTGATACATATGAAATAACACCTTTTAATCTTGCTTCAAAATTTTGAGTTTTTGGTACATACTTGTGAATCAGTCTACATGTTTACTTATGTCTAGCTAAATATTTTGAAATTACTTGTTATTGCATTTTTTACATCTTTATCAACAGTGCCAAAATTTTCATTTCTTCTTAAGTTTTCTGTTATATCAACTTAAGCTTTTTATGTCTGTAGGAAGCTGCTGTAAATCCTTCATATGATGAACACATAAACGAGGATGGAGAAGAGTGTGAGCATTCTTTTCTTTTAAAAGATGATCTTGGCTATGTTTGTCGTATCTGTGGAGTTATTCAGAGAGGAATTGAAACCATTATTGAGTTCCAGTATGCAAAGGTATGGGTTTTCTCTGCTGAACTTGCCAATAAATCTAATAATGGAGCCTATATTAATCACGCTGTTGATAATGTTTTTACATTATCTTATATTCATGTATAGAGCTTGTGTGTTCTTTGCAAAGATCTTCTAAGTATGACATTTTGACTTAGATTCCCTCTCCTGGCATGTAAAGATTTTTTGTGTTGGTGCAATTTATGTAGATTGTGGAGGTTAAGTAGTTGAAGAAACTAAAATTCAGATGAAGCTCAAGCAAAAAGCAGGGTTTCAAAGTCATGTCTAAGTTGGATGTGCTTACATCAAAGATAGGGAGGTTTCTAGTGATTTCGTCAGAACTTCTGAACATGGTGTACTTCTCTCAGAATGATTATTCACCTAAATATGCAAAAGAACAGCTTTTTGAATATTTAATTTCCATCAACTTATATCTGCACTATGCACTTTGTTATATATAAGCTGCTTCAGACATTAGTTTGTCACCCACTTCAGTAATTTAGTTCCGAGTAGAATATAGATGTAGGTTTTTCTGTGGTCAAATTCTTGTATGCTACGAACGTGTGTTCATCAAAAATCTTTGGCTACTGTTGGTCTTAGTGATGATATGCACGTGGGGTGCTGAACTCACAGCGAGTCTAATATGTTCTTGTTGACTTCAGAATACACCACATTTCTGTACTAACTACTAAACGCTTTGTTTGAACTGGGTGCATGTTTCTTTCCCTCTTGAACCTAATGATTTTTTATTTTGGTAGATTGGATTAGCTGTTCCATGCTTCCTTAACCTTGAAGGAAGTTTGCTTACTTATGTAATACAATCTCACATACTACAACTTCACTTTTAGAATAATACTGCAGTTGCAGCATGATCTCCAGCGTATATATGAAACACTAAACTAGGGATATGTGTAGATAATAAATTCTTGTGACCTAGTGATTTGTAATATGGATCACATGATCTCAGTTGCAAATTTCCCTCTTTCACACGGGATCTAATGATGTTAAACTTTCTATTTGTTTGTTCTAAAATTTGTGCTCACACCAAACTGTGTGATATCTTGTACAATGTGGGCTTTGGGATGTGTTGTACTTTGTTTTTGTTAATCAGTCTTGGAATAATCAGTTGCTGGGGTGCCTGGGAGAACATCTCCCTGGTGGGTAGCAGTATTACCTTAGAGCGTGCAATGTGTTTGGATAAGAACATAGGGGGTTTTGTAGTTAGAGTTTTGAGAACGTCTTTCTTGTTAACCTTGTAGGCATTTAATACCTCATCCGTCCAACAATTGCAATGCTATTTGACTTTTTGACTTTTTTAATGCATATTAAGGTTTGCTTAGGACACACTTTACAAACTTCTCCTTGTTTTTCATTTTAATTTTAAGTTAGTCCTAAATATCTGAAAGTTTTAAAGAAAAAGTGTATCCTAGTCTCCTAGGCAAGCCTTAATACATGTATTACAAATAAAGAGTCGAGAAGTAAAATTAGTCAAACTAGTGAGTTTCTGCATTTTTTGATTTTCTAGTTTGTGCACATAATTTTTTTTAAAATTAACTACACATGATAGAGGTGCATATTACACCGAAGATTTTTCGAAATGCGCCTTCAGTATCAATGTATGAACTTCTAAACTTGTATCTTTATGTTTTTTCTTTCTATTTCTCCTTGGTATAGCTTCTTTCATTGGAGATTTTGCTCAACTGAAAGAAGAGCTGTCTTTTCTTCAGACATTGTGTGGATACTTTTGTCTGCATTTCTTTTTAGGTGAAAATTTAGAGAAAGGGAGATAAGAATTTAGGGAACAAGATTTCTTGTATAGCCTTTAGCTAGTAATTGTGATGCTTTCAGAGCTTGCACGTTGGCCTAAGTCGATGCCACTTTGCGAAGGACTTTACTGAAACTTATCTATAGAAAAGGACTCAAAGAAGAATAACAATGTTTTCAGTTGCGTCATAAGGGGCGTTTTATATTGGGCCAGCTTGTTGACATCTAATAACTGTATATATAATTGGACTAATTGACACATCCATAATTTTTTGAAAATTATGTAGATTAATGAGTTGCAAACTCCAAGTGGTTAATGTTTGCTAAAACCATATTAGTACCCATTTGTTGATCATTATAAGATTCCCTTGCAGTGTGTGAATTGACTTACAGAGAGGAAAAAGTAGATTTTAGTGGTCACTCTCTTCTTTTCTTGGATTCAATGTCCTTTTTATGCTTCCATTCAGCCTCCACAATGGGATCTTTTTGAAGGGTCTTATTTCGGATTCACTAGGATTGGAGGAATGTCCTCCATTGAAGGTTTTTTGAAATGTTCCATTAGATCTTTGGTCCCCACCCCACCGCCCAATTTACACGAGGACTTCTTGTCCTCCATCTGCAATCCATGTCCTTTCTGTTACAATTCTTTTTATCCAGAAACGAAAAAATCTTGTTATATCTAATGCTAGGTTTTGACATATCTTTATTAATGATATGTTTTCTTCGGACCTAAATTTTACAACCTGTTATTTTGTGCTAGATTTTAAATATTATCATTATGTTAAAATTATTCCATCATCTGAAAGAAATGCATGTATTTAATTTAATTTGAAAGCTTCTTCCCCAGTCTTTATATATACTTGAGTTAACTTTAGGAAACTCGGTATTAGGTTCGGACGCTGAAGCATAAGCAGATTCTTAAACGTACACGAGCTAGGCCTCATGCGAATAAGCTCACCCACATGACCATGTGTGTATTTCATCTTCTTCCTATGTGATATATTACTAAGGAAAAGATACTATTTGGGGTACAAAACTCTTTACTGCATGGTGTTTGTAAGTTGTCAGCAATGCTGTACACACATACATTGCTTCCAAACACATAGGAATGCTGAGGCTATGCATGGACTTACTATTACCTTGTACAAAATATTTCTGAAGAAGCTGTCAAGTGAAATGAATGAACGAAATTTGTTCCAGAAAGTGTTATGTACTTATGTATAAGGCTGTAACTATGTAATACTATGGGGTTTCTAGTACTACATTGTCTGGTTCCTTTATCCAATCCCGGCATCAATTATGCATGTTGTTCCTCATATAACCAAGAATATACTAGTTAGTAGTTACACAATTCGCATGCTGCTTAAGAAGCATCATACGATATCACGAGGAAAACACTCATCTTTCAGTTGGATAAACTGCTGTGCATTTAAGGCATAATTAGCTTGAGCTTTTGTATCTTGCCTGCCTTGATTTTGATTTGAAAAGAATGTTAAGGCTGCTTAATTGCTTTAGCTTTTAACTTAGATATCTGAAAAAACAGAAATCCCTTCAATCATTTTTATCTTCATGTGCTTTTGGGTTAAAGTGATAGACTGCTTAGTATTGTTCTCCAAAACTTTCTGCTGTGCATACATGAGGTGAACTCTAATTATTTTGAAAGCTGTTGATCATTCTTTCAAGTCTTAAGAGAATTAAACTATTTGTCGTTATTCCAAAATATCGCCCCTTGATGTGAGATGACTGCCCATTAACTGGCAGCGCTGCCAAGGTATTAACAATTGTATACGGCATTTCTCTAAAATTTGGTATATTAGAACTTACAGCCTTTATGATATTGTCCATTAATAGTTGTTACGTAAGTTCTGATCACTTTCATCCTAGCTGACTTGGTTCTCTTTTGACATTCATAAGTTGATAATATATTATAAATGGTAGCCTGTTTGTGAGTTGTGACTTTGTTCTTCCTTTGAATTCATGTTCCAAAAATGCTTTTTGTTCGTCACTAGATGCCTTGTCCCTTTCATTTTTATGGAGATATCTTTCCCTGACATGCTGATCTTACTTTTGGTTTAGAGCACAAGGAATACCAGAACTTACAGGTATGAAGGTCGGACTGGCAAAGATGGCGAGGATACTGAAATTCTTCCTGTTGGAATGAGATTGCCTGGACATGATTTTCTCGCTACTGAAATTTCTGCTCATCCTAGACATAGCAAGAAAATGAAACCCCATCAAATTGAGGGCTTTAATTTTCTGGTGAGTAACCTGGTAACTGATAATCCGGGGGGTTGCATCCTGGCCCATGCTCCAGGATCTGGTAAAACTTTTATGATCATCAGTTTTATGCAGAGTTTCATGGCGAAGTATCCCTTCGCAAGGCCACTTGTAATACTCCCAAGAGGTATCTTGCCGACTTGGAAGAAAGAATTCTTATTATGGCAAGTGGAGGACATTCCTTTACTAGACTTCTACTCTGTAAAAGCAGATGGTAGGGCTCAGCAGCTGGAAGTTTTGAAACAATGGGCAGGGGAAAGGAGTATTCTCTTCCTAGGTTATAAGCAGTTTTCCTCTATTGTGTGCGGTAATGATACCAGCAGGATCTCTACTGCTTGCCAGGAAATCCTATTGACCCACCCTTCCCTTCTCATCTTGGATGAAGGTCACACTCCAAGGAATGAGAACACTGACCAACTGGCTGCCCTTGAGAAGGTTCAGACACCTCGAAAGGTTGTGCTTTCTGGCACACTTTATCAAAACCATGTCAAAGAAGTCTTTAATATTTTGAATCTTGTACGGCCGAAGTTTTTGAGAATGGAAAGCTGCAAGGCAATTAAAAGGCGTATATTGAGCAGAGTGTCTAGTTCTAAGAGAGGGAACATGCTGAAGAAGGGCGATAATGAATTCTATGAACTGGTAGAGGAATCTCTGGTGAAAGATGACAACCTAAAGAGGAGGGCTATTGTCATACAAGATCTGAGAGAGATGACTAGCAAAGTTCTTCACTACTACAAGGGGGATTTCCTGGATGAATTACCGGGCCTTGTTGACTTCACAGTATTTCTAAATCTCAGCCCAAGACAGAAACGTGAAGTTGTAGAATTGAAGAAGTTGGGAAGAAAATTTAAGATCAGTTCTGATGGCAGTGCACTTTATGTGCACCCACAATTGAAGCATCTTTCAAAGAATACTTCAGTCAAAGACAGAGTGGATCAGGTAAGGATTGACGAAATGCTAGAGAAATTGGATGAGAGAGAAGGAGTAAAAGCCAAATTTTATCTTAATCTGCTCCGCTTGTGTGAATCAAGTGGTGAGAAGCTCCTAGTTTTCAGCCAATACCTTTTGCCGATGAAGTTCTTGGAGAGATTGACAGTAAAAGACAAGGGTTGGAGTCTAGGCAAGGAAATATTTGTAATCACTGGTGATTCAGAGAATGAGGTCCGAGAGGTGCACATGGAGCAGTTTAACAACTCCCCAGATGCCAAAGTTTTCTTTGGATCGATCAAAGCATGCGGTGAAGGAATTTCACTTGTTGGGGCCTCGCGGATAATTATATTGGATGTGCATTTAAATCCGTCAGTCACTCGCCAGGCAATTGGTCGTGCATTCCGACCAGGCCAGGTGAAGAAGGTGTTCACCTATCGACTGGTTGCTGCAGGCTCACCCGAGGAGGAAGACCACTCCACTTGTTTCAGGAAGGAGTCTATAGCGAAGCTGTGGTTTGAATGGAACGAATGCTGTGGTCCACAAGACTTCCAGATGGAAACCGTTGATGTTAAAGAATGTGGTGATTTGTTTCTGGAAACGCCATCCCTAAATGAAGATGTTATCTCTCTTTACCGAAGGTCAGCAAAATTTATCCTCGCATTAATTTTCATGGTCACAATGATCTAGCCTAAAAATTCTTGTTACTTGATTTTTTCAGGTAAATTGTGACAAAAGCATAGGCATGGGATAGAATGTTGATGACAAGGGCAGCTTTGACTGCCTACCAATCAAAAATCTGGCTTTGTTTTGAAAAAAAAATGATCTGTATAAATTGAATCCACTGTTGGACCAGAAATTTTAAGGTTCTGTGGAGAGACTTGTGAAGAATTGACAATGGATTGTTCAATGAAGTCTTCTTGTTCATTGTCTGAAATTTCTATTTACTTTGCTACCAAGGCACAATTTTTGTTCCTTTTATTGCTTGCTGCTGGTTGAAATTCAAGTTCAGGCAAGCTTTCCGAGTATTAAAATGCTATGGGAGTCTTAATGTTGGTATCTTTTGCCATGGACTTGAGAGTTACTGATGACATGGTTGAATCAGACTTGAACCAACTTAAAACAGGTTCAGGGCATCTTTCAAACATTGGCAACCTTGTTGATAATTGCTGCGCTTATCCTTATGCAGTCGGTTTTCCTCTTTTCAGTTTAATTTTGTTCCAGGGGAAATATTTCTGTTTTTTTTTTGTGTGCGCGCGCTAATTTGTGTTGTACGGTACAATACAATACTTCAATGTACTTCCGTTTTCAATGGTCGTATTGAAACCAAGACATATTTCAACACACCCACTATAGAATATATATGGATGATACTCTACATAACAAGTCATATTTATCATTATTGCCAAGGAAAAAGGGAAACAAGGTATTTTTACAGTAAAAATCTGGACGTTATTCATGATGATTAAAGAATTGACCAGGCATCAAACAACCCCACTCAGATAGATGTTCTTGTGGACAACACTAAAACATATGCCATAAAAATTACAATTGGCCAAGTCCTACATGTCTTTATTTCAATTAGAAGATCCCCTTTTTCTTCATTACCAAACTATTCTTACAACATCATTCAACATCTAAAACAAAAAATATAATAAAATCAGGCATCTTATCTTTACAAATATGCCCACTTTCCAACAAATATTTTTACTATATTACACTTGTGTTTCATATTTAGAGGAACACAACTTCTAATTGGACCATCTGAACGAAGAGGAGTGTTCATCTTGGGATCATTCAAGATCTATTAAGTTGTGTCACCATCCTTCTTCGTGACAAGAATAGCTCAAAAATCACCACAAAAAAAAAAAGAAAAAAAAAACTTTTCATGCTACAAAGTCATGTAACATATGAGAGGAACCAAACCTGTGCTGCTGGTTTCCAGGATCAATACAGTCAAAATCCACCGTCTCAGTATCAAGTGAAGGGGCTGCGGGATCATAAACATCCTCTCCTCTCATGGTGACAAAATTGTGATGAGTCCCAACAGACATGGGTATATTACCATCCTCACAGTGCTGTAATCCCAATGTGAGTGATACACCACCCCTATTTCCGAACCTCCCCAACTCTGATATGTGATACGCGGCCATGAACCTCTCGCTGCTCCCATTTGGCTGAACCATTGTATCCGAAAAAATGTTGCATTCAGTTTGGTCCCCCCTTGGTTTTCCTAATTCATATTGAGTTTCAGTTTCTCCTTGACTTACAATATGAAAACCGGATTCAGTACATGGTCCCACCATTTCCACGTCAGGAACATGTCTGGACTTTGGCTCAAAAAATTGTCCAGTGCTACATTTCTCAGTTGCCGTGGAAGTTGCACTATTTTGTAAATCATCCCCTCTATCCTCAGAGGTCTTTACATCCACTTTTGTAGTCTTTGGAGCAATGTCTGATGAGGAATTAGAATCCATTTCAGCATCGCCAGCCTCTTCTTTGTACATTTCTTCAACCATGGGTTTCCACAACCGCACCCGAGCATTTATGAACCAGTTTGAGACCTGAGCCAGACCGGAAATACATCAGCACATTGCAGAAGTAGAGCAAGAAATATGGAAGCAACACCCATCTTATATATATATATATACACACACAAGTCACATAGTGAGCATCACAATGACAATTAAAATTTGTCATCAAGCCCGGTAATAGAAGGGGGATTTTGTTGATACCTTACGACTTTATAGATTCTTCAATCTGTAAGTACAAAAATCAATCTTTCATCCGGTTTTCGTGACGAAAACCAAGAAATACCCAGCATGAAGCCGTTATTGACCGGACAACTTAGAGAAAATCTACTGAATTGCATAAGATATCTTAGCTCATTTTAGGTAACTTTATTGCATGATTATTCAAATGAACGAAAACTTTCTCTAGCTCAGTTCAAGTGACCTAATACAATATGATTCACGCAAAAGGAAAATAGTTTCCATCCAAGATCTTCTATAGATGGCTCGTCTTCTTTAACAATCATAAACAACACTAATGTTTCTCTAAAATACTTTCAAAGAAAAAGTCTTTTCAAAAGGTTATGTAATCCCTCACAGGTATATCTAGTCCAGTAAATCTAGAGTCTTCATTTCATTAAAATTTTCACTATTATTGATTACTCTTTTTCTTTTTCCAGAGGCACCAGCAGCAATTACCATTCAGGTATGCACTGGGTAAACCTCGTCCCAAAGTGCCTCTATGGAGTTTTGAACCTAGAATGTGTTATACTTATCATGTTGCTCGCTACCACTTAAATCTAGACTTCCAGTGGCAGCATGATTGATCTGGAGAGAAGTAAGCTTAACTAATAAAAATGAGCATCCTCTATGTGCCTCTATAAACACATAGGAATACATGATCAAACTTACTAACTGCCATATGTAGATAGTTCTGTTTACCTGACTTCTTGTCAAGCCTGTCTGCCGTGCTAGCATGATCTTATCAGAATCCTTAGGGTAGCTGTTTAACAAGGAAATATTAATTATATCAATCGAAGAGCACAATGACCATGAATAGTACAATTGAAGGGAAATAAACAATAAGGAAAAGAACTTTAGAAGAAGGTTGGAAACGAAATTTACGGATGAAGAAAATGTTCGAATAGCCAAGCGCGCAGAATCGTAACAGAGCTTTCAGGAAGCCCCCTCTGTGGCCTCCATGTGTGTTGTTGCATCATACCAAGCTGCTGAAGGGCTCTTTGTTGTCTAAGCTGCTGGTCTACATAACGAAGTCGAGATATTCCAACCCCCTTGCTATTTGCTGAACCATCTTGTTCCCCGAGGCTTCTTTGAGTAACTCGGATTTGTCCATTTATTGCATCACGCAAGCAACGGAAGTGACGTGAAATTGTTTGGAGAGCAAGCGCTGTGTAGGGTTTAGCTGCCCCACATCCTGCAATCACATCAAATGAAGATACCACAATCTGCATCTGATGAAAATACTGTCTGTATCTTCTATCAACCTTTCAGAATAAAAATGATGATCATCAGTTATTGAAAGAGAAGTAAGTTCAAATTCATTTGGAGCTTAGATGGAGATCATGTTCATTGTATCTAGACTTCATAATTTTCCAAGGCATATAGCCCGTCTAGGAATTTTTCAAGTTTGAGAATAATAACGAAAAATACTTCATATGTACATGTGAACTGTTTCAAGCGAACTATGCTTTCCATATGCAGAAATGTTAAGATATTCTACAACCTCTTTTAATGCCTTTGTCAAGTAGAGGGTATAGTTCTTTTTGACATCTACTCTCAGTAGGACACACTATAATAACACTAATAGTATGGTAAGAAAGGAGCCATATATTTCTTTCTTTACATGAACATAAAGGCAAATATTAAAATGACATGGATAATGGATGAACGGGTCTCTACCATATAGAGCATTGTTGACCTCTTTTATTCTGGAAGTCCATAACTTCAAAGGTGCTCTTCTGAAGGTAAGAAATAGATTTCTACATTTTCTATCAGGATTTGTATTACTCGGGCTTCAGTTCTAAGGCAAGACCTCCCTAATGACAGAGACTAATGGTCAATAACAATTTTAAGCCCCAAGATTAAATCTCAAAATTCTAACAATAAGTAGATCTATATCTATGAAATGAAGACATCATCTGGTTACAGAGAAAAAACATGCTCACACGGCACACAACCTTCGTAGCTACCGAAAATGCCTTCAAGGATTAACAAATTTGGTTTATAAAAGCAAAAAACAATCCCCTAATGCTATATAAAATAGATTAAGAACACTCTCAAATTACTTGCATGTGTTGCTTCCATAAGAATTCACTCGTGGAGACACCAAACTTTTATAGGGTAATCAGTTGTACATTAAAATCCTGCAACTTCATGTTAGACCCTTACCTAATACATAATAATCTTACTTATGTAATGACCCGAGCCTGAACCCAAGTTTGAGATCAAGGCTCAATCCACTGTCCCAAGAGTACCTAGATCATCTTGGCCCACCACAAGCCCACCCTCAAGTGACTCGGAGGCTTGTGTCGGTAGTCAGGGAAAAACTACACATACAAGTTGAAGAAGGGTTTGAGTTTCAAGGAGCTACCAGAGCAGGGGTTTTATGCCTCAATATTTATAACGGTCTGGTGGCTAAGGATCAAGATAAAGAGTCTAGTGCATTCCCTATGTTTCAATGTGGGACTAGTAACTTATGTCCTCAAAATTGAAGGAAGCAAATTTGTAGTTTAGCACTGCATTTTTCCCCCTGCAGTAATCCTGTTAAGAGAAGGTGTATCTAGATCTCAAGAAAATTCAGCTCCCTTAATATCTCTTGCTTTCTTAAATGGAATTTCTATTTCCTAATGTTGGAACCTCTCACTTCTTACAAAGAAAACTGAAAGAAAAAAAATGTCATATGCTGAAACTACATAAAATAAAAGCTATGAAATAAAGTAGAAATGCTTGAATTGGGTTTCAGGGTAAGGAATTAAACCAGCTAAGCCATATTAGCAACTAGTAAGGTGAATATGGAGGTAGATAGTTAAGAGGAGAAAATTAATTGGCAATGAAGTAAAAGAAAAAAAATATTACATGAATGCTAACATTAAAATTAGCCTCACCTCATCCAGCATAGACAAAAGCTTTGACATCTTGTTTTGAATTTCCTGTTTTTCAGATGCTGAAAGCTCACTTGGAGCATTGCTGGTTAAATCTTGTGCATTTCCTTTTGATGCCCCGCCAATTTCTTTGGGATCCCTCACTGAGTCTTTCTTGAAATCATGCTGCTTCAGAGCTGTCCGCACATTCACAACTTCATCAAGCAGCTGTTGGGCTGCGTTTAGGTACTTGGAGTTGGGAATGCTTCTTGCTATATTTGACATTACAAATGGAGAAACATCCCCTTTCATTAAATTTGAACTGCTTCCTGGAAAATCAGCTTGCATGTATTCAGTGTTTCTCGATTGTTTACTTCGGGAGGCCTCATCATCTCTAAAAGATCCATTCCTCCCAACAACATCCCCTGAAACTGATGTGTTTGAACCCAAAAATGAAGAGAAGCCTGGATTAGGATTCCTGTATTGCATAGAAGAAATTTGTATTCCAGATGGAATTTGTGGACTGAGGCTGAGGGACAATCCCCGACCCTGGAAGTTTTGACTGCCATGAAGGATGCTGGTGGTTCCACCCATTGGTTGCATCAATAGCATCTCACTTCTGCCATCCCTCCATGCGCTGAAATCATGCTCACCAACTTGTGACCCTCCAAGATTTGATAGGAATTCATTCTGTGAGATATTGGAATCTGAAGCTCCTGCATGAGGAATATCAACGCAGGTGTTCTGCTGCTGGGAATTTGCAGCCAATGTATCCGAATATGATCCAGAAGAAGACGCATAGTTCATGTACATCATCATCCCTGGGAGAACTGGTGCTTCGGAATAAGAACCAGGCAAAGATTCCCTCATATAGTTCATTGGTGCCGCATCTCTTTCATTGTTTGAACTGGGGAAATAAGTGGACATCACCCCCTTTTGTCTTTCTTCAAACTTCACCTAGTTTCTTCAAGAACTGAAACCAACCATTGGAATGGTCGTCATCAGTTGCTGTCAAGTTTAACAGAGACGTACCGCAAAACAACCAAGAACAACATTTGAAATTGGTAATAAATTCTTGAAAATAATACTTTAAGCACTATTGAAACTAAATCTATTAAGTCAATATTTGATGCAGATTAATTAAATTGAGATTTCCATAGCAAACTTTTAGGTAAGAGAGTGCACGTTGCTGCTTATAAAAAGGAACAAATAACAATCTTAACTGCTTAACAAAGTTCAAACAAATAGCCAGAAGTAGATTACAGGAACGGCCATAAGCACTAATCAAGTGGATACATTTGCACTTTGCACACGCACGAACACACACACACATCACATTTTGCAGATAGATATCTTGGTTTGCAGACAAAGCTATAATTGTATTCCACATCCAAAAATATATAATTTATTAAAAATTAAACAAACCCACTTTCAGCACAGCCAAAAAGAGAGAAATAGAGAAAGAGAAGAAAGAATCCCTTTTACTAGATTGACTAAATAACTGAGCGGTGATGAAAGAAACCTAGGAAAAAATCCAGTTGGTAAAGTACCCTAAAAATAATATCAGAAGATAAAGCCAGACAAATACACAATTGCCTATCAATGTAGATAACCAAAAATAAAGGAAAGCAACATTTTTAAAGATTTTATCAAATATAAATTGTTCAAAAGCAGAGATAAATTAAAAGAAAAGGAAGTATATGGAGCAAGACTGATAACCCAATAATCCAAGAAATTTACCTAAAGGAATTACAGCCATCAACTCCAAACTTAATTATCATCTAGTTCAGAGAGAAAAAGATAGCATATTCTCTATCACAACAGCAGAAAAGATGATAAGGAAAACAAAGTCAGACAAATTAATAATAATTTACTAATAAAATAATAAAAATACCTGAAAACCAGTCACAGTTGTGTGTCTTGTGGGGAACAGAAAAGCTCCGATCGGCAAAAACAATCCTCCTTGAATGGAAACATACCGATCCCAAGATACCCAGTAAGAGAGAAAGAATTACCTTTTCACTAATTAATCTCTCACACACAAAAACACACACCAAAATTCAAAACAAAATAAAAAGGAAAAAAAACAACCCAGAAATGAACTTTTTGTAGCTCAAAGTACATAATAAATCATCATCTCTTTACTCTCTTTTTCTTATCATAAGTATATATTCTCTATCCCATCATTCCATCCATACCCACCTGAGATAGCTACATAAAAGACTCATCCATCTCTCTCTATACCTATCTGATTGCTCTGTTTCTTTTTTTGTCTCACAAGCCCAAATTCTTGCTTAAAAAACTATCTCCCCATTTAATGGTTTCTCTTTCTAAATTTTCTATGATTTCTATCAGCTAGTTGTTACAATTGTTAGTGTTGCTTGACTTGGTTCTTGCTGTTGATGGTGTTTGGTTAAAGAGTGCAATCTCTAACTACCAGTTGGTAGACCTAAACCTCCCTTAAACCTCCTCTCCTCTCTCTACTTTATCTCTCTTCAACCTTTGGATGTCTCTCTCATCTTAAGGATGAATGGAAGGTCTGAGTTGCAGCAATATCCACCATATTTGTAATTTATTTGTTTATTTTATTTATTCATGTCTAGTAGTTTTTTCTTTACTTCTTATTAATATTTTTATTTTATTACGAGCAAAATTTTAAAATTTGGACCGGTTATCGAGTCAAAAAAAGTATCAGATTAGTAATCAAATGATGTCATTAATATATAAAAATATAGAATATATTAATAAAATTAATAAAAATTTTAAAAAAATTATTTTTATGAACTAAAACATAATAAAGTTTAATTATAATATTATTAAAAGTAGTTAATTTTAATATTAACGTTTTTTTATGCAAAAAAAATAAGAAACGAGATCACTGGTCAATTAACCTATTTTACCAATTTAATCGGTGATCAACTGATTTTTAATCAAATTAATAAAATTAAATTAAATCACACGATCGATTGATTTTAATTTTTACCGGTTTATAAGCATGACTATTAGTATTAGTGTATAGAGTGAACCCGAATCATTCTTCTTCTTGAGTCAATTTTAAGAATATATTTCATCCTAGAAATTTAGGAAGAGTTTGAAAAGACAGGGTCAGGAGGGAAATAAAAGAAAAATTACCTTATAATTTTTTTATAACGTCTAACTTATTGTTAAGACTAAAATTCAAACATGTGACCTTATACATTAAAGGAAAAGACTTTTTATCATTAGGCTCTCAACTTTTGATAACGACTGCCAAACTTTCTTTATAAAGGTATCCATATTCTATGAGATTGACAAAACACCAATATCATGTATAATTTAATTTCTTTTCCCTTCATTATGTTATAATATTATTAAGGGATTTTCTCATCTTAAACTATAAATTAGGTGGGATTAGGATTCCGAAACCTATACAATGCTCAAAAAAAGGAAGACTAACGACAAATTCAATCTGTAATAAATGTTTTCCCAATCTTATTTTCTTTAATTTAGATCTAATTGATGAACAAAAAAAGAAGTAGAAGTGAACAATGGCTTACCCCACCTTTATAGTTAGGGTGGTATTATAGCATATTTTAGTAGTTTGTTTGCATTACCAAACTCTTGGCTGAAGAGTTAGCATGTTTGGCATTAATTTATAAGTCATTTGTCGCTATTCCCCTGTTTGATAATGACTTAGTATTTTTCTACTTATTTTAGTAGTGGTATTATAAGTCATTTTTTTTATTAATATCTTTTTTGGTAATCTTTACATTTGATTTTAATTTATAAGTCATCATCGTGAGTCGAACGCCTTCATAACTTGTTTTAACTTAATTTTTGATTTATAAGTAAAACTGATCCGAACGCTTTTACTTATAAGTCCTAACTTAAAACAATTTATAAGTCGACTTATATTTTAACTTTAAGCCATTTTAAAATATATGTACTTGAAGCAACCTCTATTCCTATACTAATAGCCCATAGAAATGAGTCAAATGACAATGCATCAATTGTTTGTACTATGCAACATTTGTCGATTAAGGGAGGCAAATTAGTTTGCATATTATTGACCAATGTAGTAATGAATAATACTACTATTGAGTAACCAAAATATTGATTATTTGTAATGTAGATGTGTGTTAGAATAGTTCTATACATCTATTATTGCTCATTAATTATTAATGTACTAGAGTTCAATAGTTTTAACATTTAAAGGCATTAACTGTATCACAAGCATCCATATTAAATTTTCATTGACCACAATGTAGATTAATAGTAGTAGTAGTTCATGTCTTCCTTAAGCAAGTATTCCACAAATTAGTAAGTGTCAGCATGGAATTAAATGTAAACTTACAATAATGGTAACATTCTTTTTTGTCATTTATTATCTTTGTCTAGTAGAAGATGTCACACTTGTGTTTTACTTTCCCAGTAATACTCCATTCGTGTCATAATATGTGACGTTTTAGAGTTGTGCACAAGAATTAAAAAAATAATTGTATATCATTAAATATATTATTAATTGTCTATAATACCCTTTATCATTTACTTATCTCACACCCTCTCTCATCTGTAATATTTTTCCATGAGGAGTAATTTTGAAAAGATTATGGTTAATTCTTCTAAATTATATAAAATGTTAAATAATTTGAAAAAAATAAAATTATTTAATACGTCATATATATATATATATATATATTATGGGACGGAGGGAGTATAAGATATTCCGTAAATAACTCAAAATGATCATTTTTTAAGCTAATACTTTGTTAAACTAAATAAAGTTATTTCACATTAAAATTTTATGGTAAAATGAAAATCAGTTATGACATTCTTTGAATGACGAACGTAGTTGTGAAACTCTATTTTTATGCATAATAAAATAAAAAATAATATAAATTTAAACTAGTGATGATAATTTCAACAAATAACAATGCAAATTAAATGTAAAACAAAAAAAAAATACAAACTAATTACAAATATATGATAGATCCATCCAAAAGTAAGTAAATAAATAAATAAAAAAGCTGATGGAGTACTAGTGTCATTTTATTTCCCCTTTTTGCAGGTTGAAAAGATATAGGGTCACTGTCTCTTTATGATCCAGACATAGAATTTGGTAAGCAGTGGACCCAAAGAAGCTATAGGAGGCATTTTGGATGATTATTGATTGATATTATTGCATATGAAAAGCGTAGCAAGTAGCAAAAGTTTGTTTGTAGGGTTGATGGTTGAAGTTATGCTGCAATTTTCATCATTCTAGAGGTACATTTATTTATCCATGTGAGGAAATAGGATTACAAAGGTATACTTCATATAAATATAACATTTGATTGTGACCTACCCATCACCTATCTCAAATTCAAAGCTACCTCACAAATAATTTGAATACATCATCATAGGGCTCCAATTCTATTTGACTAATAAATATTTAGATCGAGTCAAATTTGAACGCAAGTTATTAAATAGATTTTTTTTTAATAATGTGGAGTATCCGGTCCCGACTAATCTCCCCATCTCGGATCAAGCTTTTTGTATGGGCTTGCGCCTGCGTCTCCGTGGTCTCATGACCATTTTTATTGGCTTGACAAATTGGAATTGGTAGTATTCAAACTCAAGACGTCCGAGTTTACCACTGTGCCAACTGCTGAAGTTCAAATTCAAATTTGAGTCAAATTCAAGTAGGAGTTAATTGGTTTTGAATATATGGTTTTCTTACCATGTGCTCTTAATGCACATGCTAAGCACACAGTTCAAGAGAATATTTCTTTGAACTGTGCGCATATTTTTTTAATTTCTGCATTTGCATTGTATTCAATAAAATATGCACATAAATCAAAAAAATATTTTCTTAAACTGTGTGATTAACATTAAAAAAATTCATTTATGATGGGGATGGAATCAAATTCAAGTAATAATTGGAGTCCAATTCTACGTATGAGTTAATAGGTTTTGAAAATTTCGTAAATTAAATGCCCTGGGCCTGGGCACTGAATATAAAAGGAGAGAGATAAGGCTGGTATGGTAACTGGTAAGGAACAGAGTAGCAGGGTTTGGGGAGCAAGGGGGGCCACTTATCAACTTGAGATTTGGAATCTCAGACTTAGAGGGAGTGAGAGGTGCAGCTGCAGCAGAACAAAACCCCTAAACCTAGGGATTGGCAAAAACCAAATCTAAGGTTGTATTAGTACAATATTACATGAAGGAGATAAAAGAGAGAATCTAGTGGTTATGAATACTTCAAAGGCCAGCTAGGGTTGGGATACATCTGGTCTTGATAAGAATGTTAAATTTCAGTCTAATATAACTATAAAAAAAAGACCAATAGGGTTGAGAAAAAAAACCAATAAAATCAAATAACCGAATCGAATTTATTTTTTTTCAATCCAATTATTTCGATTATTTGGGTATATTTGATTATAACTATTTTATATTTTGATTTTCAATTTATGTTTTGGATATGAAAATTAGACTATTCGGGTAACCGATTAACCGAATTAAAAACTTAAAAAAAATATTACCTCCGTCCTATAATAAGTGCTTTTTTAGCTTAAATCACACATACCAATATACAAGCTAAAATAGTAAAAATAACCTTAATATACTTTCTTTGTTTTGTTTGAAACTTTTTTATTGCCTTTTGGTCTCTCTTTCTCTTTTTAATTTTCTTTAAACTTTCAACTTCCCAATAAATACGCAATAAATACCATTGGTTGCATAAGGGCACATATGGGAAAATATTATAAAAATTGTATTGAAATTCTAACACATAACTTATTTTGGGAAAAAAATATTAAGCCTAAAAAATCACTTATTGTGGGACGGAGGTAGTAATATACTATTTTTAATTAGAATTTGATAGACTTTGTCATATGAATTGTGTACTTGTGTATTATTAATTTGAAATTATTAAACTAGTTTATGAATTATTATGGTTGCGGATTGTGGTTAAATATTATTTGAAAATTTTAATGTGAAAATCGTGAAATTTTTTGTTTTGTAAAATTAAGTTCATATTTCGGTTATCAACTGAATAGTATAATTCGAGTTTTGATTATTCGGTTAATACGTATTTCAAATACTTATTCGGATAGTAAAATTATATGAAATTCGGTATTCGGTTATAACCGAATAGATAATTCGATTCGGTTACAACCAAATATGGTTAACATGAACTAGTGATGGTTTCTCCAATGCCATATGCTTTTGCTTTTGACAAGATGCACTTGGTTATCCCATTTTAATTCAAGACAAGTGATATTTTCACGTGTAAAAATAATATTTTTATATAATGTCTCTCGTATAAATAATAAATGAGTTGCATTTATGATTATGAATGACTTGACGATGAAATATTCTTGAAAATTCTCACTTCCATTGGACCATTTATATCTATATTTATCAGATCCCGATTCATAAATCTTTCGGTTTGAGATAATTGATATTAAACCAAAATTTCTAATAAAATGACGAGAAACGGATATTATCACCATCGTTAATTCCCAATTGTACCGATACTAATTATACTTGTGATGTAACGTTGGTTGAGTCATTTGATTAAAAACAATATATTATTGTCAAAGCTTTAAATATATATATTTTTTCCTGTAGTTTTATCCTTTTTATTTTGCTAGTAAATGATTCTATCAATTTTGCCAACTGTAATCATTATAAAAGTGCGGTTTGGTAATCCACACAAGCACACATGATTTAATTAATGTAATATGTTTCCAGAAAAAACTTGGCAGCTTGACAAGTAAGGACATTAACAAAATTGGCGGCACGTGGCACTAGTCATTATAATCGATTGCCATATTTTACATTACAAATTAAACCCATAAGTTAGGCTGCTAACACGTGTAATATGTGCAAAAAAAATTAGTTAAAATGATAGTTTTAAATTACACATAAGTACGAATTAATTTAGTCAGCGAATTACATCGTCAATTTATAATGTAATATTTTTAATTAAATTTTTATTAATTTAATTATGAAAATGTAGAGGTCGATCATTGTATTGAAAACATATCAATAATTTAAAATAATAATTTATTTTACGACTTTTATATCCAAATAAATTAACCCCACCCACTCCTTCCCCCAAAACAATAAAAATATAAGTTGATATATAAAACAAAATTGTTTGGAAATTCTGTCATAACGTGGGCCCACTATAGCGTTAAATCAAACTAAACATATTAAATTAGATTTGGTGGTGTATACTGTATAGGCTTATAATAGAAGAAAGAGAGCTTATGTTCCGTCATCCTTTGAGAGCTCTTTTAGGCGAATATGAAAATTGGACATGAATGTATTTGAATTTCACATATTTATATTTTTATCTATTATTGAGGGATCAAAATATAAATAAGTAAAATTTAAATACACTAATATCTAATTTTCATGTCCACGTAGAGTTTTTGATCCTTTGATGGTATAAGCTGTGAGGCTCTGGCATGCTTGTTTTTGTTTAGAAAATTGATATTTTCATATGATTTTTTGATATTTTTATATGAAAATCGCCGCTGTAAATCCTATAACTATGGTTTTTACCGTCGCTATACATCTATAGTGTCACTTTTCATGTGAAAATATCAAAAAATTTTTCCATTTACTAGTACCATTTTATATCCCTTTTTTTGTTCTTTTTTTTTAACAATAATGTTCTTTTCTCTTTTTTTATTAAGACAACAAAGTTCAAAGAAGTGTTATTATTTCTGAAGGACTAACCCAACCTTAAATTGGCCCATCCCATCCCAGATCAGTCCAGTCCAGTCCTGTCTAGACCTGCTCTTCCCTGCCCTTCCCTCCCAGCCCAGCCCAGCTTAGCTTATTACATTATGTAGTTTAAATTAAACCCTATATAAACCTTGTACATATTTACATAGCCTTTCGCTCTGCAACTCCAAACTACAGAGAAAGATGGGAAAGAACAAGAACAAGCCGATGAAGAAGAAAGAAGGTGGCGATAGCCAATACAGTCCTGCCACTATCTTCGTTGCTAACTTGCCTTATTCTTTCACTAATTCCCAGGTTCAGATTCTCTTTCTCTCTCTAAATCTCTTTATTTACCATACATGAACAAATTCACGAATATATTGTAATTTGTGTGTTAATTTCTCTATATTTCAGCTTGAAGAAACTTTTAGTGATGTCGGACCAATTAGGCGATGCTTTATGGTTACCCAGAAAGGTAAGCATTTGAATCATTGAGTTCTAGCTCAGACTTGTTTCGATTACAGCTCGTTTGAACTTTCATTGCACTTTTTTTTTAATTTAGGAAAAGGGTTAATGCGCCTAAACTCTGCACTCACTGAAGTGCCAATGGTAGTATTGTTTAGATTAACCGGAAAGTAGGTACCTTTGGGTGCGTAAATTAGGTGGCTTGACTTTATGCTTAATTTAAAGTACTTACTAGTTTGCTTTGCAAAATGAGAAGTTTTGATGTAATTTAATTTCTCTGTTCTCAAACTGAGCCTTATCTAGCTTCTTTGAAGTGGAATGCTATTCTTTTTACTGAATACTTTTTGGTCTTTCAATGATTATAGGGTCGACTGAACACCGTGGCTTTGGATTTGTTCAATTGTAAGTCTGTGTCTTATTTTTCTCGGTCTGTTCTTTATTTTTGCTACAGAAGACAAATTTTGCTGTTATGAATTTTCTTGGTTCTAATTCTTCCAATATATTTGGGTGTACTTCTACAAGGCATGAATTATACTGCGTTTTTATTATTTGTAAACCCAATTTGGGTTGCACCTGACAGTACATTCATTCTCTTACAAATATATACTCCTTTCTTTCCACATAAGGAGTCTTATTTGATTATTTTCCTATTCAAAATTGATGTGAATTTATTTGATATTGATTAATGCAATATTTAATATTTTTTAAACTACTTAAAAAGTATTACTAAATGTAATATTTCTCAAATTAACTAGGATCAAAGCCAAATGGGACTCTTTTAGGGAGTATAAAATTGAAGTATCTCTGAGTCAAGGGCACAAGTGCTTTTTGCAAACTCCCGCCAATACTCTATTATTCTTCTTGTTCATTTGCATTGTATATGGGTTTCACATTTTCCTATGTTTTGAATGTGATTATAGTGCTGCTACTGAAGATGCCAACCGTGCTATTGAGCTGAAAAATGGTTCATCTGTCGGAGGTCGAAAAATTGGAGTTAAGCATGCTATGCATCGAGCTCCTCTTGAACAACGTCGATCAAAAGGGGATCAAGGTATGTACTAATTATTTATGTCAATGATTCCGTTTATCATGTTCTTGCTCATTCAACCTTTTTTTCTTTTTTTGGTTTTTGTTTGAGGGTTCTTGCTCTACAATCACACTATTTTCTGCTAAAACTTTTCTTTCGTAATGTGGTCATTATATATAGTGGTGCACTTGGATGCTGTTGTCAAGACAAAGATGGTCAAGGATGACTTTTCATCTGGGGTTGTCAAGCAAGAACAGACTTCAAATTCTCAAGAATTAGGTTTTGTGTGAAAATATCCTATAAATATTTTCATAAAGTTGATATTTATTGTTAACTTTTTTAATTATGAATAAATGTTACAGAGAAAAATGTAGATAAATCTGTGGAACCCAGGAAAGCAATGACAGTTCGCAAAAGTGTATCTGCTGAAGGAAGTTGCTCAGAAACGCAGAGGTTCTAAATCATCTCTTTGATCCTCCTTTGCGTTCTTGAACTAAATTGTGTGGGTCCATTGTGTTTTCCGCTATGTGAATGTGTCATCGGTGAAAGAAGTATCATGTACTAATAATTGTTTATGAATTGTGTGGGTTTATTGTTAGATTTTTTAAGCTCATGATCAACCTCAATTTATTATTGTATTTGATTTCAGCTCCATCTTGACTTTAGATAGTATGGCCTCTAGAGCAGATATTGAAAAAGGAGTTGTTGCAGTTGTTTAAATTTTGAAGTTCTAAGTTTTAGATCAACAGTTTCATTTGTCGAATCTTCCTGAGTCATTAATCCTTGTTCATGCTATGTTACTTACATTAAACTTCAATTCTTTGACTAACTGGCTCGTCATGTATTCATCTCTGTTTATGTCAAAAAGGGTTGCTAGGACAGTTATATTTGGGGGGCTTCTTAATTCTGATATGGCGGAGGTTGTCCACCGTCAAGCAAAAGAGTGTGGCACTGTATCTTCTGTAACTTATCCTCTTTCAAAAGATGAGCTTGAACATCATGGTAAGAACATTTCTCCATTGATGTTATGTTTCTGTCAACACATCCTGCGGAATACTAACAGTTTGTTTTGCTTATGAAGTCTACACTTTTTCCAAGAAAACACTAGAAATGTTTTAACTGCGACAGCTTGATGTGAAGTGCGTATATTTCTTTGTTGTTTGCGGTGTTATTTGCGTTTCTTGTATGATGTAGGAAACACTTATAACCGTCTCTTTGGTTCTACGATTTCATAATTAAACTTGTATATCAGAATGTGGTTATTGAATTTATCAGGTTTAAGATACAGGAAGAGTAATAATTGTAGTTTTTGTTCTTTATTGAATATGTAGCTGAAATAGCTATGAGAAAGATAAATTTTTGTAATGCACCTATTTAGTAAGAAAGAATACCTCAATCTCCATTTTCCATATAAGTGTTAAAGTGTATAACTATGTAAGGACTGAAGATCAATTGGAGGTCCAAGTGTATATGTAGCATTTTCTTCTTTAATTAATGCTGTAAACTCTTCTATTTGACTTCTAAGGAAGGGTTGTACAACATTTCTTTGCTAGAACTCTCCCCCCTCCCTCCCGAGTTTCTTTGAATAACATCCCTCTTTGCCAATAGATTTTAGTTTTTCTCTTCTAGTTTGATTTATTTGAGGGGTGTGGAGTCCGTAATTAAATTCTTTTTAATCTGAAATATTTATCCTGATTTCTTAGAATAATAGTTATGATACATGCCAACTTTCCTTGAGGAATCCTGTCAATATCACTGTCCATTGACTTCTAAACTAAACTGGTTAACTTGTTTCAAGTGGATCAACCATCAACTTGTATATGAAAGCTCTTTGTGCTGCTGGTATGATAATCTATGATCCTGTTGTGATGCTTGTACCTTGAAGTTATATACCTAACCTAACTGCGGTGTTTTTATTCTTCATATTATCTTGTTTTTTTCACTTTATAGTTTATACTGACTATTCTGATATGCTAGCTTGACAGTCATCTTTAGTCTTTGCTATGAAATGGACAAGCAACGGGTTCTCCAATTGTAATGTGTAGAGATACTTTGTATACCCCCTATAAAATTTTTCTCCTGCTTAAAATGTAACAAGACTATGAATGTGTGAATTTTTCTCAGGCCTTGCTCAAGATGGATGTAAAATGGATGTCTCATCTGTGCTTTATACGAGTGTTAAGTCCGCTCGTGCTTGTGTTACAATGATGCACCAAAAAGAGATAAGTGGGGGATTTGTTTGGGCTCGCCAGTTAGGTGGAGAGGTAATGTTGCTATTGTTTTCAGCGACACATAATTGATTTAAACTCTGACTGAAGGAATTCATCGATCAGCTATGAAATCATTTCTGTCAAGTCTCACATGTCACGCGCTAAATGTTATGCCAAAGACCCAAGTTTTGACATTTAACATAAAATTATGTTGCCAAGTATTATTATTCCTGGTCTTCCAAAGTAAATTCAAAACCTTGGTTGTCATTGCAAGTTTTCTCTTATTGTAGTTTTCTATGGCTAAAACATCAGCTTCCTACCTCATTTTATTGTTATTATATTTGTTATGTTTAATATATGCACTTATACTTGAGTTCTTAGTCTTCCTTTTACGATTGAACTTGTGGACCAGGGCTCCAAGACTCGGAAATGGAAACTTATTGTTCGGAATCTTCCTTTCAAGGTTTTTCTTATATTAACCATGTTAATATTTAACCTATTTCTGTTACCTTTTGATATTTTACTTGTATATATGTATACACTGAGAAGCTGAACCTTTAACTTACATTACAAATCAAAATGCAGGCTAAAGTGAATGAGATTAAAGATATGTTTTCATCAGCAGGCTTTGTATGGGAAGTATTTATTCCACAAAATTTTGAGACTGGGTATATCTTTAGAAACGTCTGATAACCTTTTTTTGTTGTTGCTGATAGATCATATTCTTACAATTCTATAAACTTGATTTCGTCTTTGACAGGCAATCTAAGGGATTTGCATTTGTCAAATACACATGCAAACAGGATGCAGAAAATGTATGATACATGTTATATCATGTGCACCAAGTGTGATAAATATAGCTTTAGCTTTCATCTTTTCAAGTCCCTCTAACATTTTTTTTATTCTCATCTTTTCTTTCCCACCTCCAGGCCATCAAGAAGTTCAATGGAAATTCTTTCGGTAAAAGACCCATTGCTGTTGATTGGGCTGTTCCCAAAAAAATTTATGCTACTGGTGCTCAGCCTGCTACTGCTTCAGAAGATGGTAATCTTTGCCATTAGCTATTCTCCACTTACTATAGTTAGCATTTATTCTCTTTTCGTTATTTGTGTCCCTTATTATGAAGTTTAGAGCTCATATTCTTGTTTTTCAGTTATGAAATGAATAGTTGGTAGTGTAATGGGACTTTTGCAAATTAAAGAGAAAGAAATTGGTCAACTGCAAACCTCATGTGGAAGGGGTGGGAAGGTGGTAGAGTGGGGATTCTGTTATCATAATCTCAGATAACTCAACAGAGAATAATATACAGATTGGATGCCCATACTAGCTTTTGTAAAGGTGTTCTAAATGCTTACGTATGATGGTACTAAATATCCTCACAAGAGCTCATATATTTGTTTTTTAGTTATGAAATGAATAGTTGGTAGTGTAATGGGACTTTTGCAAGTTCTTTTGCAAATTAAAGAGAAAGAAATGGGTCAACTGCAAACCTTATGTGGAAGGGGTTGGAAGGTGGTAGAGTGTGGGGGATTCTGTTATCATAATCTCAGATAACTCAACAGAGAATAATATACAGATTGGATCCCCATACTAGCTTTTGTAAAGGTATTCTAAATGCTTACGTATGAATGGTACTAATACCCTAACATTGCTAACATTTAGTTATATCATTGGAAGCAAGTGGTAGTAAACCTTCTATTTACTTATCAAAAATCAAATAAGGAGTTATACTACGGAAGGCAATTTATGTGGTGAATGCTTCATGTTTGAGACAAAAATTATATTAAATATCCTCACATTTATAACATTTAGTTATATTATGAAAGAAATTTATTTGGTGAGTGATAGAATGGTTCGTGTTGGAGACATAAGGCAAGCCTGGTAGTAATATACTTCTTTTGATTACCAAAACAGAAGGGACTTGATGTACTAAATTTCAGTACGCATTGTATTTAAGTTCGTTCTGATTGAAGCCAGTGATTACATTAAAGTCAGAATGTCATCAAACTTTGACTTTTCAAAGTGTACTATGACTTTGAGATGATTTTGAAAAGTTAAATATCTGTTTGCTATTATTAGGGAAAAAATTCTTCATACTTACCATAACCTCCTATCAAAAAATCCTGACCTCTTCCCTGAAGTTATATAAATTTCAGTCCATTGCACATGTTTCGATATGTGTGACTATTTCCGATATGAGACACATATCAACTCACCCCGTAGGATCTATCACACTTCTGTGCCACGTGTTCCCTCATAGGTAACATCGGGTAAAGTACCATACGGTTTGTGGATTGGCACAGCTAAGACCCTAGCCTGAATTTGCCTTGATCCAGGCTAAATTCACTGGACCAAGAGCTACCTGGGTTATCTTGACCCATTACAAACCCGCCCAAATGTTATGACAAATTATTGATACTCTTTGAAGTAGAGTTGAGATCTTATATAGATTTCAGTCCATTCCACATGTTTTGATGTGGGAATGGGGTATTACAATAACTTTCCATATTCTTAACAATAACTCTGGTAGTACATTCAACAGTGATGCTTTTCTGCTGAAAAACACTGCACTTTTCATTCTGTTCTGTGGTGCTTTTCATTGTCTAGGTCAACCTTTAACTGGATCCACCTTGTTGTTTTTACAGGACAGAATGAAAGTGATGAAGAAGATGATTGATATGAGTAGTGATATAGAGGATGATGACAAGGATGTTGAAGAGAAAACTAGAGAACCTAATCGGGCAGATGTTGTTCCTGATAACTCCGATTCAGCAGAGATAGAAGGCATTCCTACAGAAGTTGATTTTGAAGAGGAGGCAGATGTTGCAAGGAAAGTTCTTAATAATTTGATTTCATTAACTTCTAAAGGGACACCCATTTCTCCTGAAGATAAATCAACAGCAGCCAAGAGTGAAAAGGATGATGAAATTGTTACAATTCCCAGCAAGTCATTTGACGGGTCTACACAATTACCACATGAAACGAAACAAGGCAACTCCAGAAAAAGTGAATTGGAAGGTAAAAAACCTGTTGAGGAAGAAGAAGATCTGCAGAGAACAATCTTCATTTGCAATCTTCCTTTCGATATTGATAATGAAGAAGTGAAACAACGTTTCTCTGGATTTGGTGAAGTGCAGTCCTTTGTCCCAGTTCTTCATCAAGTCACAAAGTATGAATCTATTTAGGAATTTGTTCTTTTTAGTATTCATTGAAATTCATATATATATATATATATATATATATAATTCATTTGTATAGGCGACCAAGAGGAACTGGATTTCTCAAGTTCAAGACAGCTGATGCAGCTGATGCTGCATTTTCAGCTGGCAGTGCTGTAGCTGGCTTGGGTATTGTTCTCAAGGGCAGACAATTGAAGGTTTTGAAGGCTTTGGACAAGAAATCAGCACATAATAAGGAATTGGAAAAGACCAAGAAGGAGGATCATGACCACCGTAATCTGTACCTGGCAAAGGTTGGTTTTCTATCTCATCAACCCCATCTCATTCCTTAGCGCTGAGGGGTCCAATGTTGTACTGTTGGTTTTTTCAGCTTAAGTTGGTTAATGTTGAACCTTTTAATTTATAAGTTGTTTAATGTTGATCCATGTCTGATAGGTGACCTTTATCTTTGTTTGTGATAGGAAGGACTTATTGTTGAGGGGACTCCGGCTGCTGAAGGTGTTTCAGCGACTGATATGTCGAAACGTCAAATGTAAGTACTAGGAGAAATATTTAAATGTGGTTAGCAAATATTATATTAGGAAGAGAAGAAACCCTTGCCCTTTTAACATGTGAACGGAGGACGTTTGAGAACAACTGAATGGGTCTTCCTCGGGAATTTCATTTGACCAATCCTAAGTGATAGAAACTTCATCCCAAATTACTAGGTACTAGTGGGTCTTAGAGTCAAAAGTCAGATAATGGTAATACCAAACAAACTGTATTGCAGTGTCTGATGTAGCTTTTTGGACTATGGTGGAGTGCTTCATACTTGCCTTCTTATTTTCTTCTATTTCTTGGAGGGTTGGCTGGATTTATTTTGTTGGAATCACTAAATTTCTATGGCTTTGTTTGGTTTTCATATCTAAATGCTATGAAGGTTCCATATATTTAAGATGGGCATACTAGTATGCTCGCTATCAGAAAGTTTCATTTTGATCCTTCGGATTATCCATGGCTATATCTAAACTTCTTTGTGTTCCTTGTGATTAACTAATGACATCATGTGGTGGAGAAGATTCATCTGCGGGTATGTAAGAGAGAACGAAGTACTAGATTGCTCTCTTCTTGGCAAAGCTTTTGAGGGCTAAATTCTCTTACAATTCAAAAAGATAATCTTGAAATAATAGTTTTAAAGTTGGTTAAAATATAACTCCTCGAGTGTACCCCTGCAAATTGCTGAAAGGGACATCCAACAGCTTGTGCTAGATCTAGCTTTTAGTGTCGTTTTTTTGGGATTCCTTTATAAAGTTGTGCTTGCTAGTTTTCCTAGTAATATATTGTTTTATGCTGGCCTTTTGATGAAATTTCCTTTACACAGATTTGCAATGCTTATGCTGCAGGTTGGAAAGGACTAAAGCAATTAAGCTTCAATCTCCGAACTTTCATATTTCAAGGACAAGACTCATCATATATAATTTGCCAAAGTCGATGACTGAAAAAGAACTCAAAAGACATTGTATAGATGCAGTTACCTCTCGAGCATCTAAGCAAAAGCCCGTGATTCGACAGGTCAGCTATGCTTGTATCACTTAAGGTTTAAAGTTTACCATAATACTCCCTCCGTTCAAAAATATAAGATTAGCTACTAAAAATTGTCAAAATCAAGGAATACTTTGTCCTTTCGAGACTTGAAACACTCACTTGTGTATTTATACTTCCAGAAGTCGTTCTGATAATTTATTTTGGAAAAAAAGCTACTAAAAATTGTCAAAATTAAGGAATAGCTTGTCCTTTCGAGAACTGAAACACTCGAGTATTTATACTTTCAGAAGTCATTCTGATCATTTATTTTGGAACAAAACTGAAAACGGTTTGATCTTATATTTTTGAACGGATGGAGTATATTTACGTGTCCCATGCAATACTACGTATTTAAACATGTGTTGCTTCTTGCAGATTAAGTTTTTAAAGGATTCAAAAAAGGGGAAGGTAGTTACGAAGAATCACTCTCGTGGAGTTGCTTTCGTTGAGTTTACGGAGCATCAACATGCTCTTGTGGCTCTGAGAATTCTTAATAATAATCCCGGTATGTGTTTCTTTAGCAAGTTATATGTTGTCTTGCATGATTTTGGTACACAAGTGTTTGACATCATAGAGTGTTACCTATTGTAGGGGCTTGCAGAAAAATGTTATTTCCATGTCCTTAATCTGGGAAACGTGTACTGAACTATTTATTCTAACAAGTGTATTCTATTTACAGAAACTTTTGATCCTGAGCATCGCCCAATTGTGGAGTTTGCTCTTGATAATATCCAAACACTGAAGCAGCGCCAAGATAAGCTCCAAGTCCAGCAGCAGCAAGGTTCTCGTCATGATGCTAAAAATGTGCGGCAAAGTTTTGAGTCCCATAAACTTGACGCCCAGCCGAACTTGTTGAGGAAAAGAACATTTAGAGGTGACATTGCATCATCAAACACTTCAGGAACTACACGCGAAAATGAAGTGGAGCATGACGTACTTGAAGGAGCTGGCTCCGAGGAAAGCAAATTTAACAAGAGGCATAAGCCTTCCCCTTCTAGAACAAAAGAAAACAAGTTTGATTCAAAGAAGAACAACAAACAGGAGGCAATGAATCTACCCAAGGGGAGAAAGCCTGATGGTGTACAATCCAAACCTTTGGAGGAAGCAGGCGAGCGAAGGAACAAGAGGAAATTGCAAGATCGAACACAACAGCCGCCGCCGAAGGAAGATTTCAGTTCAAACAGAAAAAGGACTAGAAAGAACAAAGACCCTTTGGGCCGAGACACCGACGATAAACTTGACATGCTTATCAAGCAATATACATCCAAGTTATCGCAGCGTGGCCCTGACAAAGCTGAGGGTGAAAATCAAGGTCCTCCCAGACAACTTAGAAGGTGGTTCCAATCATAATTCTGTTGTAGGTTATGCAAGCTCAAAAAATATTTCCCTGTACGAGAATTTGGTGATCCTATTAAACCTAATATGTTTGTGGCATTGTGCATCATTAAAATTTTGACTATTCATTGCAATTTCAATTCTGTGGTGTCATGGTTTCTATTTTCATTTTTGCTAATGAGGTGGTTCAAATTAGCCACTCTGATATGGGGATTGGAAAATGGCATGTAGGTGGTGTTAAAATAATTACTTAAAGAGCAAAAATCTCGTCTTGTTTAGCAACCATTGGAATTTTGGTATATGAGCAGACATTATTATGGGAAAGAAATTAAAGAATAGGCACAAGGAATGTGATAATCCAAAACGAGATGAGCTGCGTCAGCCATTGGCATTTACTACTATGATTGATTGATAGATAGTGGGGATAGAACAAGTTTGTGAGACAAAACCAGATGCATTGGTTGAGATCACATGATATTCCTTTTTCTTAATTTGGATGGTATTAATAATTTATCAATCAATGATGCATGGGGCATGGCCACGTCCCATTATTTAAAATATTCTGTCAAATGATCACCACCTAATTTTGCATCAAATAGTTGATCCGTTATGGATGTGTGACAAGTAATTACTTATATTTTATTGATTGTTTAGGTTTACCTAACCAACCAAACAATGTCAGCATTAATCCTGATTGTTAAAATATATGAAAAGAAGAATGCGTACATGTGACGTGTCTTGACAATGTGACTGAGGACAAATAGAATTTAGTGGTACTATGATTTATACCTTGTTAGGCTTACAACTTTATTAGTCCTCTCTTTCTAGTTTTTTTTCTTCTTTTTTTTAGCGATAAATATATTTTCGGACTAGTTTACACTTCAATCGAGATTAAGGGGCTGTTTGTTTAGAACTAAATGTCTGAATAACTGAATCGGTCAGTCATTCAGTGCGTTTGTTTTGAAAAAAAATATCTGAATGGCTGAATCGGTCAACCATTTAGACGATTTGGGCTGAATGGCTAAATCCCATTTTTTGATTGATTGGGCTGAATGATGGCTGAATAAAGCATTTTATATTAAATTTTTTAATAATATTAATTATTATATTAAGTAATATTAAATAAATTTATAACAATTTTGAATTTTTTCAGAAGGGTAAAATAATAAAAATTTATTATTCAGATGTTTCAGACATGTCAATAATCAAACAACTTTTTTTATTCAGATTCAGATTCAGCTCATTCAAATTCAGATTCAGATTCATTCAATTTTTATCACACCTCCTAAATTTCTTCTCAAACGATTTTAAGGTATCGATGTGGTGCATTCAAGAGAATTATCTGATCCCAAAGTTTATACTCAGACAATCAAGAAAAAGAATAAACCTCCTTAACCACAAGTTCAAACCCTCGGCCTCGGGGTTGTTATTAGCATAATTGCAATATATAAAGTCACGGAAACATAATGTAAAACAGCATAGCATTATGACACATACTACTAGCCAGTCATGTAAGCACAGTTACACTGACAAGAAAAGGAAAGAGGCTTATAAGTTACAAGGCCATGGGTTCTCACAGCACATGAGGCGTCGTCTTATAGTGGGTGTGTGTGGGTCACATTCATAGCCTGGACTCCATGTTTTGAAAAAGGCACTCTTCTTCTTCCTCTCAATGAGCCAAAGAAATAACAAAACAAAGGATCCTATGCTTCATTTTCACATCTTTTCTCATATCATCCACCCTGTCCTTTCAATAAAATCATATCCTATGAATTATACTGCTTTAGAAGGTTGACAATTGTGACAACCCCTTAAAAGAAAAATAAAATAAATTACTATATTCGTCCCGATATAAGAGTCCCATTCCAAAATATATGCATTTTAGAATAAAAGGGTTAAGAGATTCTATTTAATTTTCTACCTCCATTTGAATAATGTTATGTTAAATCGATTTTTGTTGATGCTTGAAACCACAGTTTAATCCATTTTTAACCAGAGATTTCTTATTTTTTGGAGCCTGCGAAAATGAAAATGAGACATTTTCGGATGAAGAGGTAGCGACAGTTTTCACCGTCGTTATATATCTATAGCGACACTTTTAATGTGAAAAAAATATATATGAAAAAAAACAGGGCAAGTGAGCTAACTTGGTGAGTGAGTTATTCATATTCCAAACTGTGCAAATGATGCAAGTATACGTTTTACCTTTGGAATTTCTGCATATATTCTTTAGAGAAACCCAAAATCAAATATATAAATGAAGCCTTGCACTTTAATAAATGGTGATGGGATGAGTAGCAAATTACATACTTAAATTGAGGAGAAAAATGAACATTAGATTGAAATTAACAATCTCTAGCCATATCACACTTTGATCATTTCAATGATTTATGTGCATGGTAGGTAATTCACACTTTTAATGTGACATTATTTGGATAAATCTTCAATTAAAGTAAGACAAGAATAATGACATGATTGAGGCACATGTATGTTGTTGTGAACATGTAATTATGAATGTGACAAAATTAATGTAACATCAAGACTACTTGTGACACACTCAAATTTGAATACTTCAATTTTCACGGGATTTGGTATTCATTGTACAAATATCATCTATCTATTTACCCATAATAAATACAAATCATGAAATAAATAGAAATAATCCTCCCCTTATGGGGTTACAACATCTGAAAATAAATACATCAATCCTAGGTCATATTAACCTTAAACATCTGTGGGGAACATAAACAAATAAATAAGTCTTACACAACTTAATACAAGGCTGAAACATAAACATATCAATTAAACAACAAGTTTTCATCACTTGTTGACTTTGCCCTTGCCTTTGCTAGTAGAAGGTTCGTCGAACCTTTCGTTCTTAACAACAATGTTATTATTACGCAAGAGTGAGCACGATTGCCCACAAGTATAATAATATGACAGCAATATAATAACATGCGAGTGAATCAAAGACATCTGAATAAAGAAACTCAACTTTTGACTCGAGGATAAATAACAGGAATCAAAATAATACTGAGGGTCATAAGACCTCGAACTATGTCCTAGGTTGTAAAGTGTTAAACTTCAAACA
This sequence comes from Panax stipuleanatus, assembly GCA_020205555.1. Taxonomy (NCBI): domain Eukaryota; kingdom Viridiplantae; phylum Streptophyta; class Magnoliopsida; order Apiales; family Araliaceae; genus Panax; species Panax stipuleanatus. Next base: position 2,160,162 of record CM035120.1, on the reverse strand, counting down.
TTTAACAGTCATAAGACTATGGACTCTACTTCTCGTACTTAGGGGGATCAGCCCTTAGTACCATACTGTGCACAATATCTCAACGCTAAAGCGTAAATAATCCCCTATACAGGATTGTTCATCTCAGTTTGACATCAGAGTCCGCACCAAAGGAATATTAGTTTGGATAGGTTCAATAATAATTCTAGAATTTAGAACGCTCATCAACTATGGACTAGTCGAATCAATAAGGGTTCGCTAGTCTTATAAGGTTTAACAATAAAAACGATATTCAACTTGAATAATAAATCTCAAAAGTATACAATCGAATAAGTATTGTATAATTGAAGTAATACTTAAAGGAATAGTAATATCTCATATGGAAACCTCAACTTGAATAAACAAAGAAAAGAACTTGCTCAATTGATAACTTTGAATTTAGAAAGCTTGTTCAATGAAAGTAAAATTAGAAAACGTGTTTAATAACAATAAATTAGAGATAGGATACTTGCTCAATGTAAAAGTAAGGTTTGAGTTTAGAAAACTTGCCTCTTGCACAAGCTACAATTTATAATTCACGTTCTTTATTAAATTCTATATATCAATACGTTCACAATACACATTAATCAATAACGTAACTAGCATCACAAGTTCATTCTATTTTGTCTAAACTCTGATTATGATTATACTAATCAAATCACAACACTTGTCTTCATAAAATATTAGATTTCACGAACGACTAGCTAACTATGCGTTCAACAGTTCAATTAAACATATAAGTACCTCATTGACATGTTAAGAATCTATTTTAACATTCTATTATATGTCTAACACATTTTTATGTTCATTAGATTAGGTTACTATTACATTCCCTAGACTAAAACAATTAAAATTCTCATTTCTGGACAAACTACATAGTGGCGCTGCGGCGCCAGCATATAAGTTATCCTTGACGTTGCGGCGCAGCTAGCGCTGCGGCGCGGACCTTAAGGTCTGGAGCTGGCGCTGCGGCGCGACATGCCAGTTCCAAATTTTGAGGTTCGCGAAGAAAACAGAACTTGACCAAAAATATTCAATTAATTTATTCACGCATGAATTTAAGCATACCCATACACTATAATACACATATAATCATTACCCAACCTTTTTAGCACGATTTTAACGAGTTAAAACATACAATTATTTAAATCAAATCATATAATTTCACTGTTTTTTCATACTTTGTAAATTTTTGAAGGAAAACAAGAAATTCAACGTTACGGATTTGTTATAACACCGAATCCGTTCGTTCAACTTCCATTTTGTTCGTTTAAACGTACACAATCACATTCAATCATCAATTAAAAGTTAAACCATCGATTCATGACATAAAATTTGTACGTAAGGGCCGTATGACTATATATACGACTCTGAAACTTTGAAAACCCAAATATAAACAAAAATTCGATGATTGATCACTGAAGTTATGCATATATGACATATATAATGTTATTAATAATTAGTAACACATATAAGGCCATATGATTAACAATCATCGACATAAAATATTTAATTTACACGTAAGTCCATATATATAACTTTTCTACTCTGTGACTTTTGTAAAATCAAATCAAGCATAATTGTATGAAATTTATTACTTTAAATTATGCATACATGGTATAAAACATGTTATGATCATATAATAACACATATAAAATCATATCATGCATTAATCATCAAATTAGTCATTCACAGAGAACTTTTTTTAGAATACGTTAATGGAAACTATAAGAACTTGAATTTAAAAACGTAGGAGAAGGGATTACCCTTGTTAGTTAGTGATGATGATGCAACTAAATTCTTCAATCTTTTCTCTAACCAATTCTCAAGTCTTTTCTCTCTAGTTTTTCTCTGATATGTGAATATCAATATAGAACTGATATGATATGTATATAAGGTATAATATAATATGTATATACGTAATATACGAAGTGGGTAGAGTGAGTGGTCAATTGGTCCCTTAGTGGGTTAACTGGCTAACTCCCCCTAGGGCCGTGTTTGGATTGTCCCTTATTCCTTCTTTCCCATTAATTTTAATAAAACTCTTATTGTATAGTTAATTAATGTCACACCCAATTTAATCAAATAATGTTATTTACATCAATTAAATAACATAGCATAATTTCACATTAAATCACATAGTAACATAATTAAAATTCTTATTTATTAATTATGCCAAATCATTAAATCTCTAATTAATTAGAATAACATTATGCTTATTAATTAATATATTAATCAAATAAGCTCAATTAAATTCATACTTTGAATATAAAAATTTACCACATTAATTTAACTAATGTAACACATATAATTAAATTAATCTATCACAATTTCATCAATTAATTATTTAACTCAATAATTAAATCATCAAAAAATATTTATTTAATTCAATAAGTATTTAAATTAAATTACAAAAATCTCGTTCGTCACACTAGTGATACATAATAATTTTCGTAATGGTCAAAAGCCTGATTCTTTTCAAGATCTAAGCTTTATTGTGTTCCGACGCAAGGTGATAATACTCCTCTAACTGTCCTTGTGTCCACCTTCTCAAGTTCTCCTTAAACGCTGCAAATGAAATGTACCCATATAATTGAAATGTAATAATACATGTTCTAAAAAACTAAGAAAAAAAACTTTATTGTGATCATGAAACAATTCGGGTCAAATTCTGAAAATCAATGTAAGATCAAATTCAAAATTTGAATCGAATGGCTTTGAACCACTAGTACAAAATATTATATTAGCCCACCACAAAATAATAAAGAAGTAAAAATTGATCTAGTTATGGAATATATTTAGTGAGAACCTTAATAAAATTCATATTGTTATAGAAAATTACAAGCAGATGTTGTAATATGAAAGATAAACATGGGGCATTCTAAAACAGAAAGAAATCCCATTCTTGGTGAAGTTCTTTTTAAAGTTCATTCCAATTAAAGGTACTATTTCCTTTCCACTCCATTTATATGGATCCATTTCTAGTGACTAGTAGTGGTATAAAAAACACAAGGCTATTCATCATTATTTTCTTTGCTTTAACCATAAAAAAGGAGGTAAAGTCATTAAGTTCTTTAATAATCGGCACTAATAAGGAGAAAATGGAATAATCTAAATTTTCATTGATTCTTTGTGATTATTACGTGAGCCTTTTTTTATGTCACAGTAACATTATTTAATTATCTATCAGTTCCTCTGCTTTTTACAGGCTACAATCTTGCTCCCCGCAGTTTATTATCTTGCCCTTCTCTCTTCTTTTCCTTTCTCTCTCTCTCTCTCTCTCTCTCTCTCTCTCTATATATATATATATATATATATATATATATATATATTAGTATATTTCTCTCTCCACTAACCAAAAGAAACTCTCTGTCTGTCTCTAGAAATGAAAGAGGCAATGCAATGTTATTCAATTTCCAAGCAGATTTTGCTCTGCATGCTGTTAATACTGGGCATTCAGCTAACAGAATGCAGTGTTACATACGATAGGAAGGCTCTGATCATCGATGGACAAAGAAGGATTCTTTTCTCAGGCTCCATTCATTACCCAAGAAGCACCCCTGAAGTACCCAACTTTTGTTCTTCTTTCCTTTTTCTTATTCTCGAGTTTCTTGGGAAAATGTATTTTCTTGTGAAATTTTCTTGAAAAATGATAATAAAAAAAATGAAATGGGAATTATGCAGATGTGGGAAGATCTTATACAGAAGGCTAAAGATGGCGGGTTGGATGCTATTGATACATATGTGTTTTGGAATGTTCACGAACCTTCACCTGGCAATGCAAGTATCTTGCTTTGGCTAAAACCCCCTATGTCCCAAAATGAGGGCCTAATTTCTTTTTGTTTTTGGGCATGTTAAGGTTTCCATTTGATAAAATTATTCTTCAAGTGTATTATTTACAGATCTTAATATGCCTAACGAGGTAAATGGGACTCTCCTTTTGGGACAGAGGGAGAAATACCCTGTTTTATTTCCCCTGATTTCTTTCATATTCTAAGTATTTTCTCCAGATTATGACACTGGTTCTATGTATTGATGGGTTTTAATTTGTGGGTTTATAGTATAACTTTGAGGGAAGATATGATTTGGTTCGGTTCGTTAAGATGGTCCAGAAAGCAGGGCTATATTTACATCTTCGCATTGGACCTTATATTTGTGCAGAGTGGAATTTTGGGTAGTAAATACTTATATCCATTTTTCTATATAGTTTGATGTAATGGGGGTTTTGCTATTTTATGTTCAATAATGTGATTGCATAATTTCACCATAGGGGATTTCCTGTTTGGTTGAAGTATGTTCCAGGCATCAGCTTCAGAACAGATAATGAACCTTTCAAGGTTCTCCATCTCTCTCTCTCTCACACACACAATCTTTTAGCATGTCTTCAAAGCATAGTACAATGACAACATTTCTATTACTTTCTAAAAGTATAATTTCTCTCTCTATTTATTTTTTCTATCACTATGTGCAGTATTCATAGTTTTTTTTATGAGTTATTTTAAGTGCTTTTTGGTGTTTGCAGATAGCAATGCAAGGTTTTACCCAAAAAATTGTCCAAATGATGAAGGATGAAAAGTTGTTTGAATCTCAAGGTGGCCCTATTATCCTCTCTCAGGCATGGCTTTTGGAGTTTACTTTATATTAGCTTTTTAAAAAAGCACAGATTTATTAGGTTTCTGTTGGTTATGTTAGTAACTTGTAGTTTGGGTTTATGTAGAAAAGAAGAGAATATTTTGAGCACCCACTAAATTCTTGTACTAATTTTGACTGCCATCTTAAGAGAATTTGTTGTATGTTGATTTATGTTCTATGCAGATAGAGAATGAGTATGGGCCAGAAAGCAAGAAATTTGGTGCTGCTGGTCATGCTTACATGACCTGGGCTGCTAACATGGCGCTTGAATTGGGCACTGGGGTCCCTTGGGTTATGTGCAAGGAAGATGATGCTCCGGATTCGGTGGTATGAAAATTTGTACTACTTTGCAGTAAACTAGTTTTAGCTAGAGCTACATCCATACTTTATCAGTATTTGCTATTTAGTAGATGCTATTTGCTTTAAGAGTTTGGAGCTTTCCATGAACTATGGAAGTTTCACTAAATTTGTAGACTGGAAAATAAGATAACATTGACTTTAAATTGCTCTAATTTTGGATACAGATAGACACATGCAATGGTTTTTATTGCGATTATTTCTCTCCAAACAAGCCTTACAAACCTACAATGTGGACTGAGGCTTGGACTGGTTGGTAAGTTAAGCCTCTACTGTCACTCTTGAAACCATACTAATTACTACTTATGGCGTGTAAATATAAATTTACACTTGATAGTTGTCACTTTTAAAGGTTTACAGATTTTGGTGGCCCAACTCACCGGCGGCCTGTTGAGGACTTGGCTTTTGCAGTTGCTCGATTTATTCAAAAGGGAGGCTCCTTTGTAAATTACTACATGGTCAGTAGTCTCTCAAGTTTCTTCTATACTCATAAGTCAAAAATCACAATATCTGACACCATGGGGAACTATACCTATGAGCTTCCAAAATTATTGCTCTGATGTTGAGAAATTATAATTATTATTAGGAAGTCTTTAATATCCCATTTGCTTGATTAGAAAACTTATCATCTAACTTCGGAGTTTGCAGTTGCTATAACCCAGAACAGTTCATATACTCATAGAACTTAATTTTTTGAGAATTTGGTTTAGCTAAATAAGGCTTCACTGAATCTTACTCGGCTCATGCTATTCTTTGCTTCAGTAGTAATAATTGTTCTTATAAAGTTGGAAGCTTTACTCAACAATCAAACTCATGTTCCGCTGTTTCTCAACAGTACCATGGAGGAACCAACTTTGGGAGAACAGCTGGTGGTCCTTTTATTACTACCAGCTATGATTATGATGCTCCCATTGATGAATATGGTAAAACAATTATGGTCATACTTAATTTCCAGTATTTGAGAACCCAAAATTTTGACTCGTCATTTTGTTTGTTTATTATTTATCATGGGGGATTTGCCAACTAATTGATTCGCCATACAAAATGGATAGGTTTGATTAGGCAACCCAAGTATGATCACTTGAAGGAGCTTCATAAGGTTGTTAAGTCATGTGAGCAAGCTTTAATTTCTGCAGATCCGACTTCGACATCCTTGGGAAACTATGAACAGGTTTGTTTTTATATTCAACTATATAAGGATATTGAATTGAATCTACATAATTAACAGCCAGATGTGTTTTCAAAAAAATAAAAAATAAATAAACCTTCTTGCATCACTACATAGAGTTTTCCCATCCTTTCAAAATGACCACTTGTACTAAGCTATTGCAAATCATTTTATTGGCCTGTACATAGAAAAACAATTTATGAAGTTCTTAGAACTCATCCTTGCAGTTATGGCTAATTCTGATGTCTGAGCGTGCCTTATTTACTTCTTTGAGACCATATTGACTCGTTATGTTACATATTCCAGGCACATGTATTTTCTTCCTCAGCTGGCTGTGCAGCTTTTCTCTCAAACTACCATTTAAATTCAGTTGCGACGGTGACATTTAATAGCAGGCGCTATGATCTGCCGCCTTGGTCCATCAGTATTCTTCCAGATTGCAAAAATGTTGCCTTCAACACTGCAAAGGTAAGTAGAGCGGATAATACTAATTGTTCAAGGTGACATCTTGTTATGCATATAGGAAGTAAATATCTGGAAATAGTCTCCTTCATTATCATCTTAATGATACACGTCTTCCAAAACAAAAATGCATAATTATTTCATCTGAATAATATTCTTTCCAAATAAAGAGTTCTTATCACTGATTTCTATTATATTTTGTACTTGTTACCAAGTTCTTCATACATCCTAAAATGACGAAATGAATTCCATCCACCCTTCGGCAGGTTGGAGTTCAGATATCCAAAGCACAGATGTTGCCCACGAATGTGGAGTTGCTTTCGTGGGAAACATTCAGTGAAGACATTTCATCAGGTGATACTGATTCAAAGATCACAGTTGTTGGTCTCTTGGAGCAGTTAAATGTCACCAGGGATACTAGTGACTATCTCTGGTACATGACCAGGTGAGAATGAGATTCAATTGATGTATTAAAGTCAGAATTGTTAAAAATCATATATCGCACCTATTTATATTGATGAGCTTTCTAGCATCAATGTAAGTCCCTCCGAATCTTTTCTGCACCGAGGACAAAATCCAACTCTCAGTGTGCAGTCAGCAGGCCATGCCTTGCATGTATTCATCAACGGACAACTATCAGGTATGTTGCTGCATTGTGTATTCTTATAAAGCAAAATCCAACATTATATGTTATTCCTTGCTAATCAATCATGAAATGGAATACTCAGTATTTAATAACTCTGAAACGGTGAGAAAATTTGCCAAAAGTGCTTATTATTTTATTTCAATTGCAGGGTCTGCATTTGGGACTCGGCTAAACCGAAAATTTACGTACAACGGAAATGTGAATTTGCAAGCTGGAACGAACAAAATTGCACTACTTAGTGTAGCTGTTGGATTGCCAGTTAGTTCTTTAACCCTTTCTAGTCTCTGTCTGCTGAAATATAAATCTAGTTTTTAGTGCTTTAATGGCAAAATTGCAACATAGCAAAGAGGGTGAGAGAGAGCAGAATATGACACTATAGGCTGATGAAGAGACAACAAAGAGTTATTAAAACCAAAGGAATTATATATTTTTAAGCTCTTAACAGTTTCTCAACCAGCAGTAGTAACTAAATACATAATGATTGTTTCTGCACCAAGTACTCTTATATAACTGTTTATTATTGTTCTGGTTCAAGAACAATGGGCCACATTTTGAGACGTGGAACACAGGAGTACTTGGACCAGTTGTTTTAAATGGGCTAGACCAAGGAAAGATGGACTTATCCTGGCGAAAATGGTCATACCAGGTAACAAACTGTACTTTTTCGTTCCCATGTAAGTTGTGCAATTTTTCCCCATAAAGTCTTTCCTTGAGAGTGTTTCCATTGCGCAGACCTGGTCTCAAAGGAGAAGACATGAATCTAGTTTCTCCAAGTGGAATTTCGTCTGTTGATTGGGTAAAAGTGTCCTTGGCTGCACTCAAACAACAGCCGCTTACATGGTATAAGGTATGGTTACACAAATGAAAAATGACAAGATTAGTGTTTTTATGTTTGCTATTCCATAGTACTAATGAGAAATAATGCAGTTTGCTTCTGTCTCAATCTAATACGGCCTCGGAATTCTGGTTTAATATTACGCGTTGACGAGTTCTCTTGTAACAACTTGCAGGCTTATTTTAAAGCACCGGAAGGAGAGGAGCCCTTGGCGTTGGACATGAATAATATGGGAAAGGGTCAAATATGGACTGAATGGACAGAGCCTGGGAAGATATTGGACTGCTAATGCTAGTGGTAGTTGCAGTGGCTGCAGTTACACCGGGTCATTTCGGCCTGCAAAGTGCCAATTTGGCTGTGACCAACCGACTCAAAGATGGTATAAACTCTCTGGAACCATGTCAATGGCTGGTTGAAACTTGTCAAAACTATTTTTACTAATTTTTTTGATGCTCAGGTACCACGTTCCTCGGCCTTGGTTGAAGCCAACCCAAAATGTATTAGTAGTTTTTGAGGAAATTGGCGGGGAGGATGTATCGAAGATTTCTCTAGTGAAAAGATCACTGATTGGTAAAAGCTGAGTTGAGATTTACCTAGTAAAATGAGCTCTCTAAGTACAAATAGTTGTTTAGTAAAAGTAAGAGCTCTAAATAGTTGAAGCTTTTAGTGGTGGAAGTGTGCTCCTAGTGTAGAACCAACCTTTGAACCCAATTTTGAGGGGAATAGAATAGGCAATGCCATTATATTATTATACTACTATGATTTTGCTAGTAATTATGGGGAAATCAGACTTCAAATGTTACTAAAATTGCACCGTCTCAGTTGGTAAAATGACCCCCTAGTATTTATTATTTTGATCGTTACTAACTACTGTGTTCGGCAACTCAATTCTAAACTTCGGTTGATATTTTTTTTTCCAGAAGATATGGAGTGTTCTATTCTCTGTAGTTTTCAACTGGGCCCTTTCCTTAAAAAATAAAATAATTTTCATTGATCCTCTAATGTGCCTACAAAAGTAAATTATTATAAGGTGTCTACCATATCTGATGTTTAGTGTCAAAACTATGAGAAAATACAAAGAGTAACATTCTGTGAACATAATTCATGCACTTAATTTCTTGATTGTATTAAAAAGGAAAAAAAGTTCCACAAAAAAGGTCTAATTTACAAAGTAAAAAATAAAAAAACGTTCCACAAAAAAGGTCATTTTTTTTATTGATGGTAGTATAGAATGACATAATGTTCTCAAGTTTAACAACACATTTTCACTATCATGCCGCCACTACTAAACTAAACACATTAAATTTAGGGATAAACAAACATGAAAGAAAAAATATATCCTTGAAGTCTACAAATCTTACAATTTGGACTCTTTAGTCAAACATTAAATTTAGGGATAAACAAACATGAAAGAAAAAATATATCCTTGAAGTCTACAAATCTTACAATTTGGACTCTTTAGTCAAACCTAATTACTTAATTTGAGACGGAGGGAGTAATTTGACCCGACAGATTTGGTTCTCAATCCACGAAAGCCTGAAGCTTAAAGCTTAGTTCAGGTAGAATTTGCTCAGAAGTTAGACAATCATTGACATTTAACTTATAGCATCAGGTCAAGTGATCTTTGACCGAGTACTGGTTTAGTATCAAGGAGTAAACTTAGCCCTGCCTGCGGTGGAGTACCCGTTTTTTTGTTCCCCTGGCTGCTTAGTTTTTTTTATTGGAGTCGAGAATCTCTGTCTAGTGTCCACATAATTCTCTACTTCTACAAGTGCAATAGATCAAAGGAGTAATTTCTTGTTTTTATTGTCAACAGATGTCATATTTGTCCTGGTAGGAAATTACTGCATGTGCAATGGATTGAAGGAATGGAATGAAGAGTGGAATGATTCATTCCATTTTAGTTGGAATGAATTATTCCATATGTTCTCTCTCCCCCAAGGAACCCAACACAATTTTTTTGATTCCAATCGCAACCAAACACAATTTTTTTGATTCCAATCGCAACCAAACACAATTTTTTTCATTTCATATGAATGAATCATTCCATTCCCACTTTCATTCTTCCAATTCAAACGCAACATAAGAGTCAAGGGTCGGCAAGTGTTACACGTCACTTAAATTAACAAAGCCAATATAAAATCTAGATAATATTAGGGTTTTGACAAAAAGAACATGCATAAATTAATGATTATTTCGGGTTCTACATGGCATAATTAACTTACTGCGACTTTACCTGGTAATTGATATGTTAAGGCTTTGTATTCTTGAAAGAGAACTCATATGTTAAGCTTTACTTTTGCAATTCTCGAACTAACTATGGAATCATTATTCAAATTTGTCAACAGGTGCGATCTATCTTTGAGACTTTGACTACATTTAAAGGACATCGAAATATCATTTCTCCTCGTAATAGGCCTCACAAGCAGGAATGGTTTCTTCTTAATGTGACCTTAACTATTTAGGATAAACTGTTAAACCACACATAACAAATGCTTTAGCCTTTAGCCTACAACAAAAGCAAATTAATTTTCAATATCTATAAAGAACAAAAGGATACAACAAGCTGACGACGAACAATGCAGACAAAAGGAAATTTCCACACTCCATATATGGATGGTTAATCTACAATATTACCAATCGTGTTTATATAAATGCATAATAAACAGCATGTGTTCCCATGTTGATATAACGGTCTACCATAAGAAAAGAAAGAGGGGGGAGGGGAGGGGAGGGGGGGGGACGGCATTGCTGATCTGCTACTGGTAGGGGACCAAGAGGTTCAGTTTGTATAACAGAAGAAACAGGCACAATCTCTTGAAGACTTTATAAATTCAAAAATCTTATCATATAGTATTAAAAGAATTTTTTTAATACAACGAATAGAGTTCATGTCATTTAGGTTCCTAACCTCTTTGATACATCTAACTCAGAAACTCCTCTGATATACTATGATTTTTCACAACTTTCACAAAAGAATGGAGGGGACAGGACAAGGAAAAAGAAAGGTCCTTGCACAGCTCTTCAACGTATATGTTTTAAAACTTTACCTCTGAATATAACAGCTTTAATATGTTTTTGCTCTCTTCCATACAATAACGGTGCCACCAAAATCCGAAGAAGCCAACAAGTTCTCTCCATGATTCCAAGCAATGCCTATAACTGCATAACCGTGACCCTGCGGTTGTAAAATTTCCAATCAGTTATAAGAGAAGACATTGGTAATGTAACAGAACCTTGTATGCAAATCAAATAGACCTGTAGCTTGTTTACGCATGTATGCTTTGGGCGAGTTAAGTCATAGAAGTAAACATTTGCATCCTCACTTCCAGCAACTTCATAGAAAGAGATTCAAAATGTCAGCCAGATCAATAGTCATTAGAAGTCAAAATTGAACTGGTTCTCAGGCAAGTTTTAAACTGAACCACTAAAAATATTGAGCAAACCCATGCTCCATCATTTCAATAATTTATTGTGAACATCTTTGAAAGTAAAATATTCAATATGGGCATTCTGAAACTTTTAGTGTTACCTCACAAGCTTGGGTTGCTTTCTCATTTCACTATTTGTCTTTGAAAAGCAGAAACAGAAATTAAGATTTTAATTAGTTTGGCAGGTGAAGAGTACATCTCTCTATTTCTACCTCACCCTCAAATCTAAAAAGAAGAGTGCTTCCATACCACCATCTTTCAAGAGTAAGGCTCGTAACTAGTAATCTATGTAATTTATAAATACTTCTGGAAAATCCATTATAACAAAACCTTCTATTGTAGTGAAGTAAAGAGAAAATAATAATTGTTAACTGAAGTACAAACCTATGTATTCTCCTTTTTCAAGAGAAAGCAGTGGGCAAAAAGAAGCACGAATGCTGTGCAGTCGTGGAGCCAATTTAAGTGAGCAACGTAGAGTCAAATAACCTTGTATCTCCAAAGAAACACTGAAAAAACCAAAATACAACTATTCAGGCATTGCTTTAAATTAAGATATGCAGTAAAGTGAATATTATCTGGACAGACCTGAAGAAAGACAAACTTCCATCTCGAGTAAGCGAGAGCAGCACAGGACCTCGTGCCAGTAGAGAAAAGGTTCTGTACTGCACAGTTGTGACTGGAGATTTGCGTTTGCTAGCACTTCGATTGCGGTGAGACCGAGACAAGGTACCTGTGTGGGAGTTCATTTTGACTGTGTATATACAACCCTGCACATTCAACCAGTAGACAATGCCTAAGAAAATTTTTAAGAGTTCATCAGATGAAAGAGGAGAAATTAATAAGCAGGCACACACCTGAGCATCCCCACAGAAAATAAGCTGGCCAGTGTGGTCATGGTCCATAGAGGTAACCTCACTGTCAAAGACTGTTTTATTGATAATTCTCCCAGTGCTGAAATTGAACACCTGGAATACCAAAAGCATACATAATACCTGTGAGAGAGGGATCTAGTAAAAATGAAAAACGAAGGCTAGAGACAGACGAAATATTGCATGTTACTTGACTGAAAACAAAACCAGGAAAATAATTGCAAGGATCAACATTTCGTGTGTAAATTAGTTGACTCAGCTTGGAAACAGAAAACACGAAGCTTTAACTTGTTAAGGATGTCTCAGGAAACTACTGGTCGTAATGCACTAACAATACCCTAGGAGTTGATACTAGATGAAGCAATATTATTTTGTGTTTTAATATTCTCATGATCAATCCCCTATGAGAGAAAGGGAGGGGGAGAATTCTACTAATCATACTTGAGTTAAAAAGAAAGGAATATGGAAGAAAATGTCGAAAATGCAGTTATGACTTAAAAAACAATCCAAGAATTATCATGAAATTTTTCGCAAGATTTGTATCCAATGCAAATACGATATGCAAAATGTATGTCATTACATTGATTTCTTTGTTCGCATTTCCAACTGAAAGAAAGTTATTATTCACCTGTACAAGAAAGAAGACAGTCAACACACAAGGAAATATTAGCTCACTATCCAGTCAACTCAAATATTTGATGTGTATATCACTTATATGAAATAAGTCATACATGTAAGTATGTACTTACAGGGTGAAATCGGATACACAGTTGTGGAGAGACTCCATATATTACTCGAATACACAGTCCTTGGGATATATCCCAAACTCTCACAGTTTTATCCATCGAGGATGATGCTATGTACTGATTGCTCAATGAGAAGTCAAAATCTGGAAAAACTATCATTTTAGAACAGACACAAAATAAAATTCATTATTCAAAGTTTTAATCTAGGAGACACTTTAATCAATTGTTAATTCTCCACCAGTTAACATACATCAATCACTTAGGAACCAAGTTATCATCCAATAGAGCTTTGTGTGATGTATGTACAAAATGTCACGAGACAATTTGTTCTTAGTGTTCACGTCTAGGTAGAAATTCTAAACTGCAAGAAAATGGATCAGCAACAAACATGTTCAAGGCAGGAAAATGTGAACTACAGTCAGATCCCTCTGTGTTTTCAAATTTTTCCGTGCACTCAATTCAAAAGTATAACTTTCACCTTCTCAATTTATAATTGGTCAAGTCAAAACAATTTCCTTTGGCACCCTAAGAAATAGGATACATGATCTTATAGAACTAAGACTTTCTGTGTCAGTATGCCTGGCCAGTTTAGGTTAAAAGATATAAATATAATTGGTGAAAATATAGGTCTTATTATGGTCTTAAGATCATAGGATATATTTTGGTGGGATTTTCCTGAACAAATTCAGAAGGCTTCCCTAGGAAGAACATGAAAAAGAAACACAAACATGATAACAATGCCACAAGATAGCTTGAGGAATGTAATAAAATGCTTGAACTTGGCATCCGGTGTCCACTATGAGGCATATTATAATGTAAGTTATTCTTATTAGTACATGAAAATTAACAGACTAAGTATGTCATTTTAAGTTCTTACTTCAGAAAGGAGTTTATCAACAAAGTACTTCAGCATCTAGAAAGACTACAGAACCAATACCAGTTAATCCAACCTGTGACATCTTTTGAGTGCCCTGTTAATTGCTTGATAATAGAAGGTGGCTGGGAAACTGTGCACACAGTCAAGGTTCCATCTGATGCTCCATATGCTAGTAAATCTGAACTCATATGCCCAAACTTCAAGACTGTAACTGGAAATGAAACCACAAGGTTCAGTTACCTTAGCAAAATCTGAAATCACGACTAAGGGGAAGATTGAACAATGAAGTGAGACCAATCTAGCTTTATCTTAGAAAATTACCCATGGCTTTGCATTGATCAAAGATGCAATGCATCCCTATAAAGGAATATGCAGGTTCAGCCTTTTTACGTGGGTGATCAATATCACTTGCATTTGAGCTGAAACTTGCGCTTTGACTTAATGCTTGACTTCCACTTTGTACCTCCTGTGAAGGAAACAATAAACTGTCTGGTAAGTAAATGGAAAGAATTCAAGTAAATTAAACATGCTTTTCTGCTTGAATAAAGGTTTTGAGTCAAAATAAAAAAGGGCCATACGAGGAGATATTAGCATGCTTCTCAGCGATTAGACTTGGAAGCGAAAATACTTCAACATTAGAAGACTGACCGATTTGATAAACTAAAGGGAACAGCATTCTCCATTTAGAACTCAACAATAAGTCTATAAGTAATGATCATGACATAATTAAAAATCAATCTAGGTTATGCATTGTGGATGAATACAAAAGGCATCATTAATATTCGCAAGTATTGCACTGTGCATGCACTAAATATTAGTATGGATGCGTGATAGTCAAAAGAAGCATTATTCAATATAAAGACGCACAATGAATTGGAAAGATTGACACCCAATAAAGGATAGTGTGGGACATACCCTGCTTGTACTCCAGCTGTCCACCTCAAACAACAGGGAGAATGGACCTGGGGAAGATATCCACCGGCCACTGATGCATCAACCAGTAAATTAACCTGATGTCAGAATCGTATGAAGACATAAATTTGAATAACACTCATCAGTCACTGCATATAAAAGCTTCTTTGCAATCTTTGTTTATATAGTAAAATATATCAATTTAAAATACTTCTGAAACTCCATAGAGGGATATGAAGAAAAAGAAGTGCTACTTCTCAAACTTTGTCACTCACTTGAGGAAATCAAAAGTCTTTGGTGTTGAAAAAAGTTTTCTTACTACTTATTTCCTGTTGAATCATTGTGAATATGATCCAAAACAAATGATGTATTGAGTCTCTAAATATGATCCAAAACAATACCTATAACATCATTACACTATGATTTTGATAAGTAACTATACCGTCACTACATCATGTGCACAACATGAATATCCATTGTTCAATTTGGAATAAACATGTGCACATTCTCACTTTAGAACCTAGTCCTGAGTATATGACATTTCTTGCTTGAGAATGATAGTTTGGGCGACCAAGTGTGATAATAATATCACAATTCTCACTAACTCAACGCAATTTATCCCAAACTAGTTGGGGTAGGTTAGAAATGAATACCGATGAAAGCTAAAAAGTAGAAAGACAATAATTATATCACAATTCTAACAGAATACAAAATAAAATCAGCAACCTCTGTCCAGGAGTGCTTGAGTGGCTTGGTATTTGTAAACTTTCCCAATTCCTCGGCCTGTTAATGTAATTGCAGGAAGGCCACATAACCTTTCCCATTGCATCGCCAATCCTTGAATATGAAAACCAATGGACTAAGTCATTTCTCATATAAACAAATATACTTTAACCAGCAACCAGAATGCGTGAATATAAAGCTTAGCGATTGTTGAACACAATTTTTGTGTGTGGAATTAGCTTAGAGCACATTGTACATAAAATTTGTTTCCATTCTCATACAGACGTGCATGTGTGAGTGCAGGCATGTATGTTTACTAATATGTATAAGCATACCTTACAGCGAAGTAAGAATGTGCATAGAAAGTAAAAAGATATATCTAGACATATATGCACACACATTACAAAGCAGCTTATCTTCAACACCATATTCTAACTAACAACCAAATTATGTGAATATATGGTGCCTGGGAAATTTCAAAGAAAGCAGCTTTTAAATATCACAAACTGAAGTATAAACATATATTCCTAGCAAATATACACACTCACACATAAATAAGCAGCAATTCTTCAACACCTACAAGAAAAGAGGCGAAATTATAATATAGGTTCACTTTGTTTCTATTTATTTATTCAAGCAACACGTATGCTCAAGAGAATATGTGCATTTTTTTTTGTGTGTGTAAAACTATAAGCAGGCAGCTAAGTCAGCATGTGAATGAATATAGTGCTCAAGTAGTTCAACTAATGCTGCATCTGAGAATATGCATTTTGATATATGTATTGAATTCACAATGATTCAACAGAAATTTCTTTTTGATAAGTATGAACAACAGAAAATTCATTCTACAATAAGCTTAAATTACACTAGTCATTTGTTTTAGTTTTTACATTCCAATATTTAAGCATAGATCGAATGATATATGTGTGCTTATGCATATAAGTATACCTTGCGGCGAAGAACGCCGGACTCAGCCTTGCGATAGAGCAGAAGGCGGCGGATTCCGATGTAATTAGGATCGGAGTCAGCGGGGGAAGGTTGAAGCATACAACTGAAGTATTCAGGATCTCTAGTTACGTCTTCTTTTTCCTCTTCCTTCTTTTGATCATCTTCAGGCGAGCAATTTTCCGTCATCTGCTCAAACACATCTCAGGTTCGATATCGATGTTATAACTCGAATACTACTTGAGATCAGAGGATTGAATTTTGGACAATGTGATTGTACCTTCTCCCTTCAAATTTAGTATTTTGCAGATCAGATTCTGTCTGTGGATTTGGAATTTGTTGGAACGAGTGGATTAATTAAAAATACAGAAATTAATTTTCTTTTTAGAGTTGAATTTAGTACATATATATTGGAATTTTGAAAATGGAGTCGGTCATGTGCCATTATTACTACGCGCGAGCAGCGTGACCAGATGCTGTGCTATTCTTGAGAAGGTGTTTGGTGACAGGTACATTTATATCCCGGAATAAAATTTTCCGTTTTTTGGTTGTCTAGATTTAACTCAAGGGGTGTAAACGGATATATACGGATTCGGATACAGTAGTATCCAGTATCCGTTTATTTGCGGATATCTTTAAACCGAATACGGATAATATTCAGTTTTTTTTCGAATACAGATGCGGACGAATACGAATTTTCCGGTTACCATTTATAGTCCTAACTATAACTAGAATAAAAAAATAATGAGTTTTAAAATATAGTTTATTAATGAATGAATGTTAATTTATTTATTTTTAATAAATATTTAAATACAATAATCAATGTTCTTAATTACAATTCAAATAAGTTTTGATTATTTTTGAAATCCTAAACTTCAGTACTACTTATTAATATTTAGATGTCCAATATTGTAGTGTGTATGAATATTTATAATTTATAATTAGATTCAAAAGTTTACATTAAATATTTAATTATTTTTTCTCAAATACTTGTTTAAAATTTTAATAATATGTTTATGAGAACTTTTATTTATAATTTATCCTCAATACATAGATTACATTTTACATAGTTATAAAAAGTTTATTTTATTTCATTATATTTATGGATAGTGCGAGTTATAATATATATGTGACAACTGACAATTAGTTAATCCAACTTAATCCAAAATTTACTTTGGACTTGCTTTAAATATTTGGACTTCTAATTTTTAAATAATTGGGCAAATGAAAGTGATAAATACTCCCTTCACCCGAAAATTCATAAACGTGAATTAATTAGTCAACCCCCTTTCTAGATTAATTCTAAATTAATTCGGACTTAACACATTTTAACAATAAAATTATATTGTTCATTGTTCCCGTCTCACAATATTGCAAGTAAAGTTTTGAAATTTAAAATTTTATAACGAGCTAATAATTATAGTTTTGTTTTCTAGTATATAATTTTCTTGGTAAATAATACATTTTAGATATTTTAACTTTATAATAGTAAAAATCTATTAACTATATTTAAATCAATTTATTTCAGTTTATTAATATTAAAATAAAAGTGTTATTTCCTACTTTTTAGAAGTGAAATGATATATTTTTAAAATAATTTTCGTATGATAGTGAAAACTAATTATTATATAAGCAATGTCACTTTAAAAAAATTATTTTGCTTATTATATAATATATAAGTTATTTGAAAACGAATTTCGGATACGGATCCGAATCCGAATATTCGCTATCCGCCGGATATATTTACAGTCGGATGTTAAACGAATACGAATACGCCTATATCCGTATTCGTATCCGTTTATTTGCAGATACCTTTAAACCGAATACGGATATATCCGTTTTTTTTCGAATACGAATAATATCCGTTGTTTTTTTCGAATACAGATGCAGACGAATATGAATTTTTCGGTTACCATTTACAGCCCTACCGTTTAACAAAAAAAAATTGAAATTAAATAAATAAATTCAAGTTAATTGCCATAGAAATTAATATTAACTTGTATAAGTAAATGTAATTATTGAAATTGATGCTCTATTTTTTATTTTTTTTAGGTTAACATAAAAAGTGTGTTTTTCCAGTTAAATTTATACTCCAATTTTAGTGATTATCCTACCCTCCCTCAAAACTTTTTGCCTTTTTGGTTTTATTTGCACATGTATAATCTAATTCAATTGATATCAAGTCATACCAAAGACAATTCATTAATCAAAGCATAATACAACACTTGCTGGAGCAAATTATTTCAACTACAATTGAGCTTGGAACAAAGTTCCTAAATAATCACACAACTATTTTCCCAACCAAAGGAGGGAATCTTATTTAAAAACAACGTTCATGGAACCTCCTGCCCAAGTCCAATAGCAGGCGGCCATTGCTTCTGCTAGAGTAGCAGCCAAAACTCGAGCAGTAATGCAATGAAAGTGGTGAGGCAAAGAGGTGAAATTTGTTGAAGAAGGTGTTTCAACCTTTTATTTTGTCAACCCGAATGGGTAGTCGTGGAATCATCTATCTGATGCCAAAATCTGTTGTAAAACCATAAATTATCAGCTTTCACAGCATATCCATCCTGATTACGGTGCCAAGCATAGTAAGCATGGGTTCGGTTCTTGATATCTAAAGTGGCATGACCAAAACTGGCCTCGCGAAAAGCCGAGTACTTTGGCTGTGGCTCTGACATACTGGATCATAAGTACAAACTGAAGGTTAGTATCAATCTAGGAAATAAGTGAAGACCTAGTCTAAAACATGTGTGTCAATCTTACTTGGTTGCCAAGCCCTCGAGATTTCCACCATCACCAATGGTTATGTACACTGGTGCGGATTGGTCACTTGCCGGATTGCAAATTCCATTTACAATGTTATAAGCAATGTTCGATACACGTTCCTGTGACAAATGAAAATGTTGCTCGTAAATGTAGATGATATCTGTAAAGAAATATATAAATCAGAAGGTTTCATAATTAGTTGGACATGTCGAGCTTTTGATATTTTGACCGTGCTGTCAATCAAGAGTTTCAAACCTATAGTGTTATATCACATTGAAGATTTCTTTTGTCTTGTTCCTGCATTGTGACTTTCAATATATTCACAATCTCAGGAATGTAAAAAATTACTTTGGAAGTTAAATCAGAAAGTAACTTAACGCGTTGAAGTAGAGATGAAGCGCACTTACTGATCGCTCGTAGGCGTGAACATGACCGGCAAACACAAGATCAACTTTGTATTTTACAAACCATGGCTCGTACATTACTCTCATGGTTTCACCTTCCATATAGTGATAATTGTAGCTATTATACCAAGGGGAATGCATAAGAACAATCAGCCATGGTGTCTCACTCCTGTTGACTTTTGGTAGCTCTTTCTCAAGCCATTTGAATTGAGGGGTGTATTTTCCTAGAAAAACATATAAATATATATGTAAGACTGTTCAAATTCAAAAAAAAATTATTCTATAGAACATAAAGACTTTTTCCTCAAATGATGACAGCAATAGTATTGCACACAAAAAATGCGGTCATTACAAAACAGATAAAGTTGCAGCGTGTCATGTGATTTAAAAAGAAAGATAGGCCTGATTCTAAAAAGTTAAGGATCATACATCTGTTTGAAAGGAAAGGTAGCCACATTTTCGAAAGATATAACCATCCTAACTAGAAACATTGTCAACCACTTGTTGTGCAGATCTTATGTGAGTTAACCTTGTGCCATCAGATATTTTCAAACAGCAACAGAATGTTTTAGACTACCAATTTTTAGATATTTGGTCTGCTGCATATATGTACATTTTTAGTGGTATGATTCATATTAATGAAACTTGAATATGCATACATTTCCTTACCATATGCTGAATATGAGGACAACACGATGATGTATGCTGAAGCTCTCTTGATTGAGTACCAAAAGGGAGCAGTACTGTCTGATACTTTATAAGGGGTATGATAACGATTAGTATAAGGCTTAAAGGGTTTGGTTTCACCCTGCAATAGATCACGAAGCGAATATCACAATAATGTATTTGAAGAAACATTTGAAGGGGAAAAGGTGCATTTTTTTCATATTCATATGTCAGATTTCATTGTTAAGACAACACTAAAATGCAGTTATATCATGATTTGGAGCAGTGATACTGCCCTTGGAAACCACTACGAGCACACTTGTGTAGGTAGTCCAGGTAGTTTGTTTAACATTTCAAAAGGGGATAGAAATAACCTTTCAAGCAACTAATCTATGATGTTAAATCAATTTAAAGAAACTGCCAGATAAACAATTAAGGATGCTTACGATTTCAGGGGCAAAATCTATCTCGTGATTTCCGGCAGTCCATATCCAAGGTTGATATGCAGTACTTCTCTCGACAAACCTTCCCCACATATCCCACCTTGTATTGTCATGATTGGGGTAGTTATCTGCATATGAAAGATCCCCGACAAACAACACAGCTTTTCCTTTCGTTGGATTTAGCTCATAATGGGTAAGTGTCTGATTTGAATCATAACTCTGACCAAGATCCCCTGCAATAAAATTCTTAAAAAAGTGAATAAAAGGTATATAGACAACAAAAAATGTCATATAGATTCATGATGTTATATCGCAACTGTGTTTTCCCTTCTGAGATTCATCTAAACATTCAAACAACTCTAACAATTAGTCTAATTAAAGTTTCTTCTTATTCGGTACTTCTTTATTATGTCCATCTGTCCAAGGTATTACACTACATTCACATTTATCCAATTCAACTCTTTCAAAGGAATTCGCCAACAGGACAGAAGATCATTGAACAAATGTCAAAACTTTATTCCTTAACCCTTCTTTGCAATGCTAATACAAGAAGAGCAGTTTACCAATGAAGCCAAAAGTATATGGGACATCAGGTCCAACTGCAGGAGGAGTGATGAACCAGAAAGTTCGTGGAGAATGTTCAATCCCAACTTTGTAGTAATACTTAGTATCAAACTGCCAAAAAGCAGTAACTAATTAGTATTAATGCTTGATCACATTCATCATTTTTGTGAGAAATCCTCCATAATTCCAAACATATTTCATACCGAGAAGCTCAAAAGTCAAAACTGTCCATATTAAAATGAACCATGAATATAAAGAAACCACAGGAAAGCGAGAACATCCAAAATAACAGAAATTTACCTTCAAATTATTTATGGTGCAGTGATGGATGAACCCAGAAGTATAATTGTAGTATTTATAGGTTGTAACCTTGCCCTGTGCCTTTTTGCTGTGATTGCTATTTTCACTCCAATAAAGGACTGTGTTAGAACCTGGTTCATCCATAGTAACCCATGACATTATCATTGCCTTCCCTACATGATCACCTTGTGTTATATGAACCTTCAAAAATCAAAACCAAAAACCCACCAAAAATAAAATAAAATGAAACAATTTAATCCAAAATCAGGGGAAAATATTGACAGATATACAAAGAATAAAATCTAGGAAACAATTGATTTTTGTAGTTCATTAAGGAAACCCATTAAAATGAAACAGCCAAAGGACAATCACATAATACAGAATTAGCTGATATGCAACTAGATCACTAAAAACTAAGACAATTTGAAGGAGAAAACAAAGACAGACCTGTTGAGGCGCATTATAGCCTGGAGGGGACTTGAAGACGTCGCTATCGAGAGGCATATCAATAGCTTTTTCAACCTTCCTAACAAAAGAGCTGGTGATTCCTCCATTGCACAACACTGCTGCATTCAACACCAAACCCAGAACAATAGCAAGAACAGAGCACCAAAAAGGCACTCTGGGTACACCCATCTTATCCTACACACCTCAATCCCAGCTTAACCTAAGCACACCCCTTTCCTTCAACTAAGATTGAAATATTCTCTCTCACAAATATAAACATACATAGACATACATTTATATGTATATATACTAGTAATACTTATAATGTGTAGCAGATATTAGCCTAAATTTACGGGGAATATTCAGGACTTTATACGAATATACAGGCCATGAGTAAACGCCACCTGAATATATGAATCTGGGCTGGACTTTTTTTCCCACTGGTTTTTACACCAGTTGGGATTGGGATTTGGGAAGAAGGCTAGATTTATATACACAATAATAATACTCCCTCCTCCTTTCTAAAATATAAAATTATAATTGACATTTTTAATTTTAATTAGTATGATTATTAAATACAGATGTATGCAGGTAACAGTTGACTTAAAGGACGGGCAATAACAATGGACGAAAAGTGCATTGTTTGACTGTGAGGCATGACGGGGCAAAAGAAAGCGGACAAAATTAGGAGGATGGCGAGTAAAGGGATAATAACAGAATCTTCTTTTGTGGAAAAATTGAACTCTTTTCAAGTCAAACAACCATCTATCTTCAAAATTAGTACAATTCATAAATTTTTAAAATAAAATAAATTTTATAATTAATAATTTTTGTCTTATAGTATATAATTATAATAATTATATTAATTAAAATTAAATAAATTCACATTAATTTAAATTTTAATATATCGTCGTTTGATTTCAAAATTCAAATGATATCTCTAATTTTGAAAAGGATGAAATAATTTAAACTTTTAGATTTTAAGGTTTTAAAGTTGGAAGAAAATAATAAATTATCTTTCAGGAAAAAAATAAGTAGTGAACTATATATAGAAAAAAATAAAAATTTTGCATTAAAATTGAGTACGTTTCATCATGTGTTCATGTTACACTATCAAATAAGACCTTTTTTTGTATGTAACAAGCAAGGTTAAAATTTAACATTCTTGTTTTTTTCAAGACCTCATGTACCCAAAATCTTAGAAATAATTTTTTTTATCATTAAGCCATGACAGCAAGTTTGAATGAAACTCATCATGGTAGGGGCACTGAATTGCTAAATTCATTTGAGATAAACATGGTACACTAACATTACAAAGGCCCCTTAATGTGGAAGGATAAAAACAGCAATGGACCAGGATAGCCGAGCGTGGCTGAACTAGGAGCATTAAAGTTTTCTAAGTAATTGACTTTGGCCATAAAATGAATCAAACAATTCAGACTAAATTCATATTCGTCTGACTAAAAGTTTTATTTGAGCTCAATTCAAAATATGAATGATTTATATATAATTAAATTTTAAAATTCGATAAATTATTTGAATATTTTTAAATTGCAATTTTCTGTTAATATTCCGATCATATTCGTTCAAAAAAATTCAAACTACTCGTACTGATTCGAGACAGTATTATACTGAATACCTAAAAGAGCCTTAATCAAATTTTATTTCAAACACCATAAATTTTATGAACTACTCGATTCATTTACACTAGCCATTATTACTTAAGGCTACTGCTCAAATGCTCCCAAAAGGCTAGTCTCCTAGTTGTTGCACGCCGGGTATAAACCAAAATTATTTTACTAGTTAATACACGTTGTAACAAACTAGCAATTTGGGTGATAATTCACTAGTAGTTGAAAACAGCTACTGATTTCAATTACTCTCAATTGAAAATTTTCCTTCCCAAAGACTTGAAGAAATTACATGGTCTTTTCCCCACTTTCCGCAAATGGAATTACGTATATTATTGAAGTGATATTTATTCCAAATATGATATAAATGTAAACACTAGATGACTTAAAAGTCAAGAAATGTATCAAAAATATCCCTCTACAAATGATCAAATTCCCAGTATTGTGATTTCATATTCAGAAATCAGAATGGGAAACACACAGCAAAAATTCCCCCAAAACCCAGAAAACCCCCAAGAAGAAGAAGGAGAAAATGGCTCAATCTTCACTTGCGAAATTTGCATTGAACCCATTTCGTTATCAAACAAGAAATTCAAGAACCAAAGCAAATGCGTCCACCCATTTTGCCTAGATTGCATAATCAAATACATTACGGTGAAAACCCAAGAAAACATTTCCCAAATCAAGTGCCCAGCCTTGGATTGCGAGCACTATTTTGATTGTTTATCTTGCAAACCCCTTATCCCCCACCAACTGTTTGATAAATGGTCCGACTTACTTTGTGATTCTGCTCTTTTGGGGTTTGATAGGTGTTATTGCCCTAATAGGGATTGCTCGGCCTTGATTGTGAATGAATGTGGTGGAAATGTGAGAAAATCCAAGTGCCCCATGTGTAAGAAGTTGTTTTGCTTTCGCTGTAAAATTGTTTGGCATGCAGGGTATGGGTGTGAAGAGAGTGGGGAGCTGAGAGATGGGAATGATGTTGCTTTTGGAGTGCTTGCAGAGAGGAAGAAGTGGAAGAGGTGTCCAACTTGTCAACATTTTGTTGAACTTATTGAAGGTTGTGCCATTGTTAGATGCAGGTACTCTGTCTATATATATATGTGTGTGTAAATGCAATACAAATACTCCAAATGAGTTCTTTTGTTGGCTACACCAAATTAAATGCTTTTTTAGTCATTAAACTGACTTCCTATTTACATTGAAATGAATTTTTTACAGTCAACTGATTAGACTATAAATTTTTTATTCATACTTGAACTATAGTGAAAATGTGCATCAATTTCTAGAAGAATAACGCTTAAAATTGGGCTTTCATTGGCATATTCTGATAGTTAAAATTGGGTGGGAAGCTATCAAGGTACCTTACTGATTTTGCTTAAAATTTGGGTTCTTGTTGACTTCTTGTTATTGGTCTGAGACTCATGGGCAGATCCAGGCTAGGGCAGTGGGGGCAATTGACCAGCTGAATTTTCAGGGGGTCATATTTTTTTTATACGGTGTTTAGTGAAAATATGAAATTTTAAACTAAAAAACTACTAAATGTCTCAAATTTCTACTCACACCGTCACTTCACTCTTTCTCATTGTTTAGTAACTTACATTGGACATAATATTTTTGCAACTATTGAAATTGAGCCTATCATGTAGTGCAACAATTTCAAGCAATTAGGCCTCGAAAAATGTTATTGTAAAAAACAATATTATTTAGTTTTGTAATTATTTTATTGTATTTTGTTTCTTTGCTACTTTTTTTGTTAAAATTCAGGGGGCTGGATCTGCTCAGTATAGTTGAGGTTGCATTAATTGGTTTATATGGGTCTATTTATGCTTGATTGCCTAGAAACTTTTATGGCTGGCATGTAATGATCTTAAATTGTGAAACTTTGGGATCTCGGGGCTTTGGATAATTACCGACTCAATAAACCAAGTTTTTTCAGCTACTTTGGCTTGATTAAGATGATTCTTTTATTTCAATATTATGCCTCCAAATCTGAAATGTGGAGTTTTGACAAACGAAACAGGACAGTTCACTGTATTTGGCTTAACTATCTATAGCTGTTAATTTTGAGATTTCATGTTCTGGAAGGTAGAATTTGTTGAGGGCTATACTA
This sequence comes from Panax stipuleanatus, assembly GCA_020205555.1. Lineage (NCBI taxonomy): Eukaryota > Viridiplantae > Streptophyta > Magnoliopsida > Apiales > Araliaceae > Panax > Panax stipuleanatus. The sequence goes on along the minus strand of CM035120.1, from coordinate 2,134,207 downwards.
TGGATATGCACATCTGCTGAATTGGAATATACGGATCCTTCCCCGGATTCGGGTTAGTCTTAGTCTCCTAGCGGCTTAGTCACCTTGATCATCAATATTTCCTCTCCAACTTGTTTAAAAATTTCTTTACTTTAGTTATTAGTTGTTATTATATGCCATTCTCCGTCTGGTAGTTGAAAAAATGAGAAGAGGTTAACTATTAAGTTGTAGACCTAGAATGTTTCAACTGCGGAGGCTTAGCAAAACAAAGTGCCTGGCCATAGCTCAATCTCGTACCAATATTTGGCTTAATTGAGGTACCATTTTTTGTTTTCCAATTCAAACCCAAAATAAACTTTAACTGCTAATGAGGGATTTTGTTGTATCCCCACTGAAGCATGTTCTGCCATGTTGCAGTTCACTCTGAAAAATAAGGCCATATGAACCCCAAACTGTGTATCGATCTCCTTTGTTATTTGCTAGGTTATTTTGATTTCCAAGCAACAGTGAAAAGGAAAACATATCTATGTTATGGCTGAGAATTAGTTCTCTTTAATTTGGATGTAGATGTCGAACCGATTTTTGCTACAATTGCGGAAGAAAAGTTAATCGACATTGGTGTGGATGTCAGAGGATCGTTACGTGCTACAATTTGCTCTTCAGATTTTTATTGGTTATTGTGCTTTTCACACTCGCGGCGTCTCTCTACATATTTGCAGCAAAGATAGGCTAAACACTCTAGCCCTGTTGCAAACATCTCCTCACTCTAGCTCTGTGGTGGAATGCATGGCATCAGTTCTTTATTTTGAACATGTATAGGTAGAGGTACTTCCTAGTTGTATCTTTTCTTTCTTAAAATGCACACGATAGATTTCCTACCCATCGAGCCTTGGCATGCCAAGGTGGGGGTGTGTGAGTGTATTAAATTCGCAAAACAAGAAGAAAAAAGAGAGAATTCTTTTTCTTAATGTCGTTTTTGATTGCAAATGTATTAAAAGTTTTTAGGCAAGTGCCGCATTTGCTTCTTTTAGATCTATCTCTGGTCTCGTGAAGAAATATTCTTTATCTATTTGAATTATTCATAATACAACTCTGTCCTCCATAACTCAACTTGTTAATGGTGGCTGTTTTTGGTACGTGTTACCAAAATGTACACGCCATAAGGGAAAAAAGGAAACAAACAAACAAACAATGGTTGTAACTGTAAGTTTCAACAACCATTCCTTCATGGGTAATCTTAAAGGACTTAGCCAAGGAGTGAAAGGGACGAGGAGTATATCATCATTTATTAATTTGGAACAAGTCATGAACCCAAAGGAGTTGCCAACTTTTGCAAGCCTTAATAATATTATGATAACAAGTTAAGACTTTCTTTTTTATCTCACAAATTTTATAATACGACTAGTGAGACTGAACTTGGAAAGATAGCATGGCAGAGGAAAAATAAAAAATAAAAAAACAATTGCCCACCATCTTAATAAAAATAAATCCAACAATATATTGAAATGAGTATACTATAAAATAAATGTCCCGTCAAGTGTAATGAGATTCTTGAAATTTATCCATCTTTTAATGAATAAAAAAAAAGATTGTAGTTTCATAATATTTAGGACAATTTCTTCTCCAAATCATTGAGAAGCGTCTTACTCGCATTAAAAAAAAAAATAGCACAACAAATAATACTCGCATTAATTCACAAGTGCATATTAAATTTATCTATTAATTTAATATGCGCTTGTGAATTAAATAAGTGTGTTAAGAAATTATCAAGTTCTAATGTGTGTATTTTATTTATGATCACATTGACTCGGATTCATACTTTTCTTTATGAATTCGTAGGATATTAATAATTGCTTACGAATTTCTGTAAAAGAAAAACAATCCTATATTATATCCACTTATTTTCTTTACATCTAAATCCTATACTCATTTAAAGAGGTGAATAGAGTTGACCTCCAATTGGATTATTGTTACTATTCTAACAAAATATCGAATCAAATATGTCACCTATACTATATCTAGGATTCGGTTATCATGAAGTTAACTTTATGTTAAATTGGTCAATAGACTAATACAATGCTAACACACAAGGAGAGAGATATATCGCTTGCGTATCAACACTGTATTAATTAATTAATCAAAATTAACTCCATGATAAGCTATATGTATGTATAAGGCTCCAAATCCAAATATTACTTTGCTTGTTTGTTACATAAGAACATAGAGTAGTCTATGCTTTTTCCTTTTCTTTTGGACTGTTTTTTAGTCCATGCCGAGTCCTTATTCCATCACAAATTTATGACCCAATACAAAATAACCGACCCAACCAAGCAACTACCATCCTCCTTCAAGCAACTACCATCCTTCTGCGTATCCATCTCAGACACCTGTCAATACCCCATTGGTTCGCACCATCCTCAACCTCACTCTCAAATAACCTCCCTCTTAAATAGACATCGTCTCTCTATATAAATACAGAAATCACGAGCACCAAAGCTATATAAAGAAAATGGATCTTAGGATTCTATCTCCTCTTTGTTTTCTCTCTCCTCTTCGCGACGTCTTTCGCCGGCGTTCCGGTCGACGATGATATTATCATCCGTCAGGTCGTCGGCGAGGATCACTTGTTGAAGGCCGATCATCACTTTTCCATCTTCAAGACAAGTTTGGAAAGTCGTATGTATCCCAGGAGGAGCACGATTACAGATTTTCGGTCTTCAAGGCTAACCTGCGACGCGCGCAGCGTCACCAGAAGCTGGATCCTTCGGCGGTCCATGGCGTCACTCAGTTCTCAGATATGACTCCGGCCGAGTTCAGGAAGAATCACCTAGGCTTGAAGCCTCTCAGGCTTCCAGCCCATGCCAATAAGGCTCCGATCCTTCCTACGAACAGTCTCCCCACAGATTTCGACTGGAGAGATCATGGTGCTGTGACGGCCGTTAAAAATCAGGTATATAGATAGTACTAGAATATATAGTTTTATATTGTTGCATATATTTTGCTTAATGTAAAATCTCAGTACATAGTTTGCTGCGTACAGATTAACTACCGTGTGTTGGAATAGTATGTAAACTTTTATTGGCCTACTAAAAGATTGATGTTAATAATATTTAAGTATATTTTTGGTAATTAAACTGTAATTAGATAGTAATGGACAATTTTCAAAGTTGTAATTGTTGATTTGTTTGTAAATTAGGGTTCGTGTGGGTCGTGCTGGTCATTTAGTACAACCGGGGCATTGGAAGGTGCGAATTACCTTGCAACCTGGGAAACTTGAGAGCCTGAGTGAGCAGCAGCTTATTGATTGTGATCATGAGGTTTGAATTCTACTAATTTTATTGTTTTGTTTATTTTGGTGGTTTGTGCGGATTTATACTTCTGTATGTTAGATAAGCTGATTGTGTGTTGCATTAGTGCATAATATTAATATACTGTTTGTCCATTTGTTTTGGTTGTATTGTGAGTGATGATGATTATGTGCACTTGATTAGGGGTCAGAGGTATTCCTGAATTTACATTGTGTCATGTATACTACATTACTAGTTTAAAAATGTTTTTGCAAAAATGACTCTTTCCCTAGAACATAGGGAGTTTCAGTTGTTCTTGTAAAGTTGTAATGGCTAGGATTATTTTCAAATTAATTATAAATTTCTATTAATATTTAAAAGGATCTTTTCAAGCTACATCTTATAATTATAAGTTCAATGAACTCCATAACATCCACGGAAATTCTTATATAATTCTACTATATTATCTTCCCAAGTAAAATGAGAATAGTCCAATAAATTACTTTTGTTCAAATCAAATTTGGGGGCGGGGTAATGAACTAAAAGCACTGCAAAAGATAGCACAACCTGATCATTTTTTTTTCTTTTTCACTATTAATCTCACATCTTAACACAAGTATGAGGTGTCTTTTCATGGTAGAACAGGTAGCAGTTTGACACTAGTTTAATATGAAATCAGTTTCTCTTATTTGAACATTTCTGTACAATGAAGAAAAAAATTTCTTCCATGTGGTGTATAAGTTCATTGAACAAAACTGCATGTATGCTTTGGAAATTCTTTGATGTCAAACATGGTGCACTGGATGTACATGATTTGGAGAAGAATAAGGGTGGTTCCTTGCTATATATGTCTTGTTAATTTGAGCTTGTACTATTTGCAGTGCGATCCAGATGAACCTCGTTCATGTGACTCTGGGTGCAATGGGGGGTTGATGAATAGTGCCTTTGAGTACACGCTGAAAGCTGGTGGACTTGTGCTAGAAAAAGACTATCCTTACACTGGTACTGACCGTGGAACCTGCAAGTTTGACAAGAGTAAAATTGCAGCATCTGTTGGTAACTTCAGTGTTGTCTCTTTGGACGAAGACCAGATTGCTGCAAATCTTGTCAAAAATGGTCCTCTTGCTGGTATGTCACTCATCTAACTTCTGTTTTCTTTTTTTTGTTAATTTAGAATTCCTTAATGTATCTCTTTTTAAGGACAATAAGAAGTTTGGCTTGTATAGGCAATAATCAGCTTGTTTTATTTGACTGTGATCTCTTGATAATCCTTAAATATGTTTGGATGCAGTGGCTATAAATGCAGTGTACATGCAAACATATGTTGGAGGAGTTTCGTGCCCATACGTATGCTCGAAGCGGTTGGATCATGGTGTGCTATTGGTGGGTTATGGTGCAGCTGGATATGCTCCCATTCGAATGAAGGAAAAGCCGTACTGGATCATAAAGAACTCTTGGGGAGAAAACTGGGGAGAGAAAGGATACTACAAGATTTGCAAGGGTCGTAATGTTTGCGGAGTGGATTCCATGGTCTCGACTGTGGCTGCAGTTCATACCACCTCGCATTGAGGATATCTTTAGTAGTGAAGGGATTCATGCTAGAGTTGCAATTACAGTGTTTCAGTGTACATAAATGACTGTAACAACATATAAGCAATTCCATATTTGCTAAAACGCTGCTCTCAATTGTGCTCAGGGTATGAACGCACAAATTGTGGAGTGTCTGTGACCAAGAAACTGAAATGCCACTCATCTGTTTAGATTCCTAATATTTTATTTGTTTCACCATCTTTTACTTTCCTATTGAATGCATCCAGTTTTCGGTTGAGGCTTGAGAATTAGAATCAACAAAACTTAAAATCTTCTACCAGAATCAACAAAACTTAAAATCTTCTACCCGTTGTTACATGTCATGTTTGTTCCACGCTTCTCTCCCACCTCCCTCTCTCTCTCCATACTCGGTAACATGTTTCATGCTTCTATTGTCCTTCCCTGTTCACGTAGTTTATATTTGATGGCGGGGGAGTAAAGCAAATAACTTGCAGGCCTTCAACTTCATGTGTAGTTAGTTATGTGCTTGCAGGCCTTTAGATAGTGAAATGGAAGAGCACTCGAATAAAACTGTCGGGGCAACCAAAGCTTAAATCATAATAGAGCTGTTGGCAAAACATTTGGTTACTCCTTCCAGAAACGTCGCGTCATTCATGCATCTTTCCTTTTTATTTTCGTTTTAAAGTGACCCGGATTCTACGTTGAGAATGTTAAATATACTTTCGAATCATTACATATAATAATAATAATACAATAAATACAGATGCATACCCCAAGGCAAACAAGACAACGAAAAGGGGTAAAGTGCACAGTGCAAAAGCTCCTCGTGTACATTAGAGGGCAAATTGCCTTATCAAAGCATAGTGATCCAAATGAAAGAATCAATAAAAATTCCCCCATCTCCACACTAATAAAGCAGAGCACACATTGCCTTCTCTAAGCATGGTGATCCAAACGAAAGAACTGATACAATCTGTATTTAGCACACTCAGAAAAGCTTCTTTGACGGATCATTCCTCCTCATCACCAACTAATGCAAATGAGAATGGATAAAACTTGTAACCGTCCCCCTCATAGAACTTGTTTTGAAACTCCACCCAGTGGAGACGCAACGCATGCAGGAAAGCACTGAGTGTCTCCATCACAAGCAATACGCCGACAGGTCGCAAAAATGAACACAATGATGCCAACAATAAGGATAATGACATTGTTGTACCTGTGCAGGGAATATTAAATCTCTGGTAAGGCAAATCTTTGACTACAAAATCTCCTGTAAGTCTAACAGCCTGAATGAAGAAACCAAGATGTGCCAGTGGATATGCAGGGTTGGAGTCTCTTCCCCTAACTATATAATGTCCTTGATTGTATGCGGAAAAAAGAAGCAGATATAACTAGTTAAATGCAGAGAGTGTTTCGCCAAGCAACAGGATGCAGTCAGAATAGACGGGTGATCAATGGATTTGAAAATAACCTACTCCAAGTTAGAAGACTTGATGCGTAAATTAAGCGCTTTTTGGACAATCAGAGCTCAATCCGCACATTAACAGAGTTGAAAGATTACAAATGAACTACTGACCTACTATAAGTTAATGACTGCATATAGATGTATTGATATTAAAAGAAGTTAAAAACCAGTAGCATGAAATGAATCAACTTACCCCCAAGCAAGAAGAAGAACCTTCTCATAGAACACACTAGACAACTCGGAATGGGCAAGGCTGAATAAAGTCAAAGAAGAAATTAGTTGCATAATTAGTGTCTTTATACAACAAGGTTCTAATCATATATATAAAGGAAAAAGCTAGGGAAATATAAAAGAAATAACTCTATGCTAGTGTTGCGCTTTTATGCCTCGGAAATGTCACCAGAATAATGATGTCAAGATTGCATCCACAGACACAAAAATTACTGAACTTTTTAACAAAAGAAAAGACAAGCTCAAAATATAGGCAAGCACACTCGTGCACACCTAGTTCACCTATAATGACAAGCAAGGTAATTCCTTCATAAATAGTAGGAGTTTAAGTTAACGAAATCATCATTATATTCAGACTTTCAAAATTATTGAGCTTAAGAGGTTCCAACAGATTTCAACTTTAGCATACAACCATAATTATAGTATCTCAACCCTGAAAATGGAGAATCAATCATGCTTGTTGTAGCATACCTGAGGGCCCACAAACGAAGGTAAGAAGCTGTGTTGGAAACTGCCCCAAGTACAAACTCTATTGTATGTATGAGCTGATGTACAAAAACTTCACTAAACTCAAATTCATCGTGACCATGGGAATCATGATTTGTCTCCAACTGCAAAGATTCATCTGTGCCCTGAATGGGTATGTAGGACTGACCATGCTGCCTCTGAACAAGAATGACATTCAGAGTGGAAAATAGGACAACATGGTCTTATATAACTATGCATGGAATTTAAGGGTGAACAAGTAGGGGAAATCAAAAGGACATACATTATTGTGTTGCGACTTCAACAGAAAAGGCTTTGGAAGCAGCATCCATGGGACGGAAACAAAGGCCAAAAGTAGTAGCACAAGCTGGTAATGGAACACATGGAAAGTGGATGTCACTCATATCTTTTACTCAAGAAAAATACTCTTTTCTAGTTGCTTCAAACATGGAAAAATTAAAATAAATGCGATAATGGAAAAGATTATACCTGAGTGGTTTTCTGCCCATTAAAAAGCTGGTTCTCGCCAAGATCATCCGTAGGACCAAGGAACATGTATATCATTACATGGTATAAATCAGCCTTTGAACCAGTACACCACTTCATAATGATAAGAATGGAAAGGTAGCCAAATAGACTAGTTCAGAAATATTATCTGAGGAATAAATTGGCACCTGAAAAATGCGAGATTAGATTCTGCAATAAGGTGGCAGGCAAAGTAGATTTAAGAGCAGAAGCAACTATATTCTCATCATAGCATTTCCAGATTGCAAGTAACAATGTGCAAAAATATAGTAGTTACACAAGTTTTCGTTCATGTGCTATATCTGGCTAGTTGCTTAGAACAATATCCTAGCAAATTTTGATACATAATAGACATACAAACAAGGAATGATAATATTAGCATATAAAATTTACCAAATATTGACGCCATTCCGAAAGAATTTGGCATTGAAAAAGCTCAATATTATACCAAGATTCATTTGAGCTACTCCAAGGAGAATTGACATTTTCATCTTCAATGAGTTGAGGTATGGCAACTCACTGCGGGAACCATGCCAAGCTGGATCCACACCAAATGGATAAGTTTCACGAACCTTAATCAAGCCTATAGTAGTAGCATCCCTGCAGCAAAGTGTTTTATATATACAAAGAATATGCAATTAAAAATACCTATAATATGGAATGTCTAAGGTTTCTGATAAATACCCGCAGAAAGGATCACGACACCCATATGCTGAGCGACTGAATAATTCAAATGGGACTGAGAAGAACTCATTATAGATCAGACCGGTGTAGATTGAGAAGAGTGCCATCATCAGAATGACATAACGCCCGCCAAAAGTCATTTCCATAATGTCTCCAAGTTTCTGAATGCCAGCATTGAATTACTATCACGCTTGAAGTTTGAAGATAAAACATTGAAGATCTAGAAGGCTAGAATTACAAGAACGTGATGAATTCATAGACTGAGTGTGTTGGGAAAATCTAGAGATTTCTGATATGGAAAATCTATGACTAAAAAGAAATATGGGTTGATTATTATTGTTATCAAATTGGCCATTACTAATTCGAGCACATTAAAGTGAAGCTCATAGATAAACATGCCAGTTCCTATTTAGGAAAGATGGGAAGTACAAGGATACAATGATGAAGAATAACATCAGGTACAACAAGAAAATTAAATGGAAACAAAAGTGTGATGGGAAAGAAAATCTAGTTATAATATTAATCCCAGGAGTAATGTGATTTTGTTTATTAACATTTCTACGGCAACCTGTATCTTCACAAATCACGATGTTGGGACAAGAAAACTTGGTTTTTCTAATATCATAGCCTCCATGAATTAAGCTCAACCTTTAGTATTGATCATGTAAGCCAAGGGCTCAGACGGTAAAAGTTGGGCACGGGTTGACTTCTAAGGTCCCATAATCTAAAATCCTTCAGTGCTGACCATGTAAGAAGGGTTAAAACAAAGTGACTTCTAAGGTCCAATAACTAATAAACTTCTGCTGATTTACAACTTTAATTCCATCAACGAGTTAGAGCTAAGCTCATACCAGTTAATCGAGTAGATAAGCATAAACTATCATCAGTAGTTGACAATCCATGCAGATTGATATTGATAATATATAAAACAGTATGAATTATTAAGAGCAGGACTTTTCCACCAGAATCCCTATGCATCCCTGCGGAAATAGTTCCAAATAGCGGGTACAGGTGCTGTAAAGTAAGAAGATTTGATACCATATGTACCAACACCCCCTCAGAAAAAAATCCAAAACAGCATATTAGCAAGATCACCATCAAAATTATAAAAGTAGTCATTCTCTTATATTAAGAAATATTATTAGTCCACGGTAACAAGCTTGAAGTCAATAACTAACATGAGGAATAGTGTTTATTCCATACAAGTAATGTTGCTTCAACAATTTGTAAAAATTCTACTCCAAACAAGCGTATGGCTCAAACTTCAACTTTGAATTTGAATGAAATAAGATTTAGCCCATATAAAGTACCTTTGGGAAATACAGTGTAAAGTACAATAATGAATCGTACCTAAGAAGATGCATAATTGTTTCTGGTATATAAGCACAATATGAGATGATAAACAGTGAAAAGACATCTTTTGTTATTCTCATCCCCAGAAAGACAGAATATGTTAATTAAATTGCATGGTGAGGTTATTTACAATAATGGCATTTATTCAAATTATAGTACATAACACAAGCACATGACCATGAAGTGAAGATATGCCTATACTATCAAGTTCAACAAGGTATATTGTGATTACCTGGCTGGATAATTTCTTTTCCATGATTATAAAATACAAAGTCGCCAATAAAAGGCATATGCCATGCCCCCAATCACCAAACATTACAGCAAAAAGAAATGGGAATGTCACAATAGTATATACAGCAGGATTTGCTTCTTGATACTTGGCCACCCTGCATTTTTTTAATAACACAGTATTTCAGCATAATTTCAGTGAGGAAATAAACGTCAACCTGTGGAAGTTGATTATGAACATATAAATGCAGAAATTAAGCCAACATATGGACACACTCTCGTATAATAGGCCATACTAACTGTTATCAAATGTACATTTCAACTGAGATTATTTCAGTCGACAAATGTAGTTGGCCAAAATACATAAATGATACCAATTTCCTAAACAAATTAAAAAGGAAAAATCAAAGAAATTGGAACTAGTCAATAAGGAAATTCTGTCTCTTGTACTCACAGAAATATTATAAAGCTGGTGTATTTAGTAACAAATTTTGATCATACTCTACTCACCCATATGCATCAACAATCTCTTGAAAAGATGAAGTAAATTTGTTTGTCTTAAAATAAGTTGGTGGTAACTCTATTGTGTGTAAAACCCGGAAAATTCCACCAACTTGTGAATTGGAGTCGATTGATGCATGCTGAAGTGCATCTTGAATCTGCAAAAATCAAATCCCATCTTGTTAGTAGTACTACATTGTTCCATGCCACATTAGTCCAGAACCATCAAATGAAGCAGAAATAAGTAACATAGGATTGTTCTTTCTTTTCAACCAAATAACTAATATAAGATTAAAAAAATACCTGTTTTGTAGCAAAAATAGGAGTCCACCCTTCTGCCACAAGACACTTCTTCGTCACATCAATGCTGAGCATGTTCAGAGTGTGATAAATGGATTTCTCCCTTCTCACCTGCATGAATCCAAAAAGATATAACTACTGGACATAGATGTTAAACATAACCAAACAAAGCATCCAATATATTTATTTTTGTATGCATCATGTACAAGCACATAGAAATAATTTCCATGCCAGAACATCCAGGAAAATGATAAATAAAAAAAAACAAATTTCTAACTTACCAAAAGGTTCCACTTCTCATACTGTTCACCAATATCTCGTAACAAATTTCCACGGTGTAATAATCCAGCATCTATCGTAGTTTTCAGCTCTGAGAGTTTTTCAGAGACCTAACAAATGAAGGAAGTGTACCATCAGGCAGATACACATGATAAAGGTACTAATGAAAACCTTCTTTTAAGGCCCAGAAAGCATTACAGATAGGTAGGTACCATCATATCACCACAAAGTCCATTATGATTTTATTTGGGAACAAGGTTTTGACAAACACTCTAAAACATATTTTATCCTGAATTATGGCCAGACTAATGGTCAAAGGAAGACAATATCACTAGAGAAAGTTAAATAATGGGGAAAGCTTTCCCTCGAATGGGCAAATCTGAGGGTGTAACAGGTATTCATCCAAAATAAGACCTAATTACCTGCTCCTGATACAGACTGTCATATAGTACACCTCTTCATTTATGGCATCTATCACATGTCTAACTTATTCTACCTTATCATTTTGTTCCATTATATTAAAAACACACTATTCAGTGCCAACTTACTTTGTCTCTCTTTCTTTCTTAGTTGTGGCAAGGAAGAGACTTGCCAAGCTAAGAAGGGAAATAATGTGGAAAGCAATGAGAAAGACTCAAGTATCACCTTGTTAACAGGAAAAGGTGTGCTCCCTTGTTAAGAAGGGAAAATTGGGTATCAAGGCTCTTAAGTTATTCAAGCAGGCCCCCTTGGATAAGTGGTTATGGAGATTCGACAGATAAGACAGAAGATATTGGAGCAATTGATGGAAATCAACAAGGTGGGAGTGGTATGTTGTTCCTTTGTGCCTGATGTGGTCTAATGACAAGCTCGAAAGATAGACATTCAAACTGGGACCAAGGGAGTACTTAAAAAAATTAATTGTCCTAACAGCAAGATCTTTGGCTGGTGAAACTGGATCGGTACACATGAATCAGTGGAAACTGGTGCAAACCTCTGATCCTTATCATTACTGGATCTTCAAGAATCAGCTCATGTTTTATAGACTAGAAGATTATAATCTTGATCAGTAATTATAATTCTTGTCCAAAACTCCCAATGCTTCTAGATAGGGACTATTAACTGGATGGTCTCTTGAAACAAAAAATTGATGCCAGGAAAGCTAACCCTAGAAAAGATATATGCAACTCATTTCACAAAATAAATAATCAAAAAAGAAAATAACAATCTTCATTCTTCCAAACAAACTTTAATTTTGAACAACCAAAGTTTTCCATGAAATTTTTACAATTAAAGTTTTTGAGGATAAAGCAATACAACCAGAGAACAAATGCAGGTGACTATGTATTTGAACAAGGCTTTTATTTGATTTTGTGTCAGAGTTAACATGGTAGCTTGAGATGGTTAATTGAGTCGGGGACCTCGGGTTGTGTCCCTGTTTTACGGGTTACCGGGGGCAGTTGACCATGATTTTGTATACTCTGAATGTGCCGGGTTGGCAGCTCCTTTTGATGCCTCTGTTAATATACTTTTACTTATTAAGGAAAAACAAGTCTCTATTCAAGTTGATACCTATGATAAATATAGATCATCCATTTAAGTCAAACTAAATCTAGTTTCCTTCTGTGCCTAACCCGACAACCAGTCTAGCCATGGTGAATAAGGAAGATGCACTCATCATGAACAAACAGTCCTAAGGACAATAAACCTCAAAGAATAATATAGCTAGGAATGCGCCAAGATACTAGAAAAGGTCAGAGTGAGAGAAAGGACATCAATGCTGGTTGTACAAGGCTACAAGTACATAGAGAATTGAAACAAAAGAATGATGCATACCTCAGTTACAATTTGAGCTTGCTTGGCCATATCCTCACTAAAAGGGTAAAGGTTTGCTCCAAAAGCTTCACATATTTTAAGAATTTTTCTTTTTGCTATTTCTCCAGAGAAGAAGACTGCAAAAACATTTTTCTCAACCTGTAGAAATAATTCACAAGATAATTTACACCAATCTTTTCAAATAAAAGAAGATTTATTGTAGAGAAGGAGAGAGAAAACAAAGGGAGGATAAGATGTCCTCCAAAATGATACATAAGGTTACATAATTGGAAAACCCCTTAATGGTGGGAGCCCCATAGCCGAATATAAATCTGAAACAGTTAACACCAAAAAGAAGCCATCACCAAAACTCAATTTAATACATTAAATGTCACTTGATCTCATAGACTTGGGATGCATATCATGATCACTAAATACCTTTAATTCCCGATAATATTTTAGAACTATAGACAAAAGGAAGAAGAGCTCAAGCTTCATGACCCGTTCCTTTAGGCTGTACCCAATCCCCTTTACATGAGTGCACTCTGTAGCGCAAACGAGAAGCAATCCATAGCAAGCCCAAGAAAGGGACAAATAAAGGATTAATCAATAGGGACTGAAATAAAGAGAAGTATCCATAAAACAGGCTCTTTCTTTCCTTTTCAATTTTCCACTCCAAAAACTTTTGGGTTAAGTATCAACTAACACAAGCATTGGTGATACACAGTGGCGAAGCCACATACAAGGTTGTGGGGTCAATCGACCTCACTGAAAAAAAAATTGCTTTATAATGTAAGTACATTTTAAAAAATTAAGTATTATATATAAATTGACCTCATTAAAGTTTTACAAATTTTCTATTATACGGGGTCAAATTGAAAATTTATAACTTTGTCAATCAAATTTTAACCACATATGACTCATATTCTCTCAATATATGTGTATCTCTCTATAATATTTTAAACTAAATAATAATCTAATTTATATTATTTTTTTAAATAAATAATGAATTACTTACGTATGAACAGTTGTGATTAAAAAAGTCTATTATGAGCTGGGTGCGCTGCCCCCGAACCCCCGCCAAATTATTTATAGCTAAGTAATAATTTTGACCCCTACTGAAAAATGTTTCTAGCTTCGCCACTGGTGATACAACTATATAGTACATACAAGTACGGGTGTAAACGAGTCAATTAGAGAGCTGTTCTGATTCGACTCATAAAATTAAATCCATATTTGAATTCGACTCGAATTCGAATTGTATTTAAAAAAACTTTACTCATATTCGACTCGACTCAACTCGAATATTCATTACTCGAATTCGATCCAACTCGAATCGAATTATATTCAAACTACTCGCGAGTTTCGAATTCAAACTCAAATTCCAGTTTCCACATAATAACTACCTTTATATTATATAAAATTATAAATTGAATCTATTATTTTACTTAAAAATGAAAAATATATATTTACTATTATACTTTACGAATATTAAATCACAATTAAAATTAAATTAAAATAAAACAAAATAATAATAATAATAATAATTAATTATCCTAATTTTATTTAACTTTGTGTATAATTATATAGGGGTGTAAATGAACCGAGTTAAACCGATTATTGATAATTAATTATGTAACGAATCACAGTCAAGAATTCGGGTAGTTTAAATCCTAAACGAGTCGAGTATAACCTTACTCAGATTCTACTCGTATTTTTATTCGAACTATTTTTTGTACTCAGATTTGAATCATACTATTAACGAATTTGAGTCTCACTCGCATTTTTTCAAGTCGAGCTCGAATCGTTTGGAACCTTACATACAAGTCAAGGTTTGCACCCAAAAAATAAGACGTACAAGTGAAGGTTTAAATGAATAGGTCTAATAAAGGGTGAGAAAACTTCAATTCAAGAACAAAACTGAAATGCCTGAGTAAGGTGTTACAAAACCACTCAAGTCAAGGTATAGATGAAATGGCTCCAATTAAGGATGAGAAAACTTCCATTCAAGAACAAATTCAAATGACATCTTAATTTATTTCAGATAAAACAAAAATTCTTAGCAAAAGCATTTTCCACCAACAAAGTCAATAAGATCAAGTAATCTCTTCTCTACTTCTATAAACAAAGATGCAACTGAAAGACGAAATAGAATATACATTACACACTACATGCTCACTTATAACAAATCATGGATTTGAATGTTTATCATGAGAAGAAGTGCATAATCAAAACTTTCCCTAAATTTTCTCAAGTAAAAATAATGAAACTTAATGTGATGAAAGTTAACCTTCTCCCCTGAAACAGGATCAGTGACAGGATCCTCAACAGCAGCCTGATTCAGAAACACATTACCCCTGGTAGCACGAAATAGAATCCTTTCAAATGCCATAGATTTTCCTTTAGGAACAAGGCCAGTTAGAAACCCCAACTTAACTTGCTTCGATTGATCAGTAGTCTTTCCCTACACAAGTGATTCACCACAATGAAATATTATGAGAAAAAAAAATATGTCATCTAATACAAAAACAAAGATAAAATTTAAAATCTGTACTTGCTCCTCTAATAGAGGTGTTTCCAAGAACTCTTCACCACTCTGAACTGATTCAACTTCCCTCTGCTGAGCTGTAGCACTGCTTATGGCCGAGTGAAAAAATTCACCAGCCTGAGAAAGGAAAAAGCAGTTATATAAGGAATGACAGGTTTGACAGCTTCAAATTTAGTGAAGAAGCCAGAATACATTGCTCAGTGGAGGATGGAACAATGATAAACAGAGACTGTATTAACTGATGGTAGGGCTACTCAAATAAGAAATTAATTAATTAATCAATTAAAAGCAACATAATCGTAACTGACAAATTTCTACATAACGTAAGGTACACCAGAAAATCCTCTTCATAGTGTATAATCCAAAAAGTCATTATTCACCCCCTATGTTTGAGCAACTTTCTCTATGTGTACAAAACCAAGGCAAACCTTGATAAAGGTCACTAATAAATATGTTGTTTTCTATAGTATGTACCAAGTATCAACAAGATTAATCTTCTATATATGATTTTCAGCCATTAGTCAAAACAAAAGATCAATAAGTGTAACTATAAAATCCTATGTACTATCAATTTCAAGCTATTCATATTAAATCAGACCAAGATAGAAATATCATGTGTTTGTTTCTTTGGTACTAAATGCACCCCTATGCAATTTGAATGGAGAAACTCAGTAATTTATCATTATTATCAAACACATTAGACAACCATTATAAAAAGAATCAATCATGTTTTTTTTAATTTCTTTTCCACTTTTTTTAGTGAATGATCACACGACCACCATCTTCGATCAACTAACTAATTGTGTCATGTAAGTGAAAAAAAATAAAAAATTGCAAACCAGTTATCAAAATTGAATTTTACTACATATGTTTTTTTTTGGCCAGGAACCCAACACGTGACCTAGCAAGCAGAAGAGCTGATACCTTCTCCAACACAAGCTTATACTCTACAAGTTCGCTGTAACCACGCTGCAATTTTTCACCATTTGCATTAATTTCAATTAGCTCAGCTTCAAGTTCTCCAAGTTTTCCCTAACAGGTATCCAAACAAAACAGGATTAGTACATAAGTTAAAGAAATATATTCAAGTGTAGGAATTAATATCTATATACCTCCAGGGAATCCACATCAAGATCAGCTTCCGTCGCAGGACCTTGCTGAAGGTGTCAAACCTGCCTTCGACATTTGATCTCTGAAAAATCGTAACTTGCGTGCCATCTCTCCACATCTTTTAATCTTCAAAATAGAAGCAATTTAATTCATACTCAACCACACATGGACTTCAAAAGTGAGACCTAAATTGAATATTTTTAGCACCAAAATGCTACTCCCTCCGATCATGACACAAGTACAATTTTCACATGTATTAAGTCTTAAGAAAATTAAATTAGAGGAAAGAATATAAAATGTCTTCCAATTTTGCCCATAGTGGACCTACTAAAGTAACACTAAAAAATATTTTACTTATTAAATTAGTGGACCCCATTCTAAGTACACTTTTGAGGTTAAAATAGATTTTGCATCACTTTTTTCATTTGAATTTCTGTACTTGCGAAATCCTTCGGTGGACATTTTTGTGTACATATGTCATCCTTTGGTGGAGTATGTATCATTCAAGTTGTGTATCTAGTTAACAGATAGGATGGAAGTATATGGTGAGACATCCTCAACTCAAGAAAATTCTTCAAACAAAATGTTAGTAAAGTGCTGTCAGGCACCACAAATTTACCTGATTAGCATATGTTCGCTGGAACGGACTTTTATCAGCATTCAGCTGGAGAAGTAGAAATCAAAATTAAAAATTGAAAGTCAAAAACTTCATTTAGTAGGAACTGAGAAATAGCAAAAGTACAAACTTCTCTAGACAAAACAGCATTTAGTCAACAACAACCCTCCCTCTCCCAAACCACCCTCCGGTCTTTTCTTCAAATAATTTTGTCGCCAAATGACTACATAGTAAAATTCATATTAAAACACAACACTGTCTTCTGCTTCTTCACCTATTTTTCTATGTTTTGCTAAGGTAGGTAATATTATGAGCATTAATTCATCTCATCAGCAATTCACTATACCAAATAAAAAGTTTAAATATATAGCCAATCGCTACAAAGCTGGTCACAATTGATTTAGGGCAAGGTGAAAAGAAGGAATAAGAACCTATCCAAGTAGGGAATCAATAGATAAACACACAGAAAAAGCTCAAAGTTTTACTCTCAAATCAATAAGAATTCAGTTACGACAAATAATAAAAAGTACATCAACTATCAAAAACAGCTTCTAATAAACTCTACTACTATAAATTTACAATTAAAACTTCTATAATAATCTACCTAATACAATAACTAAGTACAACAGCAATATTTAATAATAATAATAATAATTAATGTATTATCTTGATCCTCATCACCAATGCATGAATGCTCATGGTAGAACTAAAAACAATAAGAAAAGTTGATAAAAATTACTTCTTTATAGTGACCTCAACATTTTTTCACAGCTAAAAAATTTACAGCAGGGAATTTGAGACCTCTTTCGGTGTGTACTTACAAGCATACCAATGGACGTGTGTTTGTGTAAGTACAAGTAGCAGAGTTTCAAAAATATGATTAAAACTAAAAACTCTTTGCAAGTAAGTAATTCAGTAAAAACATAATTAATTGAGTAAAATTTAATCATATTGCGGCTCCTATCGCCTCCTAAAGTCGAAAGTTGAATTTATCAAACTAATAGAAGCTAACTTAGAAGAGAAATGTAACTTCAGTAATACAAAGAAGCTTCTTGTCTCTGTCACTTTGTCTCTAGCATAACTGATAAAGTGAAACTTGGACCTCGTGACTTAACTGATAAATCCAATTTAACAAGCAGAAAAAACCTCAACTACACAGCAAAACTGCATCAAAACCCTAACTTCGATGCTTCAACTAGAATTCCCATCTCCTGCTAAGAAATTTCTAGCGTAACCAACTATATATGCGTCAATAATTAACACTCGCTCGATAAACAATTATGATAATTTTCTACAAATAGAGATATAAATATATAGAGAGAGAGATAAAGTACGGACGTCTTTGAATTGAATGATGCCGAGATCACCAAGGTAAGCAATGGCCAAATGAGCGGACTCGACGGGGATAATTAGTTGAATCAGATGCATCGGCTCTGACCGGAACAGATCCATCGATGGGCAGCAACCTCCACCACCACTCGCCGCCATTTTCCGGCCGTTCAATTTTCTCTCGCTAGAAATCTATCTCGTCTCTGACTAATGATCGCTGTCACAGAGGAGCTCATTACTCAAACCACAAGCTTCCAGACTTCCACATCAGTGATCGGTCACGTTATTGAACTTTTGTGATTATTGCATTATGATCCCTGATATTTTCTATTTTTGTTTATTGCCCAATATTTTCTGTATTTCTATGTTGGACTGAATTTAATTTATTTTCTTAGACTAAGTGACTAACACTCAAATTTTCCTAATAATTAATAATTATTACTTTTTATACGAGGGAATCTCATTTGACTTTTTAAAATAATTTACAAAATTATAATTTAAAATTACTGTAATTCATACTCCCTCCTAAAATAAACTTTATAATTAATTTTAGTACGTTGATTAATAATATATATATATATATATATATATATTATTTAAACTGTCTTTTTGAATTATTTATTAATTGAAGTATTTCTCTATTTTTCTATGAAGTATTACTTCCTTCTCATGTTAATTAGTAATCTATATCATTCTTTTTGTTATTCACACATTTTTAATAAATACTAAAAACAAAAATAAATAGAAAAAAATAATCTAGAGAAACATTAAATAAAAGACATGCTATACCGATAATATGAAAGAGAAAGTAATACAATAATTCATCACTTCCCAACGTAAGTCTTTTCTCATTTATTCAATTTCCAATAAAAGTTAAGTAAAAAGATTATAAGAGTATAAGCTAAAAAATAGAATAAAAGTAATTACAAATATATAAATAAAACATTTATTGTGAAAAAAATTAGAATATTTAATACCGGACGGAGAGAGTATAATTTTTCATAAATAGCAAATTGGTAACTATAAAGATATTATATATTGGTTGTTTATTTATTGGTCATTTTTCTTGTTTTTAATAGTATATATTATAATTTATAATTAAAAATGTTCAACATCAATAATAATAATAATAATAATAATTAGTATTACTATTACAAGTTTAATGATGTGCAACATTATTGTTATTACATTTTTTATGTAAACTAAATAAACAACTCAAACGAAAAGAAGAGAGAAACAAAATGTAGCTTAAGAATTACAAAAAAAAAAATTAGAAATCATTATTGCGTGTGTGCGAGGCACATGTTTCACACCAGCCCCGCCTACACACTTACAAAGAGAGGTGTTACGAGCAATGATACTGTCACATAAAACTCAAATAAATACACATGTATATTTGCGGACTTTCTCACGTAAGGTCCACAGTATGCATGTGTGTATGTAAGTATTATGTAACCCAAAATTATGTGATAATAACATTATTTGTGTACTACATTAATCGCCTCTCTATTTTATCCTTTATTTGTCCAGTCCTTCGTCTCCATCATATTCTTCCTCTCTTCCCAACTTTTGAAACTCTTCTCCATTTACATCTAAATTCGCATACATCCAAATTATGGTCGATTAGAATGCCATTATATATATAGAGAGTTTTTTTTTTCCAACAAAACCCCTGCATTGCATGGATACAACAGTTCTTCACCTTCAGCATAAAACCAGCAGTTTCATTGTATAAATACATACAACTAATTGAAGTAAACTTTGTTTTCGTCCATCTATACATGCTGTGATGGTACTAAGAATTAAGATAGCTATTCTAAGGCTTGAAATAGAGTGCAACAAGTAGGTCAGCAGTACAACCTACAATGTCATCGAGTCTTCTCTTCTACTTTTTTCTTATGCGTAGTAGTAGCATGCATGCATGCATGCATACGAGGTCAAACACGCTGTCAGGCCTTGTGGGGGTTGCCAACTTCATATTCTCTTTACACTGTCACCATGAACCACAACAAATCCCTCGCTTGCAAGAGTAGCAAGAGCATTTCGAAGCTGACATAATAATAATAAGGTGAATGGAATCCATCAGAACAGAACAGAACAACACAAAGACATTGTACAGAGTTGGAGATCGACTTACATCACTTAGATGATATTCAGCACCAGAACTTTGCTTCTTCAACTCTTCCAGCAACTACAAACCAATTTTAGCACCCATATGATTTTGGGTTATGTTGAATAATAATGAAAGCCTAGGCCAAACTAAAGCAAGTTTAACTTAACACACCTCCAACAAGCGAGTGGAGGGTCCACCTAATTGCAGTTTCTCCATTATTATGTTGCGAGTAACCGATACCAAATTCTCCCTTCTCATCCTTTCGCTTGCGGAAACCCCAGTTGTGATGAGATCCATATCAATTGTCCCTGGTTAAGAAACCCCAACATGTATGCAAGTAACAAAAATTTGAGAGACCCAATAAGCAGCGAGTAAATAGTGTTTTAAGAAATTGAAATGATTCTATTAGGCTACTCTATCTTGCCTATTACATTTCTTGAGGCAAACGAAAAAGGAAACACCAAACTTGATAGATAGAAAGTTAATACTAGTATTATTCATTTTGGAGAGCTAGAGTCTTGGTTTGTTTATAATAATATACAGTTGTAATCTCGAGGAAGTACAGTGGAGAGTCTTGGTTTGTTTATTCTTCATTTTGGAGAGGCTAGAGTCTTGGTTTATCTACTATAATGTACAGTTGTAATCTCCATGAGATTGAGGTAACTAACAACAAGGTTCTACCAAGAAAAATGATAAATAATTTGCAAATGGTGCTACAAATAATTTCTTTGACTGAAATATGATATCCTCTGCTTCGTCTTGAAATTAATAGATGATCATTTTTTTTCCCGTAAAAAGGACTTGACGATTTAAGGGGCTTCCCTTGCATTACCAGGTATGAGTGGTTTTGTTGCAACATTGATGGTCTTTTTTCCCGAAAATTACCAGCTAAAAATTTAATACCAAAAATACGAATTACTTTTGTAATAGCAATATGGATGATAAGACTCCTATTTATTCATGTCACATTCTTTAAAAACAAGCTATTTAATGCTCCGAACTCTCATGTATTTTATTCTAGATATTTGTTTCGATCACTTTTCTTTCCAAATGTGATAGGCCGCGTATGTGCCTGGATTCTGTTCTTCCACAATCAGTTGACGAAGTCAAAGTTGAAATTCTCTTTTTTTTATAGATAGTTTTCATTATAAACTAAAAAGAATGCTACGACTCGGATAATGAAAAAGAAATAAGAACAAATAGATGAAAATCTAAAATTCAAAGGAAAAAGTTCACAATTACCTGTGGAGTGATCTGTGGCAGACTGCTGCATTGCAACTTCAAGTAGCCGAAAAGCCTCCATAACATCTCGTTTCTCAACCTGCATGCATCAGCTATATCAGTTTGCAATCACCTCTTAACCTGTATGCAAGAACACATGGCAACTTGGCAAGCAAACCTTACCAATTCAGAGAAACGAATCCGAGCAAGGGCCTCACTAAGCCGTATCAAACTTTCGATTTGTCTAGGTGTTGCCGTTATCACCTGTTGATGATAAAAGGTGGTCAAGGTATATTGGAATTTATTACCCTTGATGAAAAACTCAGGATCTCAGCATTGTTTGGCCAGTAAATGTTCAGTTATTAAAAAAAATACTAGCAAACAATTGATGTTAAAGCTAGGAGCAAGAAATTGATCAAAATTAAAAGGTATCATCTGCAAAATTAAGAAAGGGGTCAAGACCAATCCTATTTGGGAGACAAAAGTATGCACAAGGGTCAAAGTTTACGAGTAATGTGGTGATGATAATATAGTAAAATCAAATTATTATATTCATTCATGAGTGCAAGTAAAGAAGTTCAAACTACAACACACTCCCTCCTTCACATTTCATGTGTCAGGGTCAATTGGGAAAATTATGGTCTTTGGGGAAAATCTTTTTCTCCATTTCTCAAAGGCTAACAAGTTCATTTATGATAACCCATCAGATCTTTTTGAAGAAGGTCCTGTTTACTAAATTACTCTGGTTTTTAAAACGACCAACATTTTACATCCCGAAACTAAGATGTGACACATAAAATGGTACTGTTCCCAGTACAATGTTTACTACCTTTTTGCTACTCCCTGGGAAATTGCCTCTTCTTCTCATCTCAACATAGCCACGTGTCAACTCTTCAGCAGCTTCATCAGATAACTGTGGATGTATATGTTTTCGGGCGTAGCTCACATAAGCTGTTAGAGTTGGAAGGTCTATGACATCCTGCTCTGAGTTCTGCAAACACAACAAGAAGCTTGAAGGTTCAACAAACAGAAATTTCCACATGCTTTAACAAAAAAGAGAAGTTACAAAAAATCAAAGACCTCAGGATCTTCAAAGTGTAATGCAACAATGTGCTTAGCAAGGCGCCTATCAGTCTGCTCATCAGCCTTGTCCAGAATTAAGTAAATCAAATCAAACCTGGAAAACATTGATCAATCAGAGAGTTCTAGTTTAAGTTTCAGTATGATATGCTGTTGTGGGGACCACAACAGCATTTCAACCAACATTTCTCAGGCATCAGCAACTCTATATCAAAACATTGCTCATCGTCTACTATCACAAACAAGTTAAAATTGTGTTTATACCAAAGAAGGAAACCACAAACATCATACCATAACAATAATTAGAAACCATACAAGACAACTACTCTACCCTCTATTGTTATGTCAATGATAAAAAAAACTCATGGCATACACGAATGACAATGACCATAGTCATATAACATTGGCTTATTTGAAGTCAAAATATCAGACACCGTATAACTATGAGGAGCTCTTTTATATCATTTCCAATATTGGAAACCTTGTATACTGATGTTTTGTGGCAATGCATTTTGAGGGTATCTTCTGACCTGGATAACAATGTTGGAGGAAGGTGTATATTGTCAATGACAGATAAACGAGGATTATATCGTGAGCCACTTGGATTTGCACAAGCTAACACCGAAGTTCTTGCATTGAGGGAAGCAATGATCCCTGCCTTCGCTATCGATACAGTTTGTTGTTCCATCACCTAGGAAATTAAAGAAATTTTTTTACAATCAGTTTAGAAATTTAAATAGATATAACAATTGAAGGTGATAATTTTAGAAAATAAAAATGTTGTATCTGCATTAGATTTTTAACTGCATATGAAAACTCTAACAGAGTCAAGTTCATCAATGTTTTCCTTTAATTTTTTTGTTCCATCACCTAGGAAAATTAAGAAATTTTTTTACAAGCAGTTTAAAATTTTAAATAGATACTACCTCCGTCCCACAATAAGTGATTTTTTAAGCTTAACATTTTTTCCCAAAATAAGTGATGTGTTAGAATTCCAATACAATTTTTACACTATTTTCTCATATGTGCCCTTATGCAACCAATGGTATTTATTGCGTATTTATTGGGAAGTTGAAAGTATATTAAGGATATTTTTGCCATTTTAACTTGTATATTGGTACGTGTGATTTAAGCTAAAAAAAGCACTTATTATGGGACGGAGGTAGTATAACAATTGGAGGTGATAATTTTATAAAATTAAAATGTTGTATCTCTATTAGATTTTTAACTGCATATGAAAACTGGGTCAAGTTCATCAATGTTTTCCTTTAATTTGTTGAAAATAACTGAATCAATCAAAATGCAGTGTAAATAGGGAAAAGGGTGAACCTCATGTAACATGCTCCTTGCATTATCTGACATCTTGTCGAATTCATCAATACAGCAGATGCCTCTGTCACTAAGAACCAAAGCTCCACTCTCCAGAACCTACAAGTTTGTAAAGTCAAATTCCCAGTTTTCTACATTGTAATGAACAAACTGGATACCAAAATATAAAAAAGTGTAAAACTAGCAAACGTACAGTTTCACCAGTTTCAGGATCTTTGGCTACATAAGCAGTCAATCCAACAGCAGAGCTCCCTCGCCCACTTGTGTAAATTCCACGAGGAGATAGCTTGTGTATGTACTGAAGCAGCTGGGATTTACTGGTTCCAGGATCGCCAACGAGAAGGATATTGATATCTCCCCGAAAGCTAGCCCCAGATTGCAATGTCAATGCACTCCCACCAAAAAGCTACAATGAATTCAGTTAACCAATATCCAGAACCAACAGAAAGAATAGCAATAGATCAATTAGGTTTATGCTCAATAACAACTGAATTAATAGCAATAGATAAATTAGATGTAAGTGCAGTGAATAGCACTAGATCAAACAAATTATCATAAATGTGATAGTGGAAACAAAATGTAATACCTGGCAAAGAAGCCCCTTCTTTATATCATCGAGCTCCCATATATTTGGTGCCAAAGACTTGGTTAGCCTTTCATATATATCAGGCTGCCTTGATAGCTCTTTCAGTTGCTCAACCTACAATTGCAAGCACGAGTGTAAAGTAGAATATATAAATATAGTTGTTTGGCCAAGAAGAAAGAGAGAATGAAATAATTGCCTTGTCTTCATAGTTGAGAGGAGTGTCTTCGTCATTTCTACTAGAACCATTTTCAACGTCCATTGGGTCCTCTGCATTCATTCTCGACTTGTCTGTCTTCTTCAAATGAAGACAATCAATGTAAGTCTGCAACCAATGAACAAACTTTTAGTTTTGAAGCCAAATAACTCATCAAACAGCTTCAACTAGAATGCAGGAGCAAAGGTGAAACCAGACCTTGAATAAAGATTTCACAGTCCTCTGTGTTGGCCCAACTCTTACACTCATAGCCCTATAGATCCCTGTGACCTAATGGGCAGAAACACAGATCAATTAAATTCTGAAAAATGGTTTGCAATCTTATTTCAGGTTGTGCTGGTTACTCAATCTATTACATAAGACTTTACCTCAACCCTGTCACCTGGCTTCCCAGCATCCACCAGCTTGTCATGCATCAACAAGCTCACTGTGTGAGGGGTTCCTCCATCAGGGATCTCATCTGGTGTCTCCTGGAGTCTCACAATTTGCTTATCAGCGAACCTGTTTAGATCAGGAGTAGATAGCCATAAGTTTCTAGTTAACTAGTTTTTAAATGGTCACCTGTCAAAAGTTCTCCACTACTTGGATCCAATATTGCACATAAATTTAACTAATTTCAAGTATTATATAGCTTAGTAATGTACTTTAAAGTCTACACTCTACAGATATGTTCCACGACCATTTTTGTATAATGGCACACTTCTATACAAACTTTTATCAGTTCTACATCTCTTTCCAATTTACGTACTTCAGCTTTATTTCTCCTCCAAAATCTGGTTTGAAATGATTACCAAGTACTTTTCCCAACATTTTATCAATATAGACTTATAGATACAGATAATAGCTATGAAATATACTACAAAAAATTCACAAAGCAAAAGTTCATAGGTGTTTAAGATAGAAAACACATACTACCAGACTCACTAATTGTAGTGTACTCCGTCAGAAGTAAATATTGCACGAGAAACAATTACCAAGATGGTAAGAATTTGGAATATCATTAAAACTGATAACCACAGCTTATATAAGGTACTCATTTTCCTGGACATTGGGTTCAGAGTACAGGGATTTCGACATTGGAGGGTTAAAATGTGGATATCACAAGCCTTTAAGTAACTGCAGACACTAGATACACTGCTGGATATGTAAGTGTGTAATCTTGGATGCAGGAAAGGACTTAAAAAGTTCAGATCATAACATCATTTATCAATCACTAGTCAAACTATAACAGATGTTTACTGATGACATATGAGGTCAATTAAAACATTACCTACACCTATTGTGCACCAATGTCATGGAGTTCTTTGCCAGACATTCTTGTTTCCCACAAACTGTCGGCTCACTGATTCGTCCTGGTAACATCCAAATGCACTAATAAACTTCAAAGAAACCAACATGTCATTAAATGCAAAACAATAACAGCTCACATAAACAACCTCTATCTACAACAATGGGGTCAGAGTAGTATCCACACACAAGACATCTGAATATTGCTTCCCTGATCTCTGGTATTATTGAGCTACACCGAATAATCATCCCTTTCAGTGACACCATCTTCTCAATATCTAACCAAACAAAAGAAATTCACACATTATCAAGTTAACAGCAAATTTATATTAAAGTAATGCTTCATAAAAGTAATTTGTACAGGTAATTTATGCACCCCAAAAAAAAGAGTAACCAAAAATCGTAAGCCAATGAAACTGACCAGATGGGTTTAAATTCCTCATGGAGGTAGAGGCCTTGAGATTATAAATCCGCGCTTGAATGTGCTTCTCGAATAATGGATTAATTCGACTAACCATATCCATCAAAACAATATCAAAAATAGCAAGGACCTCTAAAGGGTACCTAACCATTTTGGTATACAAGTCAGTATCATAATCAAACACATCCTGTGCATCAACCTCAAGTGACTCTCCTTCAACTTCAATCACATGGTGAATTGCTCTCATGTACTTCCCCTCTAAATTCGAATCTTTTTCACGAAAATTCCTAAGAAAACGAAGAATTGCAGCATTAACATCCTGAACGCTAATGTTGGTTCCCCAGACGAACATAGGCGGGGCCTCATCAGCATTGTCGAACTCGCCGCCTTCTGACGACGGCGGCGCTTCATCAGCAGAGAAGGAGTGGCTGCGATAGGGGTGGAATTAAGGTCCGGGCTTCTTCTTCTTCTACCTGTTCTGCTGGAGGGAGTAGGGGTTGCATCTGGGGTGGCGAATCGGGAATTTCGAGGCGGCGGTGGGGTTGCATATGAGGCAGAGGAGCGGCGACCTCGACGGCGGCGCGTGTCACCGGGCGATGAGAATGTGTTTCCGATGGGGCTTGACATTGAATCATCGGGAGAAGAAGGCCCTGTTTGATTATCCAATTATTTGCAGAAAACAGAAATGAACTGAATATAGCATATCAATATAGATCTACTTAATTAAGGGGAAAAAAGTGAGAAAAAGAGAATTACCTCTATGGATGTTGGCCGGAGAAGAATCGGAAGCCATGCTTTGAGGAGAGAGAACAGAGAGATTAGGGCTTGTTGTGAGGTAGCTCGATGACTCTGCTTTCTTTCTGGATGAATTTGGCGGGAAATGGTTGTAGTTTTGGCGCCAATTGTATTAGTGTGCTGTGTTGATTGCCGGGTTGGTTATATTAGTAGGAGGCCCATTGTACTGGAGATTAAGGGCTTGTATTTGGGTTGGACTTTGTGCTTTTGGGACACCTTTATTTATTTCTTTTCAATTTTGTTCTCTTTTTTTTTTAACAAGACCCTCGAATAAGAATATACTATAATTCTCATTATGTGAGTCAAATTATAAAAACACTAGAGTCTCCTCCCATCCTAAATTATAACTTGAAACTTGAATAGACATGTCTTTATTGATTAATGTTAATCAAATGTCCTCCAAGAACATATCATGAAAAAACTTCGTATAACGAGAAAATATCAAATTAGAATTAAAAAAAGGCTTCATAGATTGGAAAAAAAAAATCAAACTAGGAAAATAAAACTCCATAAAAGGGAAAAATAAGACCAATTAAATGGAAGATCGTAAGAAAAAACTTGAGAATAATCTCTTTAGTGTAGATCAGTGTAGATCAGAGACCCTCCCCATATTTTTTCCCTCTTTTTATTATCAAATAAATAGTGCCGGGATTAAAAAAATAGTAAAATAAAGAAAAATCATAGAAGTTAAGGAAAATATGATTGAAATTGAAATAAATAATAATTATTCTCTGTGACGTAGAAGAACATAAAAAGTGATTAAGAGAGGATACCAATAGGTGATCGTATGACTAGTTCTTCTGAATTCTTTATCGTGCTATTAAAAGATGAGGGTCTAACTCCAAAATTATTAATTAGATCCCATGTTATTATGTTTAATTAAGATTTTACACTGGTCGTATAAATTTCTTGAATATGATCCTATTTATTTAAAAGCTTTCTATGTTGTATTTATATTTTAAGATATACGGATATATTTATGAGTTTAGAGTCGGTAGTAGTAGTTATGATTTAATTTATAGTATAAATTTGGTTGAACAATCTACAATGAAAGGTCGACTCTAATTTTAGCAAGTTGGTTACCTATTAAACTCTCCATCTTTATGTATTTCTTGTTTTTTGCATGTTATAATTATACTACTTTTAACGCAATCAAATTTTTTCTTCTTATTAAAAATGATATATATTACAACTTTACATGTCGATTTTTTTATTGCGCGTTACGCGGATAAATCTAATTGATTATTTACTATTACAATGTATTTGATACAGTGAGTCAAGTTTATAATCTTATAAAATCTCATGTATTGATATACGTTACAATCGTACTTCAGCTAAAATCTTTCGTCTTTTTATAATTTTAGCGGGGAAAAAAAGAAGAAGAGATATTAAGGTTAAATAGGGTAAAAATGGAGAAGTAGAAAACACTTTTATCCCTCATACATTAAAGTCTAAAATAGAATTTCTACCAAACTTTGTGATGGTAATCTATACGTAGACATATGAAAAGATTAGTCTTCATTTATTTATTATAATTGTAAGTTGTTAGACTAGTGTTGGACACGGATCACGGCTAATATGTCCATTTCTTCACACTTTTATTCATGCTTTTCTAACATGGGTTTGTCCAGTGTTGTTAATTGATATATTCTGGGCCGTACCCAATGGATAAGTACATTTTTCTCCTTGGCAAGGGAAGCTAGAACCTAGATGAAAATTATATGACCTAAAGTAAAGATTGATGAGATTTGCATCCTATGTTATCTCAATTCATATTATTGGATGCATAAACTTTTACAAACCTACACATCGACTCTGTGATTCTTCTTCTTTTTTTTTTCCTTCCCCTTTGTGCTTATTGTAAGTGGGAGCGGTTAGTAGTTTATTTGCGAGGAAGAGTAATTGGTTATCGTATTGAGCATGTGACAGATAGTACAATTAGATGCGTCTATTATATACTTACATATCATATGTCGTGTCATTGTGTATGATTTGTATTCATAGTATTACTCTTATAATAACAACGACCTAACTAATTAAGTAATAACGTGTCCAAAAATGACATTTGTTTGTCTTAAAATGGGAATTCTACTAAAAAAAAATGCATCCCCAAGAAAAGTTGTCAATTAGTTCTAATATAATAACTTATGAAATTGCATTATTGATAAGTTAAATTTAGAGCTAACCACTTTGCATTAATTAAGAAAAATTGGAACATGATACACTTATATTCCCCCCCCTCCCCCCAACCACCCCCACCCCCCACAACCCACATTTCTTGAAAGGATACTCTTGTTTTGGGACAAAAAAACGTGATATTGAGTCTTTTCTTCAAATGTTACGACTTAGGATTCATAAGAAATGAAATACCTTGAATTTTAGTTTGAAGAATATCTGACAATTTTTTAACCTAATATATATTAAATATTATCCTTAAAAACTGTCGAGTAGCTCTTAGAAGGAGAACATATTAATAGTTTTCCTCAAATGGTCATGTTAGTATACATATTATAATATTATTGCACTTAAAATGTAATATCCTTAAAATTATATATATATATATATATATATATATATATACACACACACATATATGTGTGTGCATGTGTCTGTGTCTTGAAGTTTTTTTAGGAGGAAAATGGAGAGAAAATTAGGTGTCTTCTTACTCAAAAATTTCTTATAGTAAATAAGAAAATTCGGAGTACTGGTCCTTTTTATTCCCTTATTTTCTTTTCTCTTCTCTCCCTTTCTTCTCATTATAAACTTTTATACTACGTTTAGATTAAAGTAATGGAATGGATGACGAAATAAAATGATTTTAAGTGTATATTTAGTTGCTGGTGATGGTTGGTGTTGTCATATAATATAATGACAAAATTATTACATATATCCACATAGAATAAAATAGTTAAGGGATTGAATGAATTTTCATTCTATTGGAATGATTTATCCTTCAAAATGATCATCAAATATATACTATTTTTATTTCATTACTTCTTTTATTTCGGTCCCTCAATCTAAACGTATCGGGATCGTAGTTGTAGCTCATAAGTGTGATAATTCAAGTCATTTTCTTTGTTTTTGTAATGCAAACTTTTGTGACCCATCCAAATCTTTTGAATTTGTGACATCTTGTATTATTTTGGGTGTTCATAAAATTATTTTGCTGAAAAAAAAATTAATCACTTTCTGATTTTAATGATTTTTACCATGATAAAGACTATCTAATACAATAGGATTGATATTATATTATTATTGTTTATGTTCCTGTGCATGAAATGATGAAACTCCACCGGATCTTGTTGCGACTGTAGCTAGTACTGGTTTAAATGTCAAATGATTAAAATCCAACTATTTCCAAGTACAGAGATTGAAGGAACTGTGTGCCATACAAGCTTGTACCTGTTATCGAATCAAAAAAAATACGGAAAGAATAGGTTGCTTGATCTAATTAGTAGTCGAACTCTTATTGACCTATGACGTCATTAATATATAAAAATATATATTATTAATAATTAATACATTTTTAAAAAAATTTATTTTTTATAAATTAAAACATAATAAAGTTGAATTACAATATTACTAAAAATGATTAATTTTAATATTAATTTTTTATTGTAAAAAAAATGAGTAACATATCACTGGGTCAATAACCGGTTTAATTCACATAGGTCACCAAAATTGATTTTTTTATTCAAACCGGACCAGAGTAAATTGATTTTGATTTTTTATCGGTCCGATTTTTAAAACCATGTTGCCATAAACAAAAGTAATGGAACGCTTATTTTCTGGTGTCAGATGATTTACCAGTTTAATTAGGAGATACACTTTCGTCCCTAATTAATTAATTAATTATTGGTTACATGCGCAAATTCTGCGATTTCACAGCAAAATTAATAAGCTTAGCTACTTGCACAAAATAATTAATTAGTTTTTGTTCGATATTTATACCTAGGTAGCATGCATGAGAATTGAGAAGTATATATATATATAGCAATGGGGTAAAGTTGGTGAAATCTGCAAATAAATATATATCTACTTCAAAATTAAGCATATAATTGTTTTGTATTTCATGAATTGATATGAAATTAATTACTAATGAAACTATACACAATTTGAAAATTAATTATACATTGTAAAGGGGTTTAGTTATCTTTGTGAAGCTTCCATGTGCATAAAGTTTCACCAAGGTGAAAAAAAGGGTAATGTAATCAAAAGTAATAACACTAATACATGAGATGTACGATCAGAAAATGAAGGATTGTTGTGGGGTTGTATATATATTTTACCAAAGGAATGTAAAACTTTTGCTATGTATATATCTGTATGTTGGTCTTTGTGAATACTTTGCACTACGTATGTTTGACTAACTAATTAATGCAAAAACCTTTGGTACATGCATGGGGTATATATATATATATATAGCTTGTTCATCTGTGTGTGCGCAGTTAATCAACATTATATATAGAAATTAACCCCACATGCATCTAATCAAGTCCAAAGGTAAGGGTAAAGAAATTTCAAGGTATATATACGTACATCATTAGTTTCATCCCTTTTGAGAAAGCTCATGCATGGTTCCTATTTCCTTCAACTTAAAAGATGCAGAATATAGATGTTTATGCTAAAGCTCTTAATTATTATCATCATACTATAATTTAAAGAAACATCACTATCTACTAAGCATAAAGTTAACTGGTTGCCCCCATATATGTCTGTCTAGTTCATGCATGTATCTTCCTCCCCATTAAAAAGTACTTAAGAACCCTTCCATAATTGTAATAAATTCCATAAAAAGATATTTTTAATTGACAAAAATGGGAAAGTCGATCATCTAAAAGCTGCGCGTTAGTGAGAATATTTTAGCGCACTCTGAGGATTTCTTAGCATGGTTGATTCTATATATATATATATATATATAGTTGCATCTAAATTGATAAAACTATATATAGAGCCTTTGCCTAGTCACTTTTGTACTAATTAATCTTCTTTTCTTTCTAGTACTAGGGATATATTCCCCCGGCCCAGGGTTGTTTTTGGGGGTATATATCCATCTTTTCCTTTGCTTAGTTAGTGTGAATGTCTCTTTAGCATAAAAGGTTAAGGTGTGGCTTATGTAGTCCCTTTTTTTTTGGCTTGAAAGTCACCATCATCTACAAATCACAATATGCCCACCCAATCTTTCTGCCCTAAAATATTCAAGTTGAGGGAGTTAGTTTTTCCTTTACATATACTTGTATAGGAAATCGAGTTATTCCCTACATATATATCTTAAATTAATATGATACAACAGTACCCTAGTACTACTGCAAGCAATCAAAGCTAATTCCTTACTCAAAATATACTAGAGAGAACATGTTTAAAATTAATAGCTATATGACTATATATATATATATATATATATATATATATATATATATATATATTATCAGTACCGTAATCTAAGAGTATTGATCATAATTTTACATATATTGAGTTCTTAAAATCAATAGACTATACGCAACGGTACTGTGCCTATTTCTCAATATCACGTGAAATCTTTCTCAGATATAATAAACACATTGTTGGATTGTCACTATTAAAACAAATATTTTCTCGAGTTTTCAATATATATTGAGTTCTTAATTAATTTTCGATGCATGAAAATATATAAGGACATATATCTCATAGGTAAGCCTTATTTCTCACTTGATTAGTACTTGCACATATAATTTGTGTGTTAGAGAGAGAGAGATTTTTCACATGGTTGGATATATATATATATATATATATATATATATATATATATAATTGAAGTTGCATGTAATTAAAGATGAACCTCAAGAAATTTAATTATGCATATTAATATTTTTATATGGGCAGCTAGCAAACAACATAGTTGCAGATTATAACCTAGCTAGCTATATATTCCCAGCCAGCAAAGTCGCGGATAATCAGGAGAAAGGTGTTTTTGGAGCTCATAAACAAGCAGTAAACAACATTAGTTTGAAATTAAAAAGGTGAAAGAGAGTAACAAAGTTAGCAACTAGGAGACAAAAAATGCAACGCAAAAACAATTTTAAATCATAGACAAGATCAAATAATTCTTCATTGAAACGTGATTAATTAAACAACAATAATTAATCTCTCTCTCATTCTACTTTCTCTTTCTTTCTTGTTCATTTAAATGATATTATAACCACATCGATAATGCAGATAAATTGAAAGAGGGAGAGATCAGAGAGGAATTAAAGAGCGAGATTTAAATTTAAATTAATTAATTAATTTAAGATTTAGGGAATGGTAAGAATCGTGTACCAGGAGTGACAAGATTAAATGGACCTGCAGCAGGATAAGTAGTAGTAGTAGTAGTAGGGATAAGATTAGGGGGTTGGTGCAATATGATACCACCAGTAGTACCACCAAAGGAATTAGAGGATGAGCTGATCTCTTGAACTGCAGGGCCTTGATCATAAAGAATTCCCTTGAAGATATGGCCTTGTATGTTCACTGATGTTTGGTATGCATACTGATCATCCACTGCATTATCATGATCAGACCTCACTCTTACGCCCCGAAATGTTGCCGGAAAACTCACTTCTCCTGGGAAATCTACCCCTTCAAACCCTAGAAATTAAACACCAGTCCCATCATATCACCAAAAGTTAACTAGGCCAATATATATATATATATATATACATATATATATTAGTACTTTTTTTTATAATTAAATTTATGCAAGCGGATTTGTGTAAACTATATATATAAACAAACTTAAAATAGGATAGAAGTTTGTTTCTCAATTACATATTTTCAAAAGTGATATATTAGTTGCTACCACACAAGAAGTAAAGAAGAAAAAAAGCTTCTAGGGTTTGAGTTTTTCTTTTCTTTTCTTTTGTGGCTAGATACATAGTTCAACACTTGAAAGTGATAGGGGCTTAATTATGTCTAGTACAAAAAAAGATTTCAGCACCCTCTCTCTCTCTCTCTACACAATTTTTGGCAGATTTTTTTTCCCAAAAGGAATGTGTGAGAGAGACTACTCCTACCAGGCCAACATAGCAATTAATCAAAAACCCTCAAATGTATTTAGGTGTACATATATAGAGAGGGTGTAGTAGCTAACTATATATTGTGTACCTGAAGAAGAAATAGGAGTTTTTCTATATCTTTTAGGGTTTGGTTCTTGGAGGTGCTGTTGTTGAACAGGAAGTAGCTGATGGTGGTGGTGGTGCTGTTGAGGAAGCCTAGGACGCCTGGTGGACACGGGGACCCAAGTGCTCTTGACATGGGTCTGGCACTGAAAACCTCGGTTCCTGCAGCAACTCCTGCACCTCATGTATGTGCACTCCTTCTTCGCTTGGTTTCCACAATCTTGGCACCTCATCATCCCTTGTTTTTCACCACAACTAGCTACTTATTTTTCACTACTCATCAACACTGATTTAATTATATACCAACCTCAAATTATTTTCTTGCTAGCTATATATATATATAGTAACTAATAAGTACATATATATATATATATATATATATTAGTACTAATTACTAACTACCTAACTTGCTATATATATATATATACATACATATCATGAAATGAGATGTAAAAACATAGATCTGGCCTGCCGGCCGGCTCGCCGGGAGCTTTCTTTAATTATTTGTGCAGAGAAAATATTAATGCCTTTCTGCTGCTTTCTTCATTTTTCATATTTTTCTCTCAGTTTTTTTGGTTAAACACATTTTCTTTCTCTCTTTCTTTCAGCTTTTTTTCTCTAGTACCCTTTTTTTATGGCAAAAGAGAAGAGAACACTATTTGGAACCCAAAAAGAAATCTCATGTGTACGGACGGACAAGTACCTACTTTTACTGCATGCTTTGTCCACTTCAGAAGTTCACAATTATTCACATACACATATTAATTATTTACGCACAGTAAATATATATTCCACAAGTTATAATATGAAAGTTATTAATGGCTTCCTCCAAGCTACTACTACTTAATATTGTCTGTTAGGGTTTGTTTGGCATAAATTTTATCAAAACATTACAGTCAACCCATCATCGTGAGTTTCCAGTAGTGCTAGAGAATTCATCATATCTCCAAACAGTTGTTTAACTCAATGCACACATCAACCTAGCTATTGCCTATTGATCAGTCTGACTTGATAATATATATCATACATATATGGAAGTGGTTAGCAAAAAGTTTATTTGAGGGTAAGTTGATTAATTGGTCAATAGAATATTGACACGCAGACGAGACTGTATGTGTGTCAGCATTTTATTGGCCAATTGACCAACTTATCAAAAAAAATAACTTCATGCTAACCGGATCTATACATATATATATATATATATATATATATATATATATATATATATGCTTTGCTAGTTTTGTACAAGCCGGAAAATCAGCGGCAAGAAAAGAGGAGGGAGATAAAAATAATTAAGAGACGTGCCGGGGATATGTACAGTTACTTCATGCTAGCTAGCTCCATCATCAATGGGTAGAGTCTTGTAATCTGTACCATAGATTTGCTTGGTTTTGAACTATACTCCAATATATATATATATATAGCAAGCATATATACTACTACTTAATAAACTGAAATTTATTCGTTTTTATTTGTCATTTATAGATTTTAAGAAAATATTAATGTATTAATTTTCTATATTATTCTCACATTAATTACTAACTTGTTTTTTAAATTTTTTTTTATTTTTTCTAATAAATTTTAGAAGGTTAATATTGAAAATTTATAACTATCTTGATCAATATACTCCATCAAACTAAGCATTAATTATATTTTTTAATTTTTGTATTTTCTTCTAAACAGTCAATTAAAAAGGAAGGGAGAATTAATTGGTAAAAAGGTTATAAGAGTTTGAGGAATTAATTGAATGATTTAATGAATTTGTTTGACTATGGCAAAGCCTAGTTATAATTAGTGATGTATGGTGATATTTTGCACTAGTATAATTAAAGAATGTTAGCATGAAACAGAGAAAAGTGAAAAATGGGTCTTTTCTAAAAGCACGTTAGAGTCAATTATTGCTTCTTTTTCTTCTTTTTTTTCTTTTTTTTCTTCAAGTACAACTTTCTGCATGATTGGTTACCATCTCTGGTTTTAAATTTCAATATCTCCTATATTATTATCGTAAATAATAAAATATAATAAATTTTATTAGTTGAACTCGACTTGTAAAATAAATTTTGTTCAGCTTTAACCTTATTTTGA
Source organism: Panax stipuleanatus (assembly GCA_020205555.1). NCBI lineage: Eukaryota > Viridiplantae > Streptophyta > Magnoliopsida > Apiales > Araliaceae > Panax > Panax stipuleanatus. The sequence goes on along the minus strand of CM035120.1, from coordinate 2,097,674 downwards.
AGCACAAATAATAAATATTATTCCAGTGCACTCAACCCTCTCTATTATTCTTTTAGACTATGTTTGTTTGCAAATATTATAATTTCGGAATTATAATTTTAAAATTATTAATTTTAGGATTATAATTGCAAGACTATTAAGTCATTTTATAATGACTAGACTAATAGTTCAAAGTTTAAATTTAAAAAGTAACAAGACACTTGAGATTAATATTCATATCATAAATATAATCCTTGCAAACAAACATAGCCTATAATTATAATCCCGGGATTATAATTAATTATAATCCCAAGATTATTAAGTCATTTTATAATCTCTAGACTAATAGTCTCATGTCTAACTTTGAAAACAAACAAGACACTTGAGATTAATAGTCGTATCGCAAGTATAATTCTTAAAAACAAACATAACCTTAATTCCATAATAACGTCTTAATTTGATTTTAAAAATCAAACTGACCATTTTTAAGATTAATAATTAAAAATATTTATATAGAATAATTAAATCACAATACTCGATAAGGGTAGTAAATTTTACGTAATTCATTAGGGTCATAATCTCTTGACATATATTTAATTTTTTTTATTTATTAATTTTAAAAATAATCAATTTGATCATAAAAATTAAACTATGACATTTATTATGGGATCGAGAGAGTATATTACCTTGCTCACACAACTTAAAAGAGCGAAGTGTATGGCAAATATATTAAGTTTTTTTATATTATCTTTATATTAAATATATATTAACTTAATTATTTTTCATCTTTTTTTAATGAATTTTAGAAGGATAGTATTGAAATTCTCTAATTATTTTTGTTAATTATACAAAGTATTAATTGTATTTTTTAATATTTATGTTTTTTTTAAATGTAAAGTAAAAAAGAAAGGAGGGAGTATATCTTTCCATTTCCTTTATTGAACTTAATTCATTTCAGGCTTGTCGTCCCTAGATGGACAAGTTTCAAATTTTCATTGATTTAATATTAACCTATTAATTTACTTGATTAAATGATTTTTAAAAAAATATCAAATAAGAATTCAGTTTTAAGATCTCATTGACAATTAATGTGTTTGTGAGTTTTGAAACGGATATAAAGGAAAAACAGTGTTTTTTAAAAACTTTTATTTTTCAAATCCCTTGTTGATTAATGGGGACTTTAATTTTTTGAGGAGATAATTCCCACTTTCTTCACAAAACTTAATTTCCTCCAAGAAAAATGGGAATATTTGAAAATAAAATGGTGAAAAACTATTAAACAAAAATACCAAAAATATCATTATAGTGGTCTTCCAAATATAATTTTGCATTGTAATTGGGGGTAAAATAATAACTAATGTATTATACTTTCCTCCCAAATTAAAATTCATAACCAAGAGAAAAAGAAAGTTATATAATCATTTCATTTCCCTTTCTTTTCTTTCCAAACTTGCAAACAAAATATAAATACTGGATTTGACTTGCATACACCTCAGTTACATTCCTCTTCAATTTCTATTAAGTTTACTAATATTCAAAATTTTAGATATTATAAATAAATAAAAACACCTATGTTTTGATTTATCTTATTGAAATGCATGCAATATTACACCAAAATACATAACCTTTAGACACTTTTTTACCGTCCTACAAGAGTATTCATGCATATTCATTAAAAAAAAATTAACGGTTGGAAATTGATATTAGATTTTAATGGTAAAATTACTCTTAATGATTTCAGTATTTTTTATAGAAAAGTGATCACATTCACGTAATCTTTATATTATATTTAGATAGTTAATTACTAACAAAATTATTATATAAATTTGAGAGATATTTAAGTAAATTGTATTGGATAAGAGCCAAATTGGTGTAAATATATGCACAATGTAGATATATATATATATATATATATATATATAAATATTTGGATATAAATTTTTATATATTTTAAAGTTCATTTTTTTGGGTAGTAGACGACTACTAGAAAGAAAGAAATAAACTTATAAATAACTCTGACATAAACTTGGAAAAAATATAGTCTTACATAAAATTTATAATATTTCAGTTTTAACCAAAGATGTTTATATTTTAAAAAAGAAAGTATTAGAAGCTTCTAATAAATATTTCTCACTTTATTACTATGACAATTACTAGTCATGTTTGATCTTTTAACCTAAACAAACCTTAAAATGCTAACAATACTACGTGTGATAATACGACGTCCCAATTGCATGCGGTCCTCCAAACCCAAGTACTGAAGTTTGACCAGCAGGACTGCCCCTATGGGCTATGGGCTATGAAATAGCAGGGTTATAGGTGTTAGCTGCTCTCCTGCCACCAACTGATAGTACAAGGTAAATAAAATAATGTTACTATCACATAACTCTCACATACACACACATACATACTGCAGGTCTTATATGTCAGGCGAAGACCCGCAATATATATGTGTATGTATGTAAGAGTTATGTGATAATTTTTATGTGATAATAGCATTGCTCAGGTAAATATTGTGTATTACCAACAACAACAAAAAAGTAAATAGTAAATATTGTGAAAACTTTTTTACCCCATTTATCTTTTCCATAATGAAAATCTGTTACCAAATGAAATATTTAATGAGGAATTTTGTGGATTTCTCTACTTGTTTTGGACTCTACCCATGTTGTGTAGCCCATAACTAGTGTCCATGGGAGAAATCAAGAGTAAGCCTAAAACTTATGTCTAAGCCAGATCTTTCTCTTTTGACTTCACTTTGGGCTTTCTACCAATAAATGGGTCAGCAGTGGTGCTTGTTGAGTGTGTACGTAGATTAAATACTATAGGCCATAATATAAAATACAAATGTCCCATTTGCTTCCTTTGGAATTGGGGTAGCTTAAATGTATTTCTAAGGCATGAATTATGTGGATTAAAGTATACATGTATAGTATACACACGAGTATGCATGTTAAATATGATATAGTCTCGATAGGTGATATTATGACTTTAATAGTTGGCCCTTGAGACATGAAATTGATTAACTTAAGGTTTATCGGCATTGAACATTATAACCTTGAGATATGAACAAAACCTTGCAATGTATGTATCTTAAACTGTATTACATGATTAAATTTAAGTGCAATATGTTCAAGCCTATATTGACGCATAGGAACTAAAAAGTCTAAAGTTATTAAATCTAAGACAGGATTAGATTGACTTACGTGAACTATGTGCTAGAATTATATGATAAGTAGATTCTTGTAAGTGTAGACGCATATTAGTTTACACGTACTAATTGGAAGACCGACTTGTTAATGTTAGGTCGTTTCAACGCAGTTTAATTAAAACTAGAACTTATTTGTAGCTGAGCAATCAGGCAAGTATCCGAACCCTACCTTTATGGTGTTGCAAGTAATCTAAAACCTTGCATTACTTTATTCGATAAATCTTGTGAGCAAGTTCCCCATCTTACTCAAGTTATATTTGAGCAAGTTCCCTATCTTACACAACTTTGAATATTGTGCAAGTTTTTGAACTTCACTTTTTATTGTGCAAGTTTCCTATCCTTCTCATATTGTATTGAGCAGGTTATTATTGTGTTGCTAGTTATTTATTGACGCTTGGACCTTATTTCCAAGTATGCTTTAGGTGGTTTAATTACTTTGCAATTATTCGACATCGATTTTATTGATATTTCCACTTGGTGCACTTGAATTCATACAGTCTTGGACTTGTACATTTTTTAAAGTTCTATAATTCTTGAACTGCGTCAGATAGAGTCTGAACCCTTGTTCGGTCAGACAATTGTATGAAATTTTATAAAAGCTATCCAAACCAATTGATGGTAAGAATTTTTAGACTGAAAGAACACCCCTTATATATATATAGGGAAGTACCCCAGGTATCTAGTATAAAGATACAAACAGCAGAGTTGAATGTTATGCATATACATAGCGTACGCGAGGCTGATCCCCTCAAGTACTTATTCTGTAGCCAGTAACCAAAGGGTCAATTAGCTATTAAATCCATTGGAGTTTTATAGTTCAAAGTCTACTTGACTATCATTTATTCTAAAAGCAATCATTATCTTTGCTTCTAATATTCATATTGTTGAATCCTTCAGATATTCATATTGTTGAATCCTTCAGATATTCATATTGTTGAATTCATTGTCAGATATTTTTCATTCATCATGATATATCCTTTATTGTTATATTTAAACTTGCTGAGCAAACTTGTTACTCATTCTTGCTATATCATGAATTCTATTGCAGTTAAGCCCGAGACCTCAGGGAAGGACAAGGGTAAAGGAAAGATGTAGGATTGTTTGCAAGGAGCAGACTTTACCTTATGCTTAATTTAATTACTATTATTGTAATTTAAACCCTAATGACTATTATAGGGTATGTTTGTAAGATTGTATTAAGGTTATCGAATCTTAGGACTAGTAACACCTTTTGAATGAACGACATACGTTTATATTATTTCACATTTAGTTATTGTATGTTGTTTAGAGGTGGATATTTGTATTGTATCGTCATAATTTAATCCTTAGAAATCAAATATATCAAATATAGTCATAATTTAAAATAGCAGGATATATAAATATAGTATCTTCTTTGCTTTTATACTATATAAATATAGTATCTTCCAATGTCCCATTTGCTTCCTTAGGAATTTGGGTAGCTTAAATCCAATAACTAAACCTCTTTGTTCTCGTATAAAAGTTAAACGAATTGAATCGAGTCAATTTTACAAAAATATTTTCTTTGAAATCTAGTTTAATCTTTTTCGAGCTTGGTTAAATAGTCACTTTATAAGATTTTTTTTATTTATCAATTTATCACTAAATTATCACATTTGATCTACTTAAACACGCATATAAAGTTAGTCCTTAGAAATCAAATATATCAAATATAGTCATAATTTAAAATAGCAGGATATATAAATATAGTATCTTCTTTGCTTTTATACTATATAAATATAGTATCTTCCAATGTCCCATTTGCTTCCTTAGGAATTTGGGTAGCTTAAATCCAATAACTAAACCTCTTTGTTCTCGTATAAAAGTTAAACGAATTGAATCGAGTCAATTTTACAAAAATATTTTCTTTGAAATCTAGTTTAATCTTTTTCGAGCTTGGTTAAATAGTCACTTTATAAGATTTTTATTTATTTATCAATTTATCACTAAATTATCACATTTGATCTACTTAAACACGCATATAAAGTTAGTCCTCAATAATATTCTTTAGACATCAAATATATCAAATATAATCATAATTTAAAATAGTAGGATATATAAATATAGTATCTTCTTTGCTTTTATAATCATGTCGTCGTATTTTTTTCATCGTCTTAAAACTCCACAATATATATATATATATGCGGACCACTTATAACGACGGACCATGCCCGTCGCTATAAGGTATGGACCGTCGCCATAGCGTATGAACCGTCACCATAGTGACGTCTTTAGCGACGGTATGGTCCGTCGCTATAGGTGGTCCGCATAAAACTATATATATATATATAAGTTGGTTTACAATTCCGTATATCTTGGCCTAACAAGATTGTCCAATGCACACATGAAGAGCAAAGTCAAGGCTATCCGAAGAACAGCAATAGTCAAAAGCAATATGAAACCAATAGAAACTATAAATTTAGAGGAGCATTATTTCCAGATATATTTTTGATATTTTTATATAGTTCATTCTCACATGAAAGTGAGTTCTACTGTATGCTCATGTAAGAGATGACTAATTTTTGATATTTTTATATAGTTCATTCTCACATGAAAGTGAGTTCTACTGTATGCTCATGTAAGAGATGACTATCTAGAAATATCAAAAATCCACGTGAAATTACAGTAAAGCTAAATTTGACAACTCAGTTGCAAGTCTTGAAATTGGAACTTAGAGCCAAATTTTAACTAAATTTCAATTATCCAGAATTGCAAATTCAGTTCCAACAAGGTTTGAATTTGAGTTGTCAAATATATCTTAACAAAAGATTCAGGATTCATTTTGAAAGTCACCAAAACAAGAACCTCTTATTTATATGTGCATACAGTTCTCTGTGGGATCAAGATAAAACAAGCAAGAGTTGGATCAAAAGATTCAGAAAATAAACACATGTACAGAAGATCAAACTTTGATCAAGCCTACAACATATTGATTTTCTAGTTCTTGGTAATTCAAAACAACTGCACAAGGAACTAATGAATGACCAAAATGAGTTATGCTATGTCGAACAAACTAGAAATTTCTAAATAGACCCCAAATTTATATTAGGCTACAAAATAGATGTATTTCATACATACATCTAAAATCCAAACTAACACCTGATAACAGGAAACCCAAGTTTAAATAATAAGATATCAGAAAACTACAAACACAAAGCCCCATCTATACAACATCATAATAGAACAAACTGGAAAGGAAATGAACATCAAGAGCAAATTGGAATAGAAATGAACATCGAGACCAAATTGGAAAAAGAAATGAACATGAAGACCAAATTGGGAAAGAAATGAACATGAAGACCAAATTGGGAAAGAAATGAACATGAAGACCAAATTGGGAAAGAAATGAACATGAAGACCAAATTGGGAAAGAAATGAACATCTAGATCAAATCAGAACAAAAATGAACATTAAGAACAAATAGGAAAGGAAATGAAGGCCAAGAACAAATTGCAAAAGAAATGAACAACAAAAAATTGGAAAAGAAATTAACATGAAGAACAAATCGCAAAAGATATGAACAGCAACAAAAAATTGGAAAAGAAATGAACATCAAGAACAAATCACGAAAGAAATGAACATCAAACTATCGCAAAACTTCTCCAAAATGGGTTCTAATCACCCAATGTTTTAGAGCCCAAGTTGAAATTCAACTAAAAATTCTAACACTACAGCACTACTATGCCATAAGATTAACTCAAACTACAAACTAACCACTCAAAGACCATAATTCTAACAATCCGGGTCAACTCACGAGTTCAAATCAAATCATTGCATAATAAAACCCAATGCACTTTCTCAATAATATCTTCGTCATCTTAGCCCAACACATACCAAACAAATCATGACTGAAAGTATTAATGATAGAAGCTTGAGTTCTTGGTACTGTGGGACTAGGGTGTTACAATAATCATCCAAATCAACTAACTATTTGAAAATGAAATGAATTAGAAAGATAATTCATAATTCATATAGACAGATATATGTTCAAATCCACATGACCAGATAAAACAAAAAAAGAACTCAAGTATAATTAAAAACAACCGAGAACACACACCAAAAGGCCAAATTAAACAAGATCATAAAACTGAAATGCACTACCCAAACAAAAAAACCCATATCAACTTGAACTAAAATCCTTCTATACAGTATACACCAGGCAAGATCATCGGAGAGTCGAATAATAATCAAACTAACCATTCAAAGACCACAATTAACCTAATTGGCTAATCCAAACTGAAATGCTTTAGATAGATAGCAATGATCCATATATACATCCAAATCAACATAAACAACTGAACATAAATACAGATCCCCAAATCAAATTAGCCTAACCTACTACATACATCATGAATTAAGATTAGATTAAGTCCAAGAACCAAACCCCATCATATGCAAAGACCATAGCTTTCTGCCTCCTGTGACTAGATCAAACTGTGCTTCAACCCCAATCCATGCTTTCCATGAACACAACCAGGCCTACTGTAATTGTAAGTCAACCTTTTTGATTTTATCAATTTAGGGCAAGCCCTTTTCCCCAATTTCCTCATTCTTTGCCTCCCAAATTTATCATTCACCCAGAATGGAATCAATTCATCATCCAAATCATAATCAACCTCCACCTCCACCTCCTGCTCCTCATCTTCTTCTTCATAATCATCCTCACCGTCCAATTCATCTTCCATGACGTCACCATCAACGGCGGCGAATTGACGGTGACATATGATCCTTTCGGTCAGATATTCCGATGAGAAATCCGACGGTGGAGATTCCATCATCCTATCAGCCAAATACTCCGATGAAATATCAGAGGGTAAAGATCCCATAAAAGTGAGATCTCTATCATTTTCTTCACAAACACCATCAGTCTTTTCATCGAACGAACAGCCGTCTTCTTCATCGGACCGATTGATGAATTCCCACGAAGACAAATCTTGCTGTTCATTTTCGTCAACGTCGTTGATGTCGAAATCAACGGCTACGAAACCATCTTCTTCCTCGTTGATGATGTAAGCCATGGAAGATGATCTGATCGCCATTTTCAAGTTTCTGATCTGCTTTTGTTTTTCGATTAATTTGAAGGCTCTATTTCCGAATTGTTAGAGTTTCTATCTGATGATTTGATTTCGTATAGGGAAAGCTTACTGTGCTTTATACGCACAGATGTTGGACCACGTGTACTACCATGCAATGCTATTGGCTGAAATTACGTGGCTTACTTATACCCAAAGAAATCTATTTATCCCAAAATGCTCGGATTTTAAACAGTGCTCCTTCTATTTAGCCATTTTCTTTGTACAAGAGTATTATTTAATTCTTTTTCAGAACAATACTTCCGTATCACAATGAGAGTTTTATTAATTACTACTTACACTTACTGCCAGTCGGGATGTGATTTTTATCTATGTATGTCAGTACTGTATTGATTAATTGATCAACTTATAATAAAATTAACTTGATGATTATCGGATCCCCTATCTTAAGAGTACAATTTAATAAAATAATAAATGTCAAATTATTATTTACAATAATACTTTTCTAATTTTTTTCTTTACCCGGACTTGATGACACATGCGGTGTTCGTGTAAATTTGGGGTTAAATAATAATTTTATAAAATTTGAAAGAATATATAAAAATATAAAAAATAACATAAAAAATAAAATAATAATAGAATTAAAATTGTAGGGATAATAGAGAAAAAAAATAGTGTGACACATTCACCGTTGCAAACAATTCGATCCGATCTGAACTTTGCGAACTTGAATTGAACTCGAACACAATATGTCGAATTCGAATATGTTCGAATAACACGATTGAACAAACACACATTTGCGAGTTCGGATCATTAGCTGTTCGCGAACATAATTGAATATCATTATGTTCGCAGACATCATAATGTTCATGAACATCATCAACGCACTGAAGCAAAAATTAAGCCAAATATTGCAAATATACTCGAACATCTCACGACCTACTCACGAACCACTCGAATTGAACTCGAACTGAACCTGAATTGTTAGCGAACACAATTGAACCGAACTACATGGTTCGTAAACATGTTCGATCGAGCAATCGAACGTGATACCATGCGCGAATTCGACTCGACAAGACAATCCAGCCGAATTCGAATAGAACCGAACCTGTTCACGAACGGTTCGATTCATTTTCAAGCCTATCAGTAGCTCAAGAGAACCACTTTATAATAAAAGATAGTATTTATTATTTCTTAAAAACAGAAATAGTTTTAAAATGACATAAATTTAATATTCTTTTTTATTTTAGATTTAATAATTTTATTCTTTTCGTTTAATAATGATAACTTAATGATAAAAAAATTTATGTTTTTCATACCTTTTTTCTCCAACTTAATGATAAAATTTATGTTTTTTCTCAATTCATTTTAAAACTCACAAACACAATATTACTGTGAGCAGGAGGCGCATACATATATAAACATTTTTTTTGCAAAGAATCGTCTTTTTTAATATCAAAATAGATATTAGTGATTATTTTAGTGGATTTTTTACAATCTTATTCTAATTATAACTTGAAATAAAAAAAAATCAACAAAACTCAAAGTTTAAACGAGAAATGCAACTGGTATAAAATTCGTATTGAAAACAAGACATTGATCACCCTTTCTACACAAAATACTTAGAAGTGTCCGGACATCTGAAAACAAAAATGGAAATAGATCAAATATCTATAGAGCGGATATGATATAGGGATTAGTTTCACCAATGATCATTAACTGATCATTATTATCCTTCAACATGTTATCAAGCTCCATCACAAATCTTTCCATAGCAATGGCTGGTAAACAAATGGGAACCACAATTCCGTTCTCACCTTTTTTGTTCTTAAAAGGTATGTAAAAGCTTGCCACTCCAGGGATAGCACCCACTCCGCCCTTGGCCGGTCCGCCATAAGCTGCTTTGCCCCAACCAAAATCCACCTCTCCGAATCCAGCATGAGTAACATCCGATACCAGATAAGTCCGCACAACCGTGAAATGAGGCCGTCCTTTCAAAACCATCAAGTCTGCCACCGATCTCATATATTCTTCCGTTACATCGGCTTTGGTTTTCCGAACGAGTTCCAATGCATATCCGATCGGGTTCTGACAAAGCTTCCCCGCCGTCGTCAGCGCTACTGGGAACGCAAATGCGTTCCCATAGTATCCCGTTGGCAGTGGAGGGTTAAATTTTGTGCGCGCGTTGACAATACAAAGCACGCGCACCTCCTCTTCAGAGTCTGGCTGTAGGGCGCGAGTGCGGCATCGCCAAAGGCAAGCGGTGAGAATTTCAAAGGTGGAACACTTGGAGAGGTGAGGAGGGACGAATTTTCGAAGGGCATGAATTTCGGTGGGACCGAAAAAGAAAGAACGATGGGCCATGTCGTCGAGGGGGATTATGGTCCCCTTGGTGTCAGCTACTTCATCGTACTCGTGATGCTTACATTTAACCTCCGGCGAGTCCCTAGCGTTGAGAAGTTCCCTTTTCCACACCGGAGGAATAGATGGGGCATGTGCACCTCGTGCCATCTCGCTTAAGGCGGTCATAAATTGCACAAGTCCTGCTGCATCGCTCATAGTGTGATTATGGCGCAAACCAAGTATAAATCCCCCACATTTGAGACGAGTAACCTGTCCAAGTTTAGAGTATCGGATGAGAATTTAATTTTACAGCATTAAACTAACAATATTTTGGTGGACAGCAACCCTAGCGGTTGGCGCAATGGTTCAAATGAGACTCCGGGCCTCGGACCGTCTTGGGTTCCAATACTATCAACTCTAATTTGTCAAGCCAATAAAAATGGTCATGGTCACGGAAATGCGGGCGCAAGCCCATACGAAAAGTGTGACCCGGGGTGGAAAGATTAGTCGAACTGCGGACCAGATACTCTACATTATAAAGAATATATATATATATATTTGGTCGGTGACGAGTTGTTGTTCATAAAATTTTATCTAGTGTTTTTTGCTAATTCATAGTACGGTGCTAATTACAAATATATAGAATTTTTATAAACAACATCAACTATCTCATTCATAATTAGAGAAATAAAGGTCGCACATAAACGACCACAGTCTACTACACAAACATTTTTTTTAATGCTTACCGAAGACACCATTCATGCAAGAGGTGGTCATGAAAAATATCAAAACTTAATAACACTAGAGTGGGTCTCATAATATTAATATCCACAAAAAAACAAAAGAATTAATGCACAGTACAGGGAAAAGCAAACTACCTGAATTAAGAGCAAAGGGGTGTTAAGGACGCCAGCAGAGCCAGGAACATCAAAAAGTAGTTCCTCCAAGCATGGAAACGGAGGCTGAAGCGCATCACCAAAATGCTCAAGCGTCACATCCGCATCAGCTTCAATGAACATCACCCCCTCGCCGGTGCACTCCACCATCAACTTTCTGCCGGTTCGTTCCCGGAGCCGGCCGGCAAAAGGGTAGTAGAACACAAGAGTCCTTGCAATTGCCTCTCTAATGACCTTCACCGGGTCAATTCCGGCTCTCATCATGAACGAATCCTTGCGATAAAATTGAATGACTGGAATTTGGAATCGGAGACCGTCTTGGTCGTCTATGTCGGAGAGAAGTTTGTATTCGTGAGGCGTGGGCTTTGCCGGAGCTATCAGCTCCGGTTCCCGCCTTCTAACCGTGAAAACTAGAGAGTTCGGTTGTGCCATATGGATCAGAAGAGTGAGTTTAAATTTAGGACAAGTTAAGAGAGTGAGCGAGTGTGGGTGATTGCAGAATGTTTTGGAGTTGTATTTATAGTTGGGTTTGTGGTATGTTTAGTGGGGTGGCGAGAAATTTAGTGGAAAAGCCTGCAACTTTTTCTTTTGATTTGAATAAGTGGTTGTTAAAGATAAATGCATGGTGAATTTCTTGGCTGCTACGACCAAATTGACTTGACTCCATAATTAAAGGCAATTGTTATTTTTAAAAGAAAATTTTGATATTTTTACGGAATTTTATTCAAATGAACGTGAGTCTTATTTATTATTAATATGAAAAGAATTTTATCGAATTATCAAATTTCCTAAATATCAATTCCAACTAGATTCTCAGAATTTAATTACTTACTATTTACTAGTTTTACTACTATTTTTCACTTTTAATAAGCCCCTCCCATGGCCATTTTTAAATGCAAGCAAAGTCATGATTAAGTCTGAATATATTTTCTGGTATGACTTCCTTTTCAGAAATCACCATATATATGATCTCCAATTTCATATTTTCACACACTAAATGTTAGTTGTGTATCACAACTTGGTACCATCATTATCAGCTCAGTAAGGTATGGAATCATTGGGAAAGTAAGTCTATTCCTTTTCTTTATGTAATAGTAGTATTTCTTAGTATAAGGAAGATACAGAGTAAATACAAGGCAATGTTTGTTGAAGTGTAAATGCATGAAATTTCAACTTTTCAAACTATTTAGTATTTGATTATTCTAGTGCTTACATAAATAGTGAAAGGTCTTTTCTATACAAGTTTACATCCATTTTGAAAGTTGACCAAATGAAGACCGGAAACTTGATCTAATTGCATAGAAATTGCTCTGAAAATTACAATGCAGAAATTCAAACTTTTGATTTTAATTCTAATGGGAAAATGCCAAATATTTATAGATTTCTCCAGTCTAGTGGAGACTGGAAACTCTTCCTCAGTCCAACAAAAGTTCCAAGTCTAGTAAAGTCGCGGTTTAATTGGAAGATATTAAATGGGAGTTAACTTTTTCTTCTAGAATTAGCTTCAAATTAAGAGCACTTTTAAAATCCTTTTAAAACTCTCAATTAGAATAGAGGGAATGATAGTTTAGGAGTTTAAATTTGATACACTAAAAATGTATACCCTAGGTGAAAGGATCATATAACTCGAGATTAAAATTAAGATAAATTTGTTCAATATAGGTAATTTATTAGTTATGTGTCATAATCCTATCGTCGCCGTAGCGCCGCTCGTGTATATGAAACTTTAATTCATAGTGTTGAGATATAATTTGAGAGACTACTCCACTCATTGTCAATTTATTTTGAGTTGGATGTTTCAATATAATATCAGCGCAGACATTATTCATTTGCAAGCCCAACGGCTCACATGCTCCACGTCACCCAATTAAAATTGTCCACGTGTTTGGCTCAAAATTACACCACACATAGTATAACTTAGAGATTAATCCACTCATTGCCGATTGGTTTTGAATTGAATACTTCAATACATAGGTTAAACTCCAAATATCGCTAAAATTCTGAGTGTTAAAAGTCTTAAACTCGAGATACTCTTTCATCCCCTCAATGAATCTTGAACCATTTTTTTTTTTTTGGTTTTTCTTCTTTAAGAGACGATTCTACCAGCTGTGCACTTCTCTAAAGTAAATTTTTAACTTAGATTTGTAGAATGAACAAAGTTCATAGTAAAGATAAGGAGACTACTAGAAGATAGAGGCACAATAAAATAAATTCCAAGTACTTTCTATATGATCAAATAGAAAACATTATTATTAATGATGAGATTATAATACAATACACTAAACACCCAAAAACTGGGAGCTTACAATCACAACATTCAACACCCTCTAAAAACCAAATTTTAGCACAATTTTCACCTATTTTCACAAACTAATTAGATTAATTGGTGGTGTTTATATATATATATATATATATATATGAACAAAAATGGCTCCCGCGTATTACTTACAGCGCAGACTTGATATAGGCGGAAGTATCACCCACAATGCCCAATTGATCATTGTCCTTCAACATGCTATTCAGTTCCATAGCAAATCTTTTCATGGCAGGGGCTGGTAAACAAATGGGCACCAATATCCCATTTCCCCCCCTTTTGTTTTTTAAAGGTATGTAAAAGCTAGCCAGCCCACTAATGACGCCGGTATAAACCGCTTTCCCCCAGCCGAAATCCACATCCCCGAATCCGGTGCGCGTCACATCCGACACTAAAAAGGTATGTTGTAACGTAAAATGAGGCCGGCCTTTCATAACCATAAGGTCTGCCACTGATCTCATATACTCTTGGGTAACTTCCGCCTTGGCCCTTTTAATAAGTTCCACTGCGTATTGCAATGGACTTTGACATAGTCTTCCTGCTGTTGTTACGGCTACTGGGAACGCAAATACGTTCCCATAATATCCCGCGGGCAGAGGAGGATCAAACTTTGTGCGCGCATTGGCTAGACAAATTACGCGCACATCCTCCTCGGGGGCTAGTTGCAGGGCGCGAGTACGACATTGCCAAAGACAAGCAGTAATGACTTCAAAAGTGGAGCATTTGGAAAGTTCGGAAGGAATGTATCGCCCGAGGGCACGGATTTCCGTAGGGCCAAAAAAGAAATATCTTTGGTCCATAACGTGATCAAGGCCAGTTGTGGCTCCCCTAGTGTCCGTGGTCACCTCATCGTACTCGTGATGAGGGTATGTAGCTCGTAGTGAGCATCTCGCATTGAGTAATTCTCTTTGCCATACCGGAGGTACGGATGGGGCATGCGCACCTCGTGCAATCTCGCTCAAGCCGGACATAAATTGAACTATTCCCAACACATCGCTCATAGTGTGATTTAGGCGCAAAGCGAGTATAAATCCTCCACATTTGAGACGAGTCACCTGTAAAAGTTGAGTTATAATTAGGAGAATAATGTTTTTAGCGCGTAATTAATTACTTTTTGCGGGAGTGGTTTAGCATGAAGTTAAATACAGTGTCGACACGCGGACGGAAAGTGCTAGCACTGTATTGATTAATTAACTAACTTATCATGAACTTAATTTCTTGGTAACCGGATCCGTATTTTGCGTATGACATGTAGTATAATACATAGTACAAGTCCAAGCCGTATACAAGATGCTCTATTTAGTGATTATATTCGCGGTATTATTTATGAGGTCAAAGGGAACTTAATTGAAGAAATGCCTTGGTTTAAAAAATGGTTTGTTCTCCTCAGAATAACTATTTATAAAATTATAGTAAAACATATGGAAATAGTCAAATACTAGCTTTCAAAATCGAATCGCATTTATTTGTTGGAAATCACTTTTGTGTCCTAAAATTCCTTGGATGTTTACTATGAGGCTTCCCTGATTTGAGATTTTTTTTTTGCAAAGTTATAACATTGGTCCACCATATTATTTAATAGTTTATACATAAAATCGTAAGATATTTTATTTTCCTCAAATGAGTTAAGTTTTAGTTAATTTTCATAGAATAAATATAAATAATACTTTTATCATCTCATAAAAGAGTCTCATTTAATTTTGATCTTAGTTAATTTGTTTAATCCTATAAATTCAATTTTGATGTGATTTTATTTTAATTTTTGAAACGACACTATATAATTAATAATATAATTTGCAATATTAACTAATGAATTAATCAAATCAAATCAAATCAAATAAATTCATATCTATTTAGAATCTTAAGATTTTGTAGAGGGAAAATTCAAATAATACTATTTTTATGAAGCAAAAGGAGTATATTAAATAACTTAAAGAATTACATGTTTATTTTCTCTCTTCTCTCTAGTCAAGAACCCTAGCTTCCATTTTAGACCCCTAAATCTCTCTTATTTTGATCTAAGTACTTGAATATATCTTTATTAAAAATTACATCTAAATATTACATCTTTATAATTTATTTAGGAAAAAGAAAACACCTGAAAAAGGAGCAAAGGGCAATCAAGGATCCCACCGGAGCCAGGAACATCAAAAAGGAGCTCCTCTATGCATGGAAAAGGAGGTTGAACCGGATCACCAAAATGCTCAAGTGTAGCATCCGCATCAGCTTCAATGAACATCACCCCCTCGCCGGTGCACTCCACCATCAGTTTCCTGCCGGCTCCTTCCCGGAGCCGACCAGCAAAAGGATAGTAGTATACAAGTGTCTTTGCCAGTGCCTCCCTAATCACTTTCACTGGGTCCATTTTTTGTCTCATCATGGAGTCATCATTACGGTAAAATTGGATGATGGGGATTTGAAAACGAAGACTTTGTTGGTCGTCAATGTCGGAGAGAAGTTTGTATTCGTGAGGGGTGGGATTTGCCGGAGTTATTAGCTCCGGTTGGCGCCTTCTCACTGTGAAAACTGAAGGGTTTGATTGTGCCATATAATATGTGGGAAAGAGCGTGACTAAAAATTCAGGACTAGGTGAGTGTGTGAGAGCCAAGTGACATTGTTTAATGCATGGCAATGCTTTTATAGAGTAATTCTGTAACAGTCTCACATTAAAATATGCAGATATTTTGATATGGATATAAAATTTTAGAATAATGCCACAGGGACATCTTATTTTATAAATATTTTATAATTTATTGATGTGACATACTCTACCTCAGCTTTTATGTGGGGCCAAAGACTATATTGAAGCAATTTGTTCATCAATCTGCTGAGTTGGAGTATGACACATCAGCAAATTGTAGAATAAGTTGTGCTTCTAGCATTACTCAAAATTTTAATTAGCTAATACTTATTTGATTCCATCATTTACAAAAAATAACGAAATTTTAAAAATATATTCTTTTCATTTCAAATTATAAGATCATTATTGAGTTTTGAAAGTCAAAATAATAAAACATTTTCAAATTTAGAATTGAAATAATTCATTAAAACTTGTGTAATAATAAAATCTTACGTACATCTAAAGTTTACGATATTTATCATTGTATCGACTAAAATTAAAGGAAATAATGTCAATTTTGAGTTTGAAATTTTCTTAAATTGATTTCAAAAAATCAATAATGATATTATATTTCAAAATGGAGGGAGTATTTTATTTCATGTAATATCTCTATAAGTAATAAATTATTTATTACTTATAATTAGCACTAATATTTAGATAATTTACGAAATTTAATAATTGTGTCGTGCAAAACTGAACTATATTTAAATTTGAAAATATCTTAAAAGTTTAAAAACTAATATTAATATTATAATTTAAGACAGACGGAGTATAATTCTAATTTTGGAAATGGAGTAAGATGCGTTTAAGTGTGAAATTGTGAGGTAGTGAGTTTGGATAATGTGTCGTCCCATGATCTTAACGAAATACAAACACCTACAATTTTTTACTCTATATTTACTATTTAATATAAACTCTCAATTTGTTTTTCTCTCTGTGCAACCACGCAAAGGGCTAATTAATCCATCAAAATCAAAAGAGAGTACAATGTTGGAATAGTATGCATAGAATTCACCGGTCTAGACATCCACGAAAAGCTGGTTCATTCCCACTGCCATATTTTTGCTTCTTAATCTGATGATGGGCACCATTCTTGTCGGCAAATGCTTGTCCAATAAAGGATATTACTAAGAAGAAAACAAGAACAAGAATCTATTAAAATGACCCACAACCGAAGTTTAAACCCATGTTACAGCAGATAAGAATTTCCTGTAACTATAAAAACAACATTATTTATTGTGTGAGAAGCACATATATGAATACATCACAAGCACGACTAGTCCCAATTCGGTGAACATAGATATATCGTGTGTCATTTATTTTCCCGTCGTGTGTCATGTCATTTATTTTTCTATTTCAGTATAATTGTTTTCGACCTTAAATCTGACAAGTCATTTCACTACTCTACTAGCCTCCACCTCTGGGTAAGGATAGTATTTTACAAAAAAAAAAAATAATAATAATATTAAAAATTTCTTTTAAAAAAAACATATACAGGTTTGGAAGCTGCTTTTTATAGTAATGATCCATAATAATGATCAAAACTTTATTTTTCTGAAGAGGATTTAGTTTCGACTTTCTGGGAAATGGAGAAATTCTTTCTTCCATTATGCCCTCTCATATATTTGAGCAATATAACTACCTTTTAATTCTCATTTCCAGGTTCAATTGTGAACTGAAACTACTACTATTGTGTCTTGCCCTGAAGTACTTGAACAATCTCCCCTGATCTTGATTGAATGCCTTTAAGATATTCCATAAGAATACGCTGTTCGTAAGAACCTCCTTCCTGATATATAAGAGAGACCGGGAAAAAAAGAAAAAAGAAAAAAAAGCAAAGACAATAATCGCAAGAAAATGAATTTTTTGGAACTGGAAAGGACCATAGATGATCTAAAGGCGTGCTGACTGACCGTTCTAATCAAAGTCCGCTCCATGCGTTTGTTGATGACAGCATACAATTCTTCCGGCGCAACTTTCCCTTCACCAACAGTCAGTCCATTAAGCAACAGCTTATTCCATTCTTGTTCTGGAGCTGCATAAAGTCAGAGTAATCTGTTCAAAACTGTGCTAAAAAAAGAGAGAAATATTTGCTTCACAAGAGAGTTTTTTTTTTTGGCTAATCCATGGAGAGATTATTCGAGGTCAAACAACCTTCACATGAATTAGTTTGATTAGAAATGTTTAGTGATAAATGAGGCAAAAGATTATTCTGCTACAATAGGTGAAACACAGAGAAGTTCCTTGGGAGAACCTATTACAATTCAGAAAGAAAGAAACACAGTAGAATAACCACAAAAAATAAAATTTTAGCTTATGACATCATAGAGTCACAGTTCTTATACCATATTAAGCCTACCAACCTTAAGTTGCACGGACCTGGCCCAAAGACATTATATCAAGCTCTCACGAGGTGAAACACAGATTTAGAAATTAACAATTGTGTCATTCAAAGGACCAAACCAAACCTATCTTCTCACAAAACATTAGGTAACCTCACTCATTGTGTTAGACTTCAAAAAAAGTGCCAAGATTATGTCTTTTCCTTGGGGGATAAATGTTGGTTATTCGGTAAAATATTCTTAGCCCATTAGTAACCAACAAAACTGATCCCAACTCTAAGTAATAGTGATTGATGAACCACCAAAACATATATATGTAGACTGTAGTTGTGCTTAAGAAAATGGCAACCTCAGCCTTGCGCAGATAAATATTTCCCACTTCTATGGATGTAATCCAAGCACTTCTGACTCTTAAGGACTTTGGTTTAATCCCTGAAAAACATCCACTCTTCAGTTCCGTTTCTTAAGCAGGGAAATCACTCTTCATAATTATTTTGCATTTCTGGCTTCTACTGTTTGCATTTTATATCTTAATTTAGATTTTCAAAATGGAACTGGGTACAAGACAGTTAATACAAAATTATACAGCACGTGCCAGTACCTTGCATGCAACTGCCACACCCAAGGGACAACATGCTTCATACAGTAAAATAACAGGTAGTCAAACCTTACAGGATTTCAAAATCTGACAAGGAATTGGTGTTGTACAGAGGGAATGCCTACATTACTGTTCCAATTTGACGCTTCCGCACATATAACTCATAAGTACCTTTGATTATGGTTTCAAGAAACTGCTCGGCTATAAGAACATCATTCCCTGCACCAAAACAGTTGGAAGTTATTATCAGCTATATGATGTAAATCAGGTCTTATTTAAGCAGCGATAAGTGTCAAAGTGAGGAAAAAACCCTATGAAATAGGGGCTAAAAGGAGCAGATTATATAATAAAAGTTTTATGATAATTCTGTCTTATATTAACATATGGTACAATCAACAACTCTAAAGGAGGTGGCAGCACTTGGCTATATGCTCCAACTTCTTTGCCCATCCAGGTACAAGCCTAAGAATAAAAACGTAAATGAAAACAGCAGTTGCATAGATACATGAATATACATGCATAAAGATATTGGGAGACTATTCATTGATGACAAAGGTCTCTTGATGTCCTCTTGTAATCTACCATCAATTAGTTCAGTATACTGATGCTTATTATTTATCCTCTTCATTCTTGTAACTTAACCAGGACAATTTTTTGAGATTCCATACTCATAAAAACATTCAATTCCTCCAGATGGTCTGCACCACAACATATCCTTCTTCTTAACTTCATAATTGCTTATATCCGCTTCAACCACTCCATAATCATGATAACTCTTTTCTGTACTAAGAAAATTCAAGGCCCCAATGCAAATACATTGAGCCTTTTCGGTGAAAATTTTATATTCCACGTTTTGCACTAGAAAAACTGATGATTTTATTGAAAACATTTTCACCAGGTCTTTTATATGATTATTCATGTGATGACTGAAAGCTATCTGCTCTGCAAAGGATAAGTAAGACGGGTATAAATTAAATAACTGCTTTTAAACATAATATTTCTGAATGATTTACCGTAAATCAAATTTACAATCAGTTCGATCTGTGGAAATAGTTTCATGTTTGATAAAAGCTTGATAACATTATATGAACTATTGACGGAATTAAGCACCTTTCTTGGCATAACTACGTTTTGAGAGGACCTTGGAAGCATAGAGCTGCAATACTTTTTGTAACATAGCCTCTAGCCCTGGCTTGTCCCCGTCTTCTTTTGCCTGCAAATGATAAAGGAACCAGTAACTAAATCAGTGACAACAATTTCAACTGCAGAAGAAGCATAAGATCAGAAAAGGAGGATTTAATAAAAGGTTCCATGAAAATTTAAGCAAGAATCCAAGTAATTTATAACCAATAAGAATAAAATGAATAAACAGTGAATTCAAAAGGAAAGTAAAAAACATGTGACCCGAATCAAAATTAGCAATGTCATTTGCATTACTGTAATTAATCAACTTCCCACCTGATGACTGCAGCACCATAATTTTAAGTTACTTACTACGTGTTTTTGATCAATACCTGTACTAAGTTTATGTTTCAATAAGAAAAAGGAATGCCACATGTGACCCAAATCAGAATTACTTTCAGATCAAGCGACAACTAATTAGTATATGCAAAAATTGGAAAAATATAAAGATCCGCAAAATTAACCTGCCGCAGTTGTGCACTAACTTCTGCAAGGAATCCTTCATCAAGTTGGCCTTCTTGCTCCCTTTGGTTTATTTCCTGATATTACAAGGAGAAGACTGCACAATTTAGAAGCGATCCAACAACAGATGTAAAAAAAAAATTATTGCATTCAAAAATTAAGTGCAAGAGAAACTTCTATAAATGCTCCTACCTAAACTAACCCTGAATCCTTAACAAGGACGTTATAACAGTGTTATTATGAAATCTCACAGGTGATGGAAGCAGACACTTGCATGACTAAATTGCATATATTCCTTTTTACACTGTTCCACTGTATTATCAAATATCAAGATAGTTTCAATCTAGTGAAACATCTACGGACTAAGGACTGTTAAAATGAAAGGAAAACAAAAAGAATGATTATCATTTCCCTGAACCTCATCATATAATTTTAAAGGCAAATTCAACTGAATAAAATATAATAACATACTTTCTCCATCTGATTGAGAGCCTCAGGGTCCCGAGGAGGCCAACAAATTTCTTCCACTTCATCAACTACAGGTTTTAAAATATCCTTAAGAACATCAGTAGCTGACTCTATTTTTTCCTGCAAGCATGATTAAAAGAAAACAAGAATGTGTCAGTTCTAAAGGAAACTATCTAATAACCTTCCTAAGATAATGTAATGCTGACGAGTATGTGCATGCGTGCCTTTGTTTGAGAGGAAGAATGAAAGAAGACTACCTTTGTCTTGTGAACAAGGAGATCCACTATGTTCATTACTGATAAAGCCAATTCCTCATAGTCTTTCTGCAAATGCAAGCAGGTACCAAAGCTAATCTTACAGAAATTATGGAACCATCAGGGATATAAAAGCGAAAAAAATTCAATCAAGTCAAAAGTCATGCCTTATCATCCTCAGATTTGCAGGTATCCGTTCTAGCTGCAAGTCGTATCCAAAAGCTTTCATTGAAAGCAAGGACATTTTCAACGACAAGCTTCTGAAGCTGCTTTCAACAAGTAAAAGATGCTTATTAAAATTAATTTACATAAAATTTCAGAGAGAAATAGACAACTTCAAGTGATTGGACCATATCTACTAAAATGAAATAGATACCCACTCCTTGGCCATAAGAAGTATTTGCACAAGGAGTTCCGTACCAAAATAAAAATATGCCTGAAGGACTTCCAAATTTTCAATATTAGATATAGGGGAAGTGTTAATTTCCACAAGTAAAAAGTGATATTTGACTGCATAAGTTGATAAATCATACTGATGAATTTTTAGTACAATAAAAAAAATGTGCGATCGCATCTTCTACCTCATATGAGAACTTTTAGTTATGCGAAGAAATACAAAAGTGAGTCATTGCAATAACTAAACCTGGTCAAATTTTTTTTGGAAAATCTTCCGCATCGAGTCTACAAATGTTTTCCATCCTGCACATGTCCTACCAAATTACATAGCTTGTAGAATTTTCTTTATAGGATCTATCTTATAAGTCCTTGTGTATCAAAATAAGAGCCTTCTTGCAGCAGCTTAATTAAAATGACATAAATAAGTATGATTGCTTACCCTGCCTATAAAAGTACAGAATAGATAAAATCATTAAAAAAAAACTAGTCAAATTCAAGGGAATAAAGTTTTGGAAAGATTAAGTTGGTGATATGGTAAACTAAAAATAAAATTAAAACCCTCCACAAACTTACTTCTTTATTATCTGCATCCCTTAGCATATCTATAAGCCTGTCCACTTCCACTGTCTTTTTAAATGATTCTTCGGCCTCTTTACTGACTGCACAGAGTAAAGTTCTCCTGTTTATTATATGAAACACATGATTAAAATTATAAATAGCTCCACCTATTACCTGAACAGTGTAAATTAGAAATAAAAAATTAAAATTTTTTTAGGAAGCCTAACACAAAAATGGTTACATAAAATTAGCATTGAATTCTATACCTCCTCACAAAATTAAAATTCATGGAAGAAAACTGATTAATTTTCGGAATCCCAAGATGCCCACTATTCCATCTGTGGAGCAATGATGACTACAATGAAGAAAAACATAACAAATATAAGTAACAAGAATATCTACTAATGAAGTCAGTCGAAACAATTCCACAAATAAATCCATAAATTATTCCTATTCCAAATGCCAATTCTCAATAAAGGCAAGAAAATAAAGAAATTCTACACATTTTTCTAGCAGAGCGAGAAGAATTAGAAAAAGAAAAAGAAGTACCGGGTAGCATTGGGAAGGAGAAGAGCATCTGAGAGCTGGAGAGGTAGCAAAGAATGTGGCCATTTGGGAGCAGAAGAGATGCAAATGGCGGGAGGGAGCAGAAAATATAGTTGGTCTTCTTTTAGTTCACTCATCCCTATCCTTCTTACTGGACTATCAACTATGTATTTGGTTCAAGTACTAGGCGTCTAGGCCTCCAAGTCTCCAACAAGCCTCAACCTTAGAGGGTCGGGTCGGGTTCCTCTTTTTGGCAACACGGTAACAAAATTCTCCAATATGGATCTCGATGTTTTTATCCTAATGAAAAGAGTCCGCAATATATTGCAAATAAATTTATGTTCAATTATACTTAAAAATACATCAGATGAGTAGAATTATAAGAGAATTTTATTTATTATATAAAAGTTGTCACTAATATTTATTCACTTAATTAACAATAAAAAAGTCAACTTAAACATTTATAATATATATTATTTTTCGTGAAAAATTATGGATTTATCCCGTGTTTACCACATTAACTATCAAATTGTTTTTATATTTCATTCGTTTATTGTTGTTTGTTATTTTTATAGATAGGTTAATAACAAAAGTATCAACTATTTGATCACAGACTCTAACCTTATTTTCCTCCTTTTTCTATAATTAAAATCTTTAACTATATAAAAATAAATAAATTGTATCTTATGATCAAAATTCGTTCTCCTCGTAACACTTAACCAAGATAATGGAATAGGGATGTAGCGAACACTTTTTTGTTCGGATTCGACTCGACTCGACTCAAAAAAATTAATCAACTTCCAATTCGAATTTTGAATTATATTTTCAAGTCGATCTTGAGTCGAGTACCAAATAACTTAGCTCTACTTACACTCCTACAAGGGAAAGTGGCTATTGCATGTTGTATTCTTATACAATTAGTATACTCCCAAGTCCTAACACAACTAAGGGGAAACAACTAAAGGGAGGAAATTCTCTTTTTGGTTGGGTCGGGTCCCTCTTTTTGGTAACACATTAAAAATATCTCTAATATAGATGTCGATTCATGTTATATATTACGATAAATTTATGTAATTTATAAATACATGAGATAGATAAGAATTATAAGAAGGACCCACTTATTACACATTTATCAAATAAAATTATTACTAATACTTATCCACCTAACCGGTAAATCGGTAATAAAAAATCGAATTAAACCTTTGCAATATATATAAAGAATAAGGATTTATCACGTTTACCACATTAACCATCAAATTATTTTTATATTTCATTGGTTTATTGTTGTTGTGTTACTTTTATAGATTGGTCAATGACAAAAGCATCAACTATTTTATCAGAGACTTGAACCTTATTTTCATAACTAAAATCCTTAACTATATAAAACAAATAAATTGTATCTTACAATCAAAATTCGTTCTCCTCATAAAACTTAACTAAGGGAAGGGAAAGAGGGAAAGAGGGAAAGAGGGAAAGAGGCTATTGCATATTTTATTCTTATAAAATTAGTATACTCCCAGGTCCTAACACAACAAAGGGGAGGGAAAAGGTGTGTAGTACTCTGCTACATATTGTAACTTACAGTCCGAATATCTCAATTTGTGTAAGAAGAAGTTGGATTTGGGCCTCCACTTGTTTTAATGTAACAAGGCTTAGCCTATGTGTGAGTTAGTTGGATTGGGGGCCCGTTAAAAAATTGGTCAACCTATTTGGGTATGGTGTTTACTTAAAAAAAAAACCCTCCATTAGACCAACTATAGTGGCCCATTTAATAATTAACTAAAATTGAGCCAAGAAAACAATGAATCAAGAAGCATTTGAGATCATGTCTTCTCAAACTTGGTTTTTGTTTTCTTCTAATTATTTTTAGTACTCTAAAACAGTTTCTTTTCCCTTTTATGTTTGTACATATTTTTTCAAATCACAATTAGATTTCTAAAGGACGTGATTTCACATTTAGATTTTAATATTTTATAGGTACGTAGAATTTCATTAAAACTACGATCGAATATACTTAGAGGATTATACCAATATGTCAATTATTGTTATACACTAACTACACACAAAAGAGGTCATTATTGTTAATTGATTGAGTATAAACTTAATTTATTTATTTAATTAATAGCTGTAAAAAAAAAGAAGCTTTTCTTCAAGCTGGAACTCACATTATCACACTTATATAACAAGCCCAACATTTTCCCACCCCACAAACCAAAATTTCTTACAAACCAATATTTCTTACATTTTTCATTTCATCCCCTTTTCTACTCATTTAATGGTGATTATTTCTTGAAAACTTATAAATCCACAATAGAAAATAATATTTTCACATGAAAATCGTCGTTATAGGTTTTTACCAACGCTATACATCTATAGCAATAATTTTTTATGTGAAAATATCAAAAAGTATTATAAAAATATAAATTTCCTTATTTCTTCTCCATTCAAATTGAAGCAAATAAATTAAGAACAAACTCCATGGTTTCTACTCTCTTGTACATCTACATGGATAAGTGTTGCATTTTTTGATCCCAAAATCCTCTCCCATGTGAGTGTAGCAGCATTGGAACTCAAATACTTAATTTATTTTTTCTTTCCTTAGAGCATCTCCAGCAGGCCAGAGATGCTCAATTTCTAGATTAAATTTAGTCTAAGACTCAGAATTTGCTCCAGCAGACAGATTATATTTAGTCTAGGGTATTTTTCGGCAACACAAAAAGACTATATGTAAGAACTTGGTTTAGTGGGCTATAAATTTTTAATATATTTAAATGGGTGAGATGCCTGAAGAAGAAGAAGGGGTGAAGAAGAAGCTTGAAGAAAGAGATAAAGGGGAATTGTCTGAGAAGAGAAGAAAAGATATAGCGTAGAAGAAGATGAGTGCAGAGGGTCAGTGAGTATTTTGTTAATAATAGTTTGTGTTTTTATTGTATTTGAAATTTATTTTTTTTATTTATAATATCTCTTTAATTTATTATTTAGATGAAAAATCATGGTCCTTCGATGTATTGTTCTTTATTATTATCTAAAGATTTCTCATTTGATGATCCAATTTTTTTTGAATTCATTGATTATTTTAATCTTTTTATATTATAGTCCACGGGATAGTACACAGGATAGTCCATCTACTGAAAGGATTGAAGACTAAAGGACATCTGCTGATGTCATCTGAACTAAATATAGTCCATCTGCTGGAGATGCTCTTACCTCCTCACTATTTCAATCAATGATTTGGACAACTTGCGTATAATTTATATATACTTTTCAATAATGCTATTATTACATAAAAAATTTCACATAATTTTTATACACACACACATACATATTGTGAATTTTTGTCTGATATGTGAGATCCACAATATATATATGTGTATATGTAAATATTATGTGAGATTATTTATGTGATAGTAGCATTATTTTATACTTTTTTGTGTTCTAATATTCTTACGAGATCGTCCATATCCCTTTACCAAAAAGTATTATTTGTCATCTAGTACCCCCTAGCCCCCCTACCCCCTACGTACTTTCAGCAAGTTAGTATTTTATAATATTCCTACTTTTTGCTTTCCCATATCAACAACGTGTCTTGGTCAATATTGTATAGCTTATGATGTGTAATATCCAAACCCCCTCCCCTTCCCCCCGCCCCCCCCCCCCCCCCCCCCCCGACTCCCCCGCACCCCCAAAATGATACTTTTTTTGTGAAATCAACTTAATTATTGGATACTTATTGACTTATTGTCATTAATTGCAAAAGCATGGATGTTTACTCTTAAAATAATAATCATGTGGTACAATTATTGGATAGCAGTAGACTTGAATATTTATTTTAAGAAAAGGGAAACGTAGGAAGTTGGAATTAAATATCTCTGACTTGATCAAAAAGTAAAAGTTTGTCTTTAGAGGAGTTTTAAAATTAGTTAATTGTATGACAAGAATCTTCAACGAGATCATTATTGAGAATGGTGTGTTAATAAAGAGATATCACTTTTATTATTGGATATAATCAAATGGAAGAAGAATCAAGCCCGCATCATCAAAAATAATGTTACACCACTCCATTGTGTGATTTTAAAATTGATTTTAAATATATTTTTAAAATTTAAAAACTAAAATCAAACCATATATTTTACAGTTTATGTAAAAATAAAGAGTAAAATTAGTGGTCTCAAATTTTTATTCTCAAATGACATGATATTAAATATTTTAATAATAATTTATGACATAATTAATTACATGACCCAACCAATGTTATAGTGACACGCTGTCACGAGTCCCGAGGCAGAAGATTCCTGTAGGCGAATCATTTATGAAATTGATTGATGGATTGGTGACTATAAAGACATGACGATTCGGGCATTATTTGAGAAACTAAGGGTATTTCTGAAATTTTTCATGAGATCACTTGTCGGTATTACTTTATAGGAATATCTATAAATACTCCATCCATTTTAATAAAAGTGACCTTTTGATTCCTCTTAACTTTAGACACCCAAGAAAAGCTCTCTTAACTAGGGGTGTTTCGGTTTTTTATCCAATCGGACGGTACCGATTTTTTTCGGTACTGATTTTTTCGGTACCGATTTTTTAATTTTTTTATACTTTTTGGTACCGATTGCGGTACTGAATTTTTTGAATTTAGTAAAACTGAAATACCGAGAAAAAAAACCCGAATTTTTTGAGTATGTTTACAAATGCTTTAGTTCAGGATGTTTATAAATTAGTAAACAAATGCTTTAGTTTATTTAATTCATTCAAATGCTTTGGCTCAGGATGCTCTATATATCTTACTGAGTTGAAAACCGAACCGAAAATATATATACCAGATTTGGACTTCTTGTCGAAGCAGCAGGCTACGTGAACACATCTTCCAAAATTGTCTACCTGCCTTGCTTCACCCCTTGTGTCCAGCTTGCATACTTTGCATGTTTTGTCAACCCAACCTTCTTCTACATATTCTCCTGACCAGCTACACCTGCAATTAATCAATTATATATATGATTTCTTAGTTTTAAAAAAAATGTGTTAATATAAAAAAATTATCTAATTATTATTAATAATTATATATACATGCAGTACAACCGAAAATCGAACTGAAAAAATCGGTACCGATTCTGTACCGAACCGGTACCGAATCGATAATTCGGTACTGGTATCGGTTCTTGTTTTTTCGGTATTTTCGATACGATTTTTTTCGGTATCGGTTCGATTTTTTACCGATGAGCACCCCTACTCTTGACCCTAAATACTCTAAATACTTAAAAAGACTCTTGAATCCTAAAAGTCATGTCAGGTGTTATTAGAATAATTGCTCACATGTTCATCTCTTTTCAATAGCCTCTAATTTATTTTTTTTATCAAACATTCCAAAGGCTGAAATATATAAAATCTTTAATTTATTACAAAAAATAAAATGATTATAATAAAAGAATCATTTGAAATAGTAATTTGTTCAAACAAAATACTCTATTCGTCAAAGTATATTTGCCTTTCCGAAGCTTAAAACACAATAGTTCGACTACAACAAAGTATATGAAAATTTTGATTATAACAAAATATATGAGAATACATTCATTGAAAGATACTTTTTTTAGCATTTTTAGAGTCAAAATCTTCAATCAAATGTTTAAAATCTTATATATATATATATATATATATATATACAAAACAATTGAAACCCTTCTGATCGGGAGTCAAAAACATCGACCCTTCCGTTTGTGCTCAGGAATTGCTCTGGAAGGGAGTAACAGATAATCTTAAAAAAATGGTTAATTTTCGCAGCAAAACCCTCAAGTATGGTGACGGAAAAAGTGAATAAAATAAGTGCAAAGTGACAAATGAAGTTGAATATTCATTCATCTCAGAATTGACCATTCGAAATGTTGGCCCATCAAAGATGCAAGCTCCAAAATAATGAAAATTTGCCAGTGTGAAAGCAACCTGCTTTGGTCGCCCATAAACTGACACACTAAAGTCGATCCCTCTCCATATGCTGTCGTGCTTCCTCGGTTTTATTGACTTTTAAAATTAATTATACATATTTTAAACGCATAATTTTATTTAATTTAAGTCAATATAATTATAAATATTATAAATGATTAAAATATTAATAATTATTAAATTTATTATTTTTAAAACTTAAATGAATCATGTTAATTTTAAGTTAAGTAATATCTCAAATTATCTTTTAGAAAATTTATTAATCTTATAATTCGAAATAGAGAGTACTGTATACTTGTTTGTTCCATAATTAAATATATATTTTAATCTCCCTATTTATATTACTATATGTATATATAAACACAAAGTGCACCAAACAGACATGTAAACATTAAGTGCACGACATATAAATATAAATTATTCAAAGTGAGAATAAAAGGCTTAGATCAATAAAAGGAAAGAGACAAAAGGCTCCTATGATTTTGTTCTTTCACAAAAAAAGTTTTATTTACACATTTTGTAAATATTTTAAAAAATAGTAGTTTTTATACGTATCCCTAAAATCATAATGATATACAGTTTAATAGCAGTATTATAATGATGATAAAGCTATGATAATAATTTTAAAAATATTATGTTATTTTATATTATTAATAACAAAAAACAATAAAAAGAAAATTCGTCTGTGAAACATTTTTTTAGAATTCTTTTGTATATTGCAAAAATTTTCAACCCAATTATGATTGTTACGTATGTGCATACATGTGAGATGTAAGAATTAAAAAGGGTTTTACTTTAATTTATTCAATCTTATCGCATATATTTTTACGTTAGTTACAATCCAACTTCGTCAAATATTTGCTAATATATATTATTTTTCTCTTTTTTTTTTAACAAATGGAACTCTTTTTTCTTTTTTAAAAAAACATGAGGGAGCATATTAATAGAATAGAATACTTATTATAATGAGCCAAGTTGTAGCTTGCTAGAGTCAAGTTGTTGCCCCGGCCCTCCCTTGTCAGTTGTCATTATAATTTATATGCACATAAAGGGGAGTGATTACAACACACAGGTGATAGGTGATCTATTTATTTATGTGTTAATATTATATTGGTCAATTAATGAACGTAATATAAAATTAATTTTATAATAATCGGAATCCAACATAAAGAGAGAGAAAGAGAGATATTTTTTTTAGAATTAATACTTCTATAAGAAAATTTGATATTTTGGGAAGGCTTTCCTCGCATCAATAATAGTGAGTGAACCCCATTTTTATATGGATAAAACTTTGTGAAAATATCTTCTTCTTCTTTTTTTTTCCTTTTTTTTCTATACAGAGATTTCTAATATTCAGAGAAAGAGTAAGGTTGTGTTTGATAAACTTGAGAATTAAGATCTGAATGATTATGATGTCTTAATAAATTAGATCATCTGAATGGTTATGAGGTCCGAATTTAAAAAATTATTTGATAACTAAAAAGTAAGTTGTTTCTTAATGATACTATTTTACCATTTTAAAGGGTAAAATTTTATTTAATAATTTTAAATATTCAATTTAATAAAAATGAGTGAATAATATTTTTGAATATATTTATATAAAAAAAAATTATCAAAAAAATTCATTAAGAGGTACCTCTTAATTATTAAGATTTTATTTTCTGTCTTACCGATTAAGAGGCATTCATAGGTAACAAAAAAATAAAAAAACAGCATCATGCCTCTTAGCGAATAAAAAACAATCCATTAAAAGACAATCAGATGTAAACAAACAGCACTTAAATCACCTAGAAAGCTTAGCTGTGCTTTCCCACCCATATGTGGCCATAATAATTCGTCCCTTTCCCAATTGACTTTTACCAATCTTTTTTTATACTCCACCCATTTTAAAATAGAAAAAAATTTATATTCGAACTTAAAAAATAACTTTTGCCCACCAATATTTTTTTTAATATTAATTAAGAAAAGTAGTGTAATTTTTTAAAAAAATTCAATGACTACTTAATTAAAAATATCATGTAATTTTATTATTTTAAAATTAAAATATATTTTGAATTTTAAAACAAATTAAAAAAAATATTTTTAATTTTCAAAATTAAAGAATATTAATATTTAACATAATATTTTTTTTCACGTTCCATCCCAATATTAAAATGATATAAATTTTGTTGTGGAGTAAGAGATAAATAGGAAATTTTGAAACATAAATATCATTTCACTATATATATATAGCTCTCAAAAACATAACACACAGTACTACTACTTCTACAGAAGAAAAGTACTATAGAAATAGAATGAAGATCCGGTGTGACGTTTGTGAGAAAGAAGAGGCCACCGTTTTTTGTTCTGCCGATGAAGCCGCCCTCTGCCGCCACTGCGACCGGCGAGTTCACCGTGCTAATAAACTCGCCGGCGAACACCACCGTTTCTCTCTCCTCCACCCTTCCTTCAAAGACTCCCCTCGATGTGATATCTGTCAGGTATGTGTTAATTATGTTTAGTATGAATGATGAATCCATACCTTTTTAATGCATGCTAATTAGGGGAGAGTAGAAAATCACAAATTAAACCGCAAGTTAAAAATCGCATATTACGACTGCGGTGTGAGTTTAAAACTGCACCGCGCTCTCCTAAATTGCTGCATTTTTTGTTTCAAGAATTATGTTTGTTTCAAATAATTACATTTGCTAAAAAATATTTTAGCAGAATAACTTTTCTTGTTTTATGGAAAATGACTTTAAAGATCTAAAGTCATTATCAAGCAAATTAAGTTTCCCATTTCAAATAGTTTAAAATAAACAGTTCATTTTGATAATATGTATATATATATATATATCAGTTGCATTCGTATAACAAAAAGTTTTCATTCACATCACCTTTGTTATACAAATATTATATATTTGCAATTCTTTACTAAAAGTTGTACTAATTTGTTCTTAAAAAATATGATACTCACTTCTTCTCTTTTTATTATTATTTATTTATGTGTGTGTTTAAATTAATTATAACAGGAAAGACGTGCCTTTCTCTTTTGCCAAGAAGATAGAGCAATTTTATGCAAAGAATGTGACGATTCAATTCACAAAGCCAATGAACATACCCAGAAACACAACCGATTTCTCCTCTCTGGCGTTAAGCTTTTACCTGCCGAGCCTTGTTTTTCATACCCAACCTCAACTTCCTCTAATGGCTCCAATAATTTCTATAATGCTGGCACTAGTGAATCTGAATCCGAAATTAACAAAAGCTCCATTTCGACTCATGAGGCATTAGAAACAAAATCAACTCCTTGTAATGGTTTTATGAGCCAAGAACATGCAATTCCTTCGGTTTCAACGAGTAGCATTTCAGAGTATTTGATGGAGACATTGCCTGGATGGCACGTCGAAGATTTTCTTGATCCATCTTCTTCTCCAAATGATTTCTGTAAGGTTTGCACTCTCTTTGCTCCGTTCTAATTTGAGTGTCATAATTTACTCACAACTATAAATATAAACTAGATATAGTCTTTGTGCTCCAGTCGTAATTTAAAATTAGAAAGAATGTTGTATATGTTGGATTTAGGATCGAATATTGCAAACAACTACATAGAAATTAAATATGAACGGAAAATAACGACTCCAGGTTCACCAAAATTGTGACTGGTTTTTTTTGTTTGATCCATTCATGTGTTGAACTGCTATAACATGAGTTCAAAACCCTGTTGTAGCAGCTATGGCTCAATTTGAAATGAGGGATATATATGTTGTATGTGTGAATGATATTGTTTTGCTAATATGTATTGTTGGGGATGATTAATTACAGGCTTATGATTATATGTGGCCGAATATGGATAACGATGTTGAAGACAATTTGGGACATTTTTGGTCTCATGATAAGTTACCTCAATTTCTACCGCAATCTCATGATCATTTTTGTCAAACGGATGGTATTAAAAGGTCTGAAAATGTGGACAATTCCACGAAATCCAGCAGGAAATGTAATAATAAAGATGGCTCAGCAGTTGGGGGAATTCCTCCATCTACCAAGAAATCAAGAAATTTTTGGTAGAATTTTTATACAAGCAAAGAAGATCTCTTTCTTTTGTTGCGTCTTTTTTTTATTTCAATTGTAAATAACCAATTGTGTGTGGTTTTTTTTTTTTTTAATTTTAACTTCCAACTCCTTTGTAAGATCAATGAATTTCAGCAAGCTTTCATTGTTGGTGCACTCAAAAGTCAACGTTCTTAAATTCATTCCTAACCACTAGCGGAATAAAACGACCTAGTTTTGTATGAAATTTATCATGAAATTTCTTTTTATTAAAACCCTAAAATATAGATAACATTTTATGCATGCATGCAATCCAATACTTCCTTATCTTCTTTCTTTCAACACTTGACGAGGAGCTTAGAGAGGAAGAAAAAAGGAGGTGATCCTTCCTAAACAGAGCAAAGAATTCAATGCATGGTTATAAAAACAAAGATTATGGAATTGCAGCAATAAATAAACCAATATATCATTACTCATAAAATGTGTATTGTACAGGTCAGGTACACCCATATCGACTGCTCATTACTACTACTACTACTATAAATTTTGGTGGAGTAGAAGAGGATCAAACTACTAATAAAACGCCCGCCTACTGCTGTAGTCCTAGGAGCCAATCATGCTGTCCAGTGTCGCCTAGTATTGATTCAATTACATTGAAATAAGAAGATCCGACAAGCTATGCAGTTTTTTGCTTTCCTACCTCATAGTACGTCAAATTGTCAGAATAAAGTATTCCATCCGGTAAGGTGAGGCGTCTTAGAGCCACACTGAATCGGGACTGGATAATAATATTATAAAAAGGGGATGAGCATATTCATACAACTAATAAATACAATACAATAGAATAGAATAGAATTAGTGCTTGGGAAGCTAATTTTACCCATTGAAATGCTGCAAGTGCCCACCAGCAAACTGCCAAACCATTTCCTCTACCCGTCAAGAACTGCAACACGTGTGAGAGCATTGTAAATTCCTCTACTTCTCTAGAACAGTAATAAGGGTTCCGAGTAATAACGTGTGGGGAAGCTTTTGATTGGTGTACTAGGTTCTCATCATAATAAAATGTACCCTTTGTAATTCAGTTCAAAGAATGTTGAGACCGACCAGTTACATAATAAGTAGACAGAATAGAACTAAAATAAAAAAGTACTTGTCGTAAATACATGAGTGAAGAATAAAAAAAAACATACCAGTAGGAGAAGCGCCCCAAAACAAACAATGCCGCTCATTGACAAACTAATAAATTTCAAATCTCGTACGGCCTGCATAAGCAAAGAGGACTGCTGATGCTAGAACAAAGATTCTGGGTATTGTTATAACATTAATGCACTTCCAGAGACCAGAATGGAAACAATTGCGGAAAAAAACTAGCTTGGGATTCTAAGAAGAAATTTTGATAGAACAGGTAGAAGAAACATGGAGTTCAATGTATTCTATCCGCACTGTATGAGACGGGACATAATAAGAAACCTTGGTGCACATACATATTGGAAGCATAATTTTATTATTGGACAAGTTAGTAGTTATATAATTCCAAATTCAGCAAAATTGGACTAGAGTATCAAGTAATATGCTTGAACTTGGAGCTTGAAAGTATGGAGGAAGTGTCTAATACCATATGGGGTGGACTGCTGGTGTTATATCACCAGATGCTTATATTTAATAGCTTTTTTTAGGATGTTTTACTTAGTTTCATCAAATTTGGATCAAGAATGTGTAAGTAAGAAAATTTAAAAGAGACCAAACGAAAATCTTGAGAAGAAGATCACTGAAGTTTGAACAGACTTACCAGCAATGTCCCTTCAAGACTTGAGGTACTAGGTGTGACAATCAGCGTAATAAAGTATGGAATCAGCACTTTATGCATCTGCATGAAGGTAAATAAGACTAAAATGTCAAGGGAAACAGGCTATTCATACTTATTGTCCCTCATGGAGTAAGTAAATATATGGTTTGTATTTGCACTTACTCGGTCCAATTATCTCATTTTAAGATAATTCACCACAAAATATATTGAATGATGACACGATCTTTGATCATATGTCCATGACAAATATCTGAAGATATAGCTATGCTCTTCCAGTTGAAAATTTGAGGCCTAAGAGTCGATCTATTCAGTTTTTGAATGTAAGAACCAAGAGATAATAATTCGCTGATTAGAACTAAAATGACCTAACCCCTCAATGCGTTAGCTAAAGTGGTAGTGAACTTAGTGATAAGTGCCTTTGATGGCAGAGGTCATAGATTCAGTACTTCGCAAAATCAACGATCTCCTTAGGGTAACCCACACATAATTTACTATGTGGTTGTCCGGTGTGCATGGTTGGTAGGGTATTGCGTGGTTAGTCCGCTGCATATCCTAAGGGTAGTACCTGCAGGTGCGGCTGTCATCAAAAACTTTTTTTTTAATATATATATATAAATTGTACTCATTGCACAAGACTCCAACAAATAGCAGGGATTGGAGAGGGTCAGATATATGCAGCCTTACCTCAATTTACTTTCTTTCCCCAACAAGGAAGATCAACTGATCAAAGCCCTAAAAGTTAAATAGTTCAATACTACCCAAAAAAGTAAAAAAGAAAAAAACTGAAAGCATTTTTCTTTGGTATCCTTTCCTCATTTATCATACCATAACATAGATCATAATAACAAATGAAGTGAAAGAGTTGCTCCCTACTTAAAGGTTAAAGTTACATATAAAAACTCTCATGAAAAGATAAGGAAAGGAACCAAAACTGACCTCGTTTATGATCGCGACATCAAGTGAAAATGCTTGGGGAAACAACCAGGGTACAGATGTTCCAATGGATCCTAATATAATTCCACTCAATGCTCCAATGATGACCAAAGACTTGAGCAGCATTCGTGCCTGTTTGGTATCCTTAAATCTTTCAGAAGACTATTCAGAAGCAAAAATCATGCAGAAAACATGCTTAGCAAAATAATATTCAGCTGCTACCAAGTCCATCCACATTGCTAAGAAGATTAATTAGCCTCATAAACCCATTACTCTTAACATGTATAAAAAAATTCTTGGAATTATCTCAGGCAGTAGTGAGATACTAAAATTGCAGCAGCCAATGTCAACAAAAAATGGGCATCACCTTTGCCAAATTTCGATTTGCTCCGTATATCAGCTCAGGCATAAATGATTGAGCTGTTTGAGCTAGAGGTTCTGCCCATACCGCACATATGAAGTACATTTGGATCATGACCTAGAACAATTGCCAATTTGTCAAGGAAAATGTCCATGAGCTCCTTGCAGATACAAAGTAGAAGCAGGGAAAAAGAAACTATAGCGCACTGCTAACTGACCTGATGAGCAGCAACCGTTTGTATACCCATAGACGTCGCAAAATACACAAGAAGAGAGTAAAACACCACCTAAAAACTCGATTTGTGTTAGTAGGCTCACATGAGCAGATACAAAAAAAGGATCAAGTAAGATGTCACCAACCTTTGACATCATTGTTATAAACACTGGAGCAGCAAGCATGAATATATGCTTTAATTCGCTTGATGATGGAACAGAGAGAGCGAAACCATTATATCCTTTCTTGTTCAGAGCTTCAACCATCATGTAAGCTGCAACAACCTGAAGCATATTCCAGTATGAATTACAATAAAGACTACTAAGAAATTAAAATATAAGGCCTAGTAAGCATACTTGTGATGCCATCGTTGCCCATGCTGCTCCTGCAATACCATAGCCTAAGAATGAGCATAGAACCACATCGCCAATCCCATTTATGGCACCGGCAACTGCCAAAGCCTTCAAAGGTCCCCAAGAATCTTTCATGCCAAGACTAGTATAATGACACCAACTAAAAAAGTTACCAAACTAAACTCATCATGTATTTGGCAATTCAGAATTTAAATAACACTGGTGTAAGTTTGCCCTGGTGCCTAATCATGTTTAACAAGGGCCTTCTCAGAAGAGACACAATCACTCTTCAGGGTATATATGCCCATTAGTCCTTAATATGTATTTTATACTTGAAAAAAAATTGTTAATCACATCATAGAAGCAGATCTACTTGTTTGCACCTTGCACTCTGAGCAACCCATCCAATAAGCACAGCGGGCCATGCTAAGCCTCGAATCTACAAACAAAAACATAATACTTTCAATTCAAAAGCCACTAAAACATACTCAAAGCTGAATAAGGCAAAATTGTAAGACTTAGCTCACCGAATTTGTGCATGTTTGACTTAGCATTTCCCTACACGTTGCTATATATGATTGATTTACTGACATCAGCCTACCATCTGATGGCTCACCTTAAATGCAAATTATGAACCTTAATATTTCTTTCAGCTCTCTCTATCATGTTAATCTTTGTCAAATAAATGAAAATCTGATGCTTCTCTCTCATGGTAAACTCGCACCTCAGCATATCAATCTCATATCATAAAGCCATTTTCCCCTTATAGTAGTAATTAATTCCAAGCAAGATGGAACTGAAAGTCTACTTATCAAGAAAAGATAGAATGTCAAGTCCAAAAAGGTACAAGAAAGCCCAATATTAAGTATAATTAACAGACGAATATGGCATCTTTCAACACCATAGAAATAGATATCAAAAGAAAAACATAATTACTAATTGATGACCTGAAACCCAAGTAAATCAGGTCATGGTCTAGCCAAGTCTATAGATCTAAAACTTTAGGAAAGATTTTCCACCCCATTCTTTATGCAGTGTGGGATTACTTAAATAATTCTAGCTGAATAACACAAAATGAAAGAAAATGGGGACACTAAAGGGAGAGGCTAAAAATTCAAAATGAAGAAACCAGAATAAACATTATCAAGCCTCTTTATCTTGGTATCTCCCAACCAGAAAACATAAAAGAAAAATTACTAATTCTCCTATTGCAATACTTAACCATCAAACATAGACATCTAAATCAGGTTCATATCAGAAGGAAAATCTCTTTTAGCAAGTAGATTTCATAGAAATGGTGCAATACTGCCCTACCAAACATAGAAAGCTAATATATATATACACCCCCCCCCCCCACACACACATTTATAATCACCTCCATAAGCTATTCTAGGAAAAAATAAGAAGAATAATACATTATCCGCCACCTTCATGGGTGAGCAATTCAAGAGGTTGACACATGATTATAGATCTGTAGGAGAGGTTGACACAAAATTTGTTTGCTTTATATGTGTCCAATACAAACAGGTTGACTTTATCAAAGTATTAGTGCTTATCAGGTGTCATTCGATCAAGAATGATTTACATTAAATCCACAACAAAGAAAAGAATTATTGACCTGTGTATTACATGAGGAAAATAAAGAACTGATATCAGAGGAAGGAATGTAATACGGGTTTATTTGATGTGAAAATGAACCTGAACATATGTGTTTGCTGCAGATATGATATCCAAATTTTTTGCCCCGGTGAAAGCTGGAAAACGTGATATTAGGAAATGTATAAGTCACTGGCTAACATCTGC
Organism: Panax stipuleanatus; assembly: GCA_020205555.1. NCBI lineage: Eukaryota > Viridiplantae > Streptophyta > Magnoliopsida > Apiales > Araliaceae > Panax > Panax stipuleanatus. Next base: position 2,059,012 of record CM035120.1, on the reverse strand, counting down.
TAATGACAAAAGATAAAACCATGAATCTATCTTCAAAGAGAACCAAGACTCCACCACTCCATAATATGAAAAATAAATGAGTACTATTACCAGTTAATGCCCATGCTCCCAGTAACCTTGTAAAGAGAAACATTAACACACCACAGCTCAACCCAATAAAAAGCAAGATAGATATTTGATGTTGCACTTCATCTTTATCCTGCACCAAAATATTGATTAGTTTAACAACACTAGAAAGACATAAAAGAGCTACGATAACATATTCAGGAAATTATAACACCAGAAAAACTTGATTCTCAGAATTATAGCTCAAAAGAAAAAAGAAGTGAAATGACTATCAAAATTACAACAGTCTCCTGAGCATGAGTAGAAAAATAGACATGTGAAAGTACTCTGAGGCTATGTTTGGAACTAGGAGAACTCTAGGGAAGGAAGGAAGGACAAAGAAATGAAACTTAAAATATTTGTTAGTACTTTTTTTAATCATTTATTACACTATATTTTAACATTGTTCTTAATATTAGATTTCTTTTGAACTATATAGATCATTAAATTTACTTTCATTAAGATAATTTTTCCTTCATCCAATTATTTTTATTTTCCTTTCCTTACTTTTCCTCCGCTTTTTTCAGCTCCAACGTTCCCTTAAAGAACATTCCGGGTAAACATATATTATAATTTTGTTATGCCTTCAAATAGGAACTACCATAAGACTGGGAAACTCACTATGCAGACCAGATGCACCTCTATACAACTCTTCAATAGGTAAATCGATATCTTCAGATTGAAGATTACCAGTTCAAGAAAAATGAGAATGAAGTGAACTGGAAAAACTGGCAGACATATTGGAATATTCTGATCATCATTCACCAAAAGAAGGTTGCAGACAAGGTTAAAAAGGAGGGGGTAATATACGTAAAGATGCGCATGTTATCTACCTTGCCAAGTCTTTTCTAGTTTAGCGCCTACCAAAACATTTCTCCTATTTCAATATTTAATTGCCTAGAGGAATTTAAAGACTAAACGTTTGAGCCACATAAGACCAGAAGGAAATTCAACTGCGCACTTAAACTACTTTTATTAAATTATACAATATGCAGCAATAAAAAAACCAACATCTTGAAATTTAGGATGATCAGCAATACATTAGTTTGTATTATGAAGTGGCTTGTCAGTCATAACAAATTTACATCTTTCTTTGAGAAGAAAAATCACGGAACTTAACTTTTCAATTAAATAAAACAATACGCTCACATCAGTGGGTGTAAATTTAGGTGTTCTTAACACTTTCCAGAAACAAAATACCCTTCCAGAACTAAAGAACAAACCTGGCCGGCTAGCGCAGTGGCAACCAAATTCGAAGTAGCAATGGAAAGGAACATAAATAAGTAACCTAAATCATCACAAAGCACTGTCCCTGGGCCTGCCAATTAATAAAAACAAGAAAGAATAAATAAAAATCATCTTCACAATTAAAAAAAAAGGTCATGCTAAAGAACAAAAATAAATGTAAATTACCTAAAGCAGCAAGCTCAAGTGAACTTGATTGACCAATCACAACAGTATCAATTAAACTCATCAATGGTCCACTTAGCCAAAGCCCAGTCGCTGGCCCTGAAAACTTCACAATCTCCATCAGTTGATTCCAAAGGCCCTCATTTGCCGCAAAATCTCCTCTTTCGTGCTCAATAATTTCCGACGAATTTTCTCTCTCTCCATGAAATGACGAAACTGAATCAACATTGTGCTTATTTTCACCAACAATTTCAAATTCATCTCTTACGTTTTCTTGACCAGGACTAGTACAACCAGAAATAAGTCGATTTCTCCTAGAATTTGCCAATTTTGGAAACGAATTGAACGAAATGTGAAGAAAGGATTGTTTGCAGAAAACCGGACGTGTGTAAAATAAATGTTTGGATTTATTAGGGTTTTGAAATGTAAAGTGAGAATGGTGAGCTAGGGATTTAAAATCCATGTCTTTTTTTTTGTTCGCGTTCGGACAATAGGAGTGAAAGAGATAGGGGCGCGTAAGTGAATTGAGTTGGCCACGTGAAAGTTTCGCGGCTTTTCTATTTTGAGTGCGAGTACTGAATAACCGATAACCACCCTCATGTTAAAATATACTCCATCTACATATACAGTTTTGATCACGTGGCAAGTTCTTATTAAATAAAGAAAAAAGTTATTAGCCCATAATCTTATGGAACAATTACATATTATAGTACATTTTAATAAAATATTACAAAAAAAATGTATAAATAAAATATTTACAAAATTAGTACATATGCAATATTTAATTACAAAAAGAGTGCATTCTTATCCCTTTAATTATGTCAATGATTCTCTTCCACGATTCTCTCTCATGATTCTCTCCCATTCAGTCATCTTCCTCCTCTTCCAACCCACCTTCTTTCTACTCTTTCACCACCGCCCTCCCCCACCTCGCTGTTCCGCCGCTCCTCCTCCCGCCCCCCGCCCCACCCCACCCCACCCCATCCCCTCTCCTCCCCTCCCTTCCCTCCGCCTCCCTTCTCCTCTCCCGCCCACTCCCCACCCCCCACCCCCCACCCCCTCCCTCCTCCCTCCTCCCTCCTCCCTCTGCCTCCCACTACCATCCCTCTCCTCCCGCCCCCCCTTTCTCCTCCTCCCACCCCCGCCCCGCCCCGCCCCGCCCCGCCCCGCCCCGCCCCGCCCCCTTCACTTCCTCCCCCTTCTTCCTCTTCCCCCAAATCGATCCAAGGTGACCGTCGGTGGAGGCCCCGCCACTGGCCGCGGTGGAGGCCCCTCCACCACCCGTTGCTTTCCTTCCACCACCGGTCCATTCTCCAACTCCACTGGTAACCAAACCTTCATACGTTGGTAACCAAACAGGTATACCAAGGTAACCAAACCTTCATACTAAGGTAACTGAACCTTAATATGAAAGTTTCATTGTTATGAAGGTTTAGTTACCTTGTTATGAAGGTATGGTTACCTTGGTATGAAGGGTTGGTTACCGTGGTATGAAGGTAACCAATTCAGTTTTATTAGGTTACCAATTTATTTTGAATGTGATGTAGTTGGTAACCAAAATTCATGCAGTAAGTTACCAAACAGTCATACCAAGGTAACCAAACCATCATACCAAGGTAACCGAACCTTAATATGAAGGTTTCCTTGTTATGAAGATTTGGTTACCTTGTTATAAAGGTTTGGTTACCTTGGTATGAAGGATTGGTTACCTTGGTATGAAGGTAACCAATTTAGCTTTATTAGGTTACCAATTTATTTTGAATGTGATACAGTTAGTAACCAAACTTCATGTAGTTGGTTACCAAACCTTCCGATAAGGTAACCAATTCAGTTTTATTTGATTACCAAATTTATTTTGAATGTGATGCAGTTGGTAGCCAAATTTCGTATAAAGGTAACCATTTTAATTTTTATGGGTAACCAAATCGTAAAAAAAAAATTCAGAATAGTAACTCTGGCGATATAGCGATGTCGGCGGCGGCGGCGATTTAGCGGCGGCGGCGGGAGGCGGGGGAGTAGAATGATGAACAGTAACTCTTTCATAATTTTTTATTTTTAATTTTCTCATTTTGATTTAAATTTTGAATTATGGATTTGAAATTATTGTTAGATCTAAAAGATTTGAATTTGAATTATTAGTTATCCTTGATTTTAGATTTTCATATTTAATTTGAAATTGAATGGTTTGAATTTTTGCACTTTTTTTGTAATTATTTTATGAATGCATTTTTTTTGTAATTACTTTATAAAAGTTGTATAGTTCTGTAAAGGACTCATCTTATTCAACCTTTGACTGTATCTGTTGGTGTTGGATGTTCCAGTTATGAGTAACTGGACTTTTTATGCCAGTAGCCCAATAAGGTTAAGTATTGCATCCAAAGGCCCATTAAGACCTCTTCTTTATTCATTTTATCTAATGTTAGTTAACTTTTTCTTTTTTGGTTTTTTTTTTCTCATGCTCATAATAAAAGGATAAATAAATAAAAATAGTAAAACTGCATTCACGAGCGAACCTCCCCCATTCTCAAAAGCTCAATAACATATTTTTCGTGAAAATGGGATATAAAAATGGAATATTCCGAATAAAGTTTGTTTTTTAATGTGTGTAAGCATATGAATGATGCATTGTCCACAAATAGTTGAAGGGCATTATTACCTTTTAAATTGAAGAAAATGATATATCTTATGATTTAATATATTGATTTTTTTTCCCGAGTTACGATATAATTAGTAATGTTTTAATGATATATTTGATACATTAAGTCAACCTTATAATTTTATATTAATTCCATGTATTGATATATATATATATATATATCACAATTATAATCCTTATAAAATTTTCGCAATCCATAATATGACTCTTGATAAAATAAAATAAAATTTTAAAATTAAGAAGGTAAAAAAAATAAAAACTTTAGGGAATAAAATAAGAAGAGAGAATATGCGTGAATAAAATAAGCAAAAACTATAAAAATTGAAGGGAAAACTATGAAATGAGAAAACTTCAATACAACATCAAAAAATATAATCAATAAATGTAGCAAAAAATGGTTTAAGAGATAATTCGGATCCAGCCGTAAATTCAAAGATTTTGAATTCGACTCCCACTCGGATTATTGATCGCAAACGAAAGCTCGATATCGAAAAAATAAATAAAAATGTAACAAGAAATCGAACATAATTTAAACTTTAAAGTCATGACACACATCCATCCACGAGGCTCTAGTAGAGTTTGAATGAGAGGCGATTTTCACATGTTGTTTGGAGGTATCTCCGTGGGCCCTGGAAAATTAACACTTTGTTGTAAATTGTGGTGCTCGTGTACCAAGTCGTCGTCATTTATGTGTGTGTATATATATATAAATGATTTAAAAGTGAGAGCCACATAAAATAATTTAGAAAAAATGTGACATAATTTTTTTATAAAAAAAATAGTGGTTTTCACTTTTTCTGTCAATACAACAAAAATGAGAACCAGATGTTTTTAACTTTAATATGCCAGCCATTAATTTACTGGGCAAATCAATTATTTGGATATCGACAAAACTACCAAGGGTTGATGAGAGGCATCTAGGAGTCGGACCTCACTGCAAAAAAAAAAACTGTTAATTAATGTGATGAGAAGACAGTGTTTGGGCTCGTAAAATAAAATATCCATTATTACCTTAGTTGTCAAATACTAATAATTAAGATAAAAAAATCAAATCCAAAAAAAGAAGAAGACTTTGTCTCAAATAAATGAGAGTCATGCATGTGTTTTCTTTCTTTTCTTTTCTTTTTACAATGGTCACGTTAAATTTTTAAAAAATGAATGAATATTTTAAAATAAATTATCATTTAAAATGTATTATGAAATAACACTTAGCAGCTCCATAAATATACGTTCGACAAACTTAATAAATAAATAATTATGATTATTAATGTTGAATTAGCTTGATATACTAATTGTAGTAACATTTTATCATATACAATTTTGTATCTCTAGTCTCTAATTAATGTTTGTCTTGACTTAATAAAATAAAATTTGTAAATAACAAAGTTTTTTGGATTAAACTTTATTATAAAAAAAATAAACATCTTCTAGATAAACAATAAATAAGAATAATAGTACAATTTAAAAGTGTAATCATCTAGTAAGTAGAAGTCAATACACTTTTAACACCAAAAAGAAAAAGAAAAAAAGAAAAGTAAATACACTTTTGTTCCATTCCATTGCTAAGACCAAACAAGTCATTATTCCAAATTGGGCAACAACTCCCATCTTCTAACAAACAACTTGAGTTCCGTATTTATTTATATTCAAAATAAATAAATTTCCTCACCGTTTCTTTTCTCTCCGCTGTCTCCGTCTCTCTGTCGTATTCGTTTAGCATCTTTATCGAATCCGTAAGTCTCTCTGTCTTTCAATTTCCGTCTTCATTTTGACAAATCAAATATATATATGGAAGGAGTACTAAACTCGTCCAAACAATAATTCACTATTCCATTTTCGTTTCCATTTCACATTCCAACTGCAAATTAAGCAAGCTTATTATTAAGTGAGCAAATTCGTTTGAAAAATATCAATGTTCTTTGTATTTATCGTTCAATTAATTGCTTTAGATCTGTTCATTTCATTCATTTTTTTTGTGCTTGGCGAAACAGATATATAGAGAGAAAATGGGAAGTTTGGGGGCAATTCTGAAGCATCCGGACGATTTCTATCCGTTGTTGAAGCTTAAATTTGCGGCCAGGCATGCGGAAAAGCAGATCCCTCCGGAGCCACACTGGGCCTTCTGTTACTCTATGCTTCATAAGGTTTCTCGAAGTTTCGGCCTAGTCATTCAACAGCTCGGCCCTCAGCTCCGCGATGCTGTAAGTTTCTACAAATCCACAATTTGTGCATATAGATAGATATATATGTATGTGTAATTTATACATATTGATACAGGATATGTTATCCTCAATATATGCTGGCGTATGTAGGCAAGGCATAATCTAGACTAGTCGTGCAATACCGTTACGGAATTTTGAAGTTTCCTTAGAGTTTTTCAAGTTCCGACCAATCCACATTTTGTGCATATATATGTGTGTGTACGTATGTGTATATGTAATTTATACATATTGATTCAGGACATGTTATACTCAATATATGCTCTCATATGTAGGCAAGGCATCTAGTCATGCAATACTGTTACGGAATTTTGAAGTTTCCTTATTGAGTTTTACAATGAGTTTGAGCTCAATCGAGTTCTAGTCAAGGTCATTCCACCTTTCAAGTTGAGTTTGAGACTTGAGTTTTTATTGAGTCTACAAGATCAAATTTAACATAGATATATACCTTGTCTATAATATATATATATATATATATATAAATTGTTCTAAACGGTGCCCACACAAGCTTAATCACGCATTCAAGGTTGTTTGTGATTTGTATAATAATCTTGAGCCTAAAATCATGTTCAAACTTGATCGTTTAGATCCGAGACGATTTGAATTTTGAATTGAGCCTTTAGTTAGTCGTCTAACAAGATGTATTGTATACACATGTTGTACGTGTATATATATTAGTACACATGCATTATATTATTTTATTTATATGTGCATATATAAGTTCCAATTCAGAGTGTTTTTGTGTTAATGTGTGTGTATATATTAGTATTTTTGTAAGCATGAAAATATTAGTACATGTATACTGATTAATATAGCTTAAGTTGAGTCATGACTTAGTATTCTTATGGAGAACAGGAGAAGTATGCTTCAGCAGTTGTTGATATTAAGTAACTGAGGAGAGAGAATCAGAAGATTAGACTCAGGACTTTATATATACACATATAATCAATATACTAGTGATGCTAAGCCTCTAATTTGATTCCGTGTTTGTGTATTGAGTAGAATTCTGTGCATCTATATGTTTATTTTATTTATAAGTTTATGTTTCGGTGATCCAATATAATCTAAATTCCTGTGTATACAATCCTCACTTTGTGCAGGTATGCATTTTTTATTTGGTTCTTCGAGCACTTGACACTGTTGGTATGTTTTATAACCTTTACCTATGTGTTTTTCTTTTTTAAGCGTTTCAATTAAATGCCTAACAAATTTTAGTTTTCTGATTTGCATCTTCCTCCTTTTTTCCCCTTCATCTTCATGATCTCTGTGACCTTGATACGTCATTTTAAAGTTTGATTCATTTAACACCAGTTATGCTTAAATGTTAGGCTGTTATATTTATACACATTAGCATCTGAAAGTTAAAAACATCTTTTTCTACCATTAATATTTCAATTGGCTTTGGAATGAAGATATTCCTATCATACTTGGCATACTAGCCTTCTTCTTGTGGTCTCTATATGACTTGCTTTAATAATGTTCTTCATATTTGTTTGGTCGATCATTCCATTGATTGCACGTATTTGAAAACTTATTTGATTCAGCAAGGACCTATATCCGTAGATAATGATGTAGCTCTAGAATTGTTGAAATTGACCCATATTAGTAGTTGAATCATGCATTAACTCACAACACCTTAAAATGAAGCTCCTTGTCAATCTTCTACTATCTAAATGCACTAAGAATCTTGTTAATTAAAATTTTGTCTCTGCATATACAGGGATAAGTCTAGAAGTAGCCTAGTTAGTAACTTAGTATATGTTAAGTTTCATGTTGTAGAATGCATGTCTTCTCTGTTCTTCTAGAAGAACTTTCTTAAGTTCAAAAAAGTGTGGTCTGTCAAAGCCACTAACATAACAAAACTGGTCTTGAATTATATTGATATTTTTTCTTGGCTCTAGGAAGATTATCGATGCATGATACCAATAAAATTGCTAAAACAATACTATGTGGTCCGTCTATCTGAAGTTCTCAGCTCAAGGATGTCTAGTTTGTGAAGATTCTCTGCTGAAAAGTGATATTTCTCTTTAGTTTATCTTCTAAAATCACCATGGTGGTTATATCATGGCATATCAACTGCAAATACTTAGTAGGTATTCCTGAAGCAGTTGAAAAAGTCTCTTGTGCATTCTATATGTTAATAGCATGCACAATTCCTCCTTAATTCCATATGGATCAGCTGTGTGGAAGTGCTATTTTCTGCCTTGAGTAGTATTTACGTATAATTTTGTACTCGTGTGTATATTATCATTGATGAATTTCCAGTTTTCCACCCTTGTCAATTACATTTGTGTTTTTTCCCTTTGACAGAGGATGACACAAGTATACCTACAGAGGTTAAAGTACCTATCTTGATGGCTTTTCATCGCCACATATATGATAAGGACTGGCACTTTTCATGTGAGTATTTCGTTCTCCTACTTGTTTGTTTTGTAACTGTTCATATTTGTCAATTGATTCATTCCCCTAGTCTACATAACAACTGTCTTTATTTGATATTTTTACGTTTTAGGACTTAACTTCAATGATTAATTTGAGTGCTTTCAATTTTCTACCCAAATATGCAAAAAGGGATGAATTTTTTTCTTAATTTGATGGTTGTGCTTTACTAAGGCTGCAAATGAACTGAGTCAAGCCGAGTATTAGTTGTTTGAGGTCAGGCCATCAGAAATTGAGGGAATTCATGTTTGAATTGAGCTCAAATGGAGCTTAGCTTGGCAGATGTTCAAACTTCAGACCATTGATGTGCTGTTTGTGTTCTCTGCTTCTGTACCAAGAGATGTTGGAAGAATGCGATCTCTCTTGTGCACTTGATCATTTACTGTTTTGATGGTCCCTATAACTGTAAACTTAAAATTAAGGAAGAACTGTCAAAGCTGACATCTTGCATTTTGTTTCGATCGAGTGAACCAGGAATCAAGTTAAATAATTGGCATATGTTGCTTGGCCACTTACCGGTCCCATGCTTTATGAGTTTAAGGGAATATACTAAAATCATTTGAAGGAAAGTGAAAAACATTGGCTGAACCAGTTCCCTCCTATTTCACCTGGAAAAATTATACACGAGATTATATGCTTCTCCTTCCTCCTTGCTGTTCATGTGAGTTATCAAACTAGAATTACCTGAAGGAGAAGCGCAAAGAAGTATAAATGCTACCCAACCACCACACAACACCCTATACAAGAAAAGATAATAATATATAAGAAATTTTCACAACTCTAAGCTCAAAAGGTATAATACTTTTGTTCAGTATTATCCTCATCAGATCAACTTGTGTACAACTAGACTTCTGCTTAATGCTCCAACTTAGCTAGTAAGATGTAAGACTTCTTATGCCTCAGAACGGTATCTATATGCTTATATAGGATAGCATGTTATGTATATAATCTATATTTGGTACCAATTTTGAACTTCTTGCTAATCTTACTTGTTACTTTGCTGTAAGGTGGTACAAAGGAATACAAAGTTCTCATGGACGAGTTTCATCATGTTTCTAATGCTTTTCTGGAGCTTGGAAGCGGGTACTTCTAACACAACAATTATTTCTTGTTGAATTTGTGAACTAAATGGATGTGTTTAGAGTTTGGGTATCTTGTTATATAATAATTGTCTTGTAACAGGAGATAGGTGTGATCTCATATAGGTTGTGTAACGAAAGGACAAATGCACAATCATATATATGTTGTTGAATCTTTTCAAGTAACTATTCTTTTGTGTATAGAATCTTGGACGACTAACTGCATACTGAAAGCAGTGTCTATACTTGGATGCTTTAGATTCCTGTCACATCAAGAGGACATTTCAAGCAGAGGTTGAGAAAGTATATGCTTTTAACATATATATAGAAACAAGCAACCGACACATAGATTTATATTCTTATCGTTAGTGGTTGTCTCTTTAGGAATATTTAAAATTCTTAATGCAACTTAAAGTGTTGATATTCAAGTGTGATGTGTTATATTTGTCAAAAAGATAATCATGTACTTTTGGACATCTAGACCCAAGTCGCTCTCTAATTGCAATGTTTGTTTGATTGCATTGTGTGGCCGTGCTCCCACATGCCTTGATTACTAACTCTCTGTATCTTGATATGGCCGGTAGAGAACCTATTTGTGTAATGATTCTTATGTATAATTGTTTTCCTCTTTCCTTACTATTAGTGAAGGTAATATGTTCAGTTATTTCGTGAATTATATTTAGTCTTGTTTTTCCATTTATGTTGCAGAATGCTAACAACTAAAAGTCTTTATTTTTCACTATAACTATAACTTTCTAAGTTATAATGCTTACAATTGAGCGGAGGTCAAGTTTGAGGCAGTCGCTAAAATCTTAAATTGCCTCCAGGCCTTTTGAGTTTTTATTAGGTCCAAGTGGAATCAGTCCCTTGCGTGAATGTGTATACTTATCTGACTTATATAAATGGATCACTATTTATCCGAATTTCGTTGATCATCTTACGTCTGTATAAATTCAGACTTTTGGTCTCTGTGCTTTTTTTTTTTGGATTATAACCTACAATACTCCTACTACTCTACAGTTACCAGGAGGCAATAGAAGATATTACCATGAGAATGGGAGCAGGAATGGCAAAATTTATATGCAAGGAGGTGAGTGATTGATATCACAAAAGGCTATATTGGACAGATGCTATTTTATTTATTTTGTTGGTACTATTATTCTTGTGATGGCAATAATGCTCAAACATAATCATCAAACTTTTTAATATTAGGTTTTGTTGGTCTTGGGTTTGTAGCTTTAGTATAGCCAATGAAACCAAGTTAAACCTTCAGGGATCTCCCTTTGTTTCTTTACCTGCTTGACAATACTAGCCAAGTGTCTAAAGAAAATCCAGGCCCTGCTCTATTTCTTCCTCTATATATACGTGTGAATGTGTGTATAAACACTTGCACAAGGGATTATTATGCATAATCAAACTTCTACTATTTTTAAATTCTTTCTTCTGAGCTAGTATAGTCTAAGCTTCATTTTTTAAATGATTATGTTTTGTTTGATATATCAGTTATTAGTACTATTGTCATCAATAGTGACAATACTAAGGTTATTTTTATTCTGCTGTGCATCTTATGTATATTCATGATCAAATAATCAATTAATTATCTAAGAAATACTTAAAAGAAATAATTCAAGCAAAAAATTGAGGATGAACAAATCTTTTAGCTTCTCTATCGAGCAACTGTCTAGTATATATATTTGCAGGAAGTGTCAAACATGGCTGGCATATTTATACTGTATGTTTGTTTTATCATAATGAATTGAAACCTAAGAGATCAAATCTTTGGCGACGTAATGTGTTCAAAATTTGCAGGCCTGCATCTACATTTAAGTGGTAGATTTTGTAGAATATGAGACATGTAAATTGTGTTATATCTGCCACTTACAAGTTCCTTGGCTTGCAGGTGGAGACAGTGGATGATTATGATGAATATTGTCACTATGTAGCAGGACTTGTTGGATTAGGGTTGTCAAAGCTCTTCCATGCCTCTGGGGCAGAAGATTTGGCTACAGATTCTCTGTCCAATTCAATGGGTTTATTTCTCCAGGTTTTGTTTTCAACATGAATTTAAGATGGTAAAATATCTTGACTCTTTAATGTGCGGGACTCTAATGCTAATATTGTGTTTTGTACATTCAATATATTGCAGAAGACAAACATAATTCGAGATTACTTGGAGGACATAAATGAGATACCAAAGTCACGCATGTTTTGGCCTCGCCAGATTTGGAGTAAATATGTCGACAAACTTGAGGTTTCTCGTTCAAGCTTGATATCAAAATTTAGTTTCATTTTTTTAATCTACTTCTCTTTACCAGCCATCATGGATGATGTTAATCCAATTTTCAGTAAGCTAATTGCATTGCCCTTTGCTAAAAAAAATTGCATTGTTCATTATATTTTTATTTGGGCTCTTTCATTTTATTGGCATCATAGTATACTTATTATGCAACTTAGGACTTGAAATATGAGGAAAACTCAGCCAAGGCAGTGCAGTGCCTAAATGACATGGTCACAAATGCTTTGGTTCATGCGGAAGATTGCCTAAAGTACATGTCTGACTTGCGAGATCCTGCTATCTTCCGGTTCTGTGCAATACCACAGGTATATTATCAGAAGAAGTTCCTTTTATTTATTTTATTTATTTTAAAAAAATACTTATTAGGAGGTTTTCAGGGTATAATAATTGTTTAGCTTGTGTGTAAGGTTGTACTTTTAAATTTCAGTGCCCCTATAGTTTAAGATCTCTGTTTAACTACCTATTTACTCTTTTCATATTCTTTTCTCCTAAATTTGTTTCTTTAGAAAATTTTCATGCATTTGTCATCCAGGAATCTAACCATGCACGTATGATTTCTATATCTGCTATGCAGACGAATTAATAGTATTCAGTAAAACACCGTTTTTGCATGATTTACTGCATTCTTGGTCTTTCCATTTATGCCTTTATTAAACATGCATCTGATTCAGAATTCCCTACTTTTCTAGATTATGGCAGTTGGAACACTATCTTTATGCTTCAACAACATTCAAGTCTTCAGAGGGGTAGTGAAAATGAGACGTGGTAAGATGACGATCTATTGCATGGCACTCATTGGCGTATCATATCAGTAAAAATAAGTCTCTCTCTTTTTAAAAGAATGTTGTATCATCTTTTTTTTTCTTCTAGATATTGCAAATGATTTCTGACATTCTAGATACTACGTTTACCAAGTTCATTTCTGTCTCCAAGTAGAAAAATACTACCTCCGTCCCACAATAAGTGCTTTTTTAGGCTTAACATTTTTTCCCAAAATAAGTGATTTGTTAGAACTCCAATACAATTTTTACAATATTTTCCCATATGTGCCCTTATGCAACCAATGGTATTTATTGCGTATTTATTGGGAAGTTGAAAGGTTGAACAAAGAGAAAGAGAGACCAAAAGACAATAAAAAAAGTCTTAAACAAAACAAAAAAAGTATATTAAGGGTATTTTTGCCATTTTAACTTGTGTATTGGTATGTGTGATTTAAGCTAAAAAAACACTTATTATGGGACGGAGGTAGTATGACAAATAGCAATATTAAATTAGTCTTCAGGTTTCCTGCATGTTTGGGTTTAGATAAAACTCCCCCACCCTGCACCCATTCACTGTGTATACGAGGTGTGTGAATAGGTGATATTTACACACATCAAACTTAGGGGATGCCTTTAGTCTAAAGTCGTTTGTGAGGAGAAATCAGATGCTGTCAAGCAATTACTAAAATTTCAACACCTTTCCTCATTTCTCATCGATAGATATTCCAAATCAGGTTCAAAAGATGTTTAGCAATTTTATATTTTTTGTTGGTTTGGGCTATACATTATTAGAGTATGATGCATAGATGTTCATTAGGACAAATCCTATTCAGAATATGATTTTCTTCTCGATATTTGAAAGTTCATATTATTGTTTGTTAAATGAATATAATCTGCCATAACTTGGGACGGGAAAATCATTGGTTCTCAACTTGTTTGAGCATAAATCTCTCTCTACAGTCTATGTGTCTGTCTCAATATATATATGATATACATATATATATATATATATATATATATATATGTGTGTGTGTGTGTGTGTGTGTGTGCGCGAGCGTGCACGTGCGTGTGCATGCACGTACCTGTGCACATGAAAGATTTAGATAGCTGGATAAAAAATAGTGATTTCCAGTTAGCTATTCGGTGGTGTATGTTACTAAGATGTTTGTAGCAAACACAGATATAGTTTGTGCTTAATTTCTTATTCCCTCATTGTGGTTTCTTTTCTAGGTCTTACTGCTAAAGTTATTGACCGAACAAAAACAATGTCAGATGTATATGGTGCTTTCTTCGATTTTTCTTGTTTGCTGAAGTCCAAGGTATGCTAATTCTTAATTGCCAATCAAGATTTTATTTGCAAGAATGTATAGATTGAGGTGTTAACAATTACTGAAACTCATGCTGGTGCTAACAATTACTGGCATTGACTATTGAAGGTTGACAACAATGATCCCAATGCTACAAAAACTTTGAGCAGGATAGAAGCAATTCAAAAAACATGCAAGGAGTCTGGAACCCTGTCCAAAAGGTTTTGTTCAAATTTTTATTTGCACTCTTTGATTTTCCTCTTGAAACAATATTTTACCGAGCCTTGACCTATTTCGAGTTTGCACCAGGAAATCATACATAATCGAGAGCGAGTCAGGACACAATTCAGCCCTGGTGAGAGTTTATGCTGCTGCCTTTACGTCTTGTTTTCAAAATACAGATATAGACTTTCTTTGGTCAATAAGTTGTCTTTATTTTTAACAAATTTATAATAAAGCATTGAATGATCACTCACAATTTGTCAATGCAGATTGCTATCATCTTCATTATACTAGCTATCCTTTATGCATATCTATCTTCAAACCTACCGAACAACCAGTGTAAGTTTTTATCTTCAGGAGAATTTGAAATATATTAACCCAAGTAAAAATTTCTGGAAGACCTGAATTTTCCTTGTGCTTTTGTTTTGTAGGAGGACCACAGTTCATGACTAGATGCACAAGCAAATTCCTGTTAATGTTGTATTCTTGACTTGTAAAACTTTTCATTACACAGATGTCTAATTCTCTTCATTAGTTTCTAAATTGCATTCATGCCTCTTGTAATTAGCAGTTTGAGAGTCTCAAACACAAAATTTGATATACTCCCTCTATTTCAATTTGAATCTCATGGTTCAAAATCCCATTTGTGGAATGGGGTTCGAGACGTGTTGATAACACATTCAAATTTGAGGAAATAGTAAAGGATTTTCGTAAAATTTTCTATATAGTTTCCTAAAATTTAAAATAAAAATCTTTCCTTTATTTTGAGTTTAGGTTTTGACGAGGGAGATTGGAGAGAAGGGCATAATGTACAACAGTTGGTAAAACATGTCATGAGCTGTATTTATGTTTGTAGGAAATTGCATAACTATTTAGAAGCCCGTATCCCATTGCAAAAAATGTCCTGCTCTGGCCTACCTTCTACCCATCTTTAAACTACTATCCAATTCAGTTCAGCTGAGCATATTTGTCCATCATAGTTCTAAAGGCCCAATCTGTTCCATTATGAGTCATGTGTAGGCCCAATACATGCCCATATTGACCCAAACTTGCTCTTAAGAAAAGACTAGTCCAGCCCAGCCCAGCAGATCGCAGCCCAAAACTTAAATTTTGTCCATCATAGTTCTAAAGGCCCAATCTATTCCATTATGAGGCCTGTGTAGGCCAATACATGCCCATATTGACCCAAAATTGGTCTTAAGAGCCTAGCCAATCTCAGCCCAAAACTTAAATTTTTTGTCTTCTAAAGGCCCAATCTGTTCCATTATGAGGCCTGTGTAGGCCCAATACAAGCTCATATTGACCCAAACTTGGTCTTAAGAAAAGACTAGTCCAGCCCAGCTCAGCCGATTTCAGCCCAAAAATTATTTTTTGTCCATCGTAGTTCTAAAGGCCCAATCTGTTCCATTATGAGGCCTGTGTAGGCCCAATACATGGCCATATTGGCCCAAACTTGGTCTTAAGACAAGACTAGTTCAGCCCAACCCAGCAGATCGCAGCCCAAAACTTAAAATTTTGTCCATCATAGTTCTAAAGGCCCAATCTGTTCCATTATGAGGCCTGTGTAGGCCCAATACATGCCCATATTGACCCAATATTGGTCTTAAGAAAAGACTAGTCCAGCCCAGCCTATCTCAGCCCAAAACTTAAAATTTTTGTCCATTATAGTTCTAAAGGCCCAATCTGTTCTATTATGAGGCCTGCGTAGGCCCAATACAAGCCCATATTGACCCAACTTGGTCTTAAGAAAAGTCCAGCCCAGCCCAGTCAATCTCAGCCCAAAACTCGACATTTTTGTCCATTATAGTTCTTAAGGTCCAATTTGTTCCATTATGGCCTGTGTAGGCCCAAAACATGCCCATATTGACCCAGAAAAGACTAGTCTAGTCCAGCCCAGCCGATCTCAGCCCAAAACTTAAAATTTATGCTAGGCACAGTTTTTAATTGGGCTACAGGGTTGAGCCGTCAGCCCAATAAAGGACATCTCACAATAGAACCAGTTTTAGCCCATTGCAAAAAATGTCCTGCTCTGGGCCTACCTTCTACCCATCTTTAAACTTCTACCCATTACTCTTCCAATTTTGTAAACTATGGGCATATGCTAACTTCTCCCAATCGGTAGTTCGTAATCGAGCAACTTCATTTCTTCGGTTACAGAAAATGCAAGGAAAACTGGCCCAAAAAATAATTTCTAAAAAAACTCAAAAAGACCAGTTTGTTCACTCATTATCTAGACAGGCATCAAAATAAACCAAGAAAAATAATTAATTGTTTACAGAGGAGCGAATGCACATACAAAGACTTAATTCAATAAGAATGGAAACTCTGGATATATTTCACAACAAAAAGCAGGTCATTGATGGCAAGAACAGACGCATGCTCTCACTCGTGGCCACGGACAAAAAATACATAAAACCACTAAATTGAATTTCTTAACATGTGTCTTAAGGGCTCACAGTTCAAGAGAATATTTCTTTGAATTGTGTGTATATTTCCTTGAACTTGGTGCAAATACAAAAATCAAGAGAATATGCACACAATTCAAGAGAATATTTTCTTGAATTTTGTTCTTAGCATGTATCCTTAGGGCACATGTTAAGAGAACCCATCGAACAAAACTGATATTCTAGAACAAATCAGCGATCTTGCTTGCCAGAACACGTTCCCGTCTTTCAATGTATCCAAATGGGAACCAACCTGCTTTCCCTTTACATTCACCTTCCGCCCAACCATTGTTTGACACCTGTAAAAATAGCAAACATGAATTAGCAAATTTGTAGCATGAGATCAGGTAATAGAACATTCAAATCAATAAATCTATAAATAGGAGAATAATATTATAAGTTGCAAATAGAACCATGACTAAGATGATCAAATCTAAAGTGGAATACAGTTGGAGACTTTGTGCTTAATCATGCAAAAGACATACTTGCAGCAAATACAAATGAAGTGGTGAATAATTAAATTATATCTTCTTTAGTGTAATCTTTCATTTTAATTTGTTGGACCGAGTCTGAGTCTGATATTATCACCATAACCGGTGCCTGCTACAATAAGAGCACCAAACATTATTTGCTCCAAGAAGCATATCAAGCCACTGGCTTTAGCCTATAATCCCTATAATCTAGACACATTAAGCATTTTCTACATTACCAAGTCCTCAAATTTCATGTGATTAAATAACCTTAAAAGCAGTAAAAATGTGCAGACCCACTCAAGGACCTACTGTTTAGGTAAATATTTAATGCTTTCCCCGACCGGAGAGGTCAAAGCCAAAAATGGGATGAATAAAGGAGATCAGATAGATATGTGGACAACTTGACTGTAGTATGGGTCGGATGTTTACGTGAGTAAAGCAGCAGATCTCCCCTTATTTCGAGAAAGATGGTGGCCGCAAATACTCTGATTCTTCTACAGACCCGAACTAAATTTTCAGGATGTCTGGAAATGAGGGACCACTATCAAAATCAATTTCACTAAATCTCATTATATTTAAGTGAGTTGTGATTACGTAAAGTCAAATTTTTCTTAAGAACTTCAACTTTTCTATTACTGCTCTCATTTTTGGGAGGGAAGTAGCATGCCACAGAATAAGCATGTTTCACGTTCTTTTCTAAACGGTTCAAGGATTCAAGCTATTTAAAAATTTAAATTGTAATTTTGGTGTAAAACTTTGCGAAGACATTCTCAATGAAATGTTACCGTTAAAAATTATATAAATATAAAACTAAATTAACAAACAATATAGACAGGAGCACCATTGGAGTTCAACCACGGAGATGTTAATTGCAAACCTTTCGAATAACAACGTAGTCACCAATAGACAAATTGAGCTCCACATCAGATTCAGCTTGATATGAATACAAAGCCTACAATAAGATGGCGATTAGAGCAACGACCACACTAATTTAAAAAGAAAAAAAAAAGTAAAATGAAGTAGTCATCATAAAGAGTGCAGACTCATCACTTGGTCAATCAAATTCATATTAAAAACAATTGTTATAATTCACTTACTTCTCCTAGAAAGTAATCCATGCCATCAGATGATCCATTATGCATTGCAGAAGTAAAAACATTATTTACTTCTTCATATGATGGCGGTGGAGGACTATTGTCTACACTTTGAGTAGGAGGAGCTGCTTCAATTCGTTGTCGCTCTGACATCATCTATTACAAATAGAAAAAAAGAATTATCATGTCATCAGTGTAGGAAGTAGAAAAGAAAAAGGTTAAAAGAAACAATAACTCAGAAAAAATAACTTGGAGTTAGTTATTCGCATAACCTCTCCACCTCTGAGCAGGTGGCAGATGACCTAGGTCTCATAAGAGTACAACAACTACTCTACAATTAAACTAGTTTGCAGCCTCAAGCTAACAAAATATTCAATTGATGATTTTATAAAATACTTAAATACTTAAGATTCATATATATTGAAGAAAGCAGGGTAGTGTTAATAAATTATTCAAACTAGGTGTCTGTTCAAGTTGTTCCTCTCCTTATTATCTGCTTCAATTTGAGAAATCACATATGATGGTTAGCTACAGGCCTAGGCAAGCAACAATTTTTTTTTTTACTCTGATCCTATTTTATAACTTAAGCATCAGTTTGAGACAGAGAGAATATGAGAACATTAAAACTCTTTTAAGCCTCCAGAAAACCACCTGGGTACCATGCAACTGTCTATAAAAATTTTGCCAGAGAGTATCTCCTATGTTTTATTTCCATATTAAAATTTTGCCTAATACATAATTAGTGAATTTCTTCCCCTGATAAAGAAAAGCATAATGCTATGTAGAGTTCCAAAAATGAAATTTGTCTATGCTATCAAGTATCAACAACATCAATATAAGACCTTGACTAAGCCAATACCAATATGAATCCCTACAAGGCTACAATTATTAATGCACCACTCGTTTCAATCAATCACTAGATTCACCATGTCAAACCAGACAACCAAACTAAGTTTTGACCTGACCAATTATTTGATTATGACTTGTGAGGGCTAACTGCACGTAGATATGTTTAAATATTGAATTTAAATTTGAGCGGTGTTTTAACATATGCTCGACTAGCCTGAACCCCCTGAGCATAATTCAACAAAGAAAATTTTATTTAGCATCAATTTTCTTCAGATTCAATCTTTCATCTAATAAGGCAAGCATGTTAAATTAGGCAATCAATTGGGTCACACTCTTTCATGACACTAAAAAACTACAAAAACCTAATTCGACTTGTAACTTGTTGCAACAAAGTGGTGCTAATGTATAGCATTCCATATATCAGTAACTAAATTTCGACAAGTGATGGTAAAAGTTAAAACGAAAGTTTTATTTGATCTAAACCCCCCACCCAAGTCAGTCAACTTGTAACTTGACTATGTTTGAGTCCAATAACTTGAATTTGGGCCTGCTGGAATTCATATTGTGAATGTTGGTTTATCATTTAAGTAACTAAGTTAACTTAGCTAATTAGCTGGGCAATATGCAGCTTTCACTACTAGACTAGCCCCCAAAAAAAGCATTCATACCTTTTCATCATGAATCATTAGTGCAGCACTGCTGAGTGTACCGGTTCTTGCTAAAGACGATAATCTTTTGAGTTATCAAGTTCATTTGCTTGGTCTGATGATTGTACAACTTTAAAAGCCATCATTGATATATCTACTTACTCCTTTATTAGTTAGATGGGTGAAATGGATCTTTCATTTCTTATTAAACATCCTGGGGGTAATTAGTTTGTTTGTCTTCTAACAGAAATTGGGGTAAAATTTTACTTTGATTGACAAATTTGAAGCTGTTTTGAGTGGCACTCCTGTTACAGTCAAGAATTTCTTGCTAGATATCGTTCCTGAAAATACTTTCATGGATTTATAGATCGGAAAAATGTGGCACATACTCACAAGACTTTGGGTGCATGAGGTCTTGGGATTCATTCTTGCCAAAGGCAAGAATGTTAAATTTCAGTTGAATATAGCAAAAAAAAAAGGTGGCACATATACAAGCCCTCTCATGAAAAGCATCAGTGACACGATTACATACCTCGCCTTCAAGCTGATCAAGTATCTGGAGAACTTTCTGATGGTAAGCACGTTCTGATTCAACCTTCAATACAGAAGAAAAACCATAGGACAAATTTTCAAATCTTATTCCTTGATGTAAGATGAATTTATATACAATCTATTAGACTTAGCCAGCAAGTTTTTTACCATGGAAATGAGTCTCTGGAGTGTCAACCTTTGTTGTTGAGCTTCAACAGCAGCCATTGCTGCAGTAGCTTCTTTACCCAATATTCCCATGTTTGATTTTAGATCTTGAAGCTTTGACTCTGCTGCTTCAAGTTTCAAAACAATGTCAGGATTGCCCGTTCCTTCTCGCACTTTTGTTTGGCGTTTTGAAACTTCAATAGCCTATCTAGGTTTGAGAGAAAAATGAAATTAAAATCTTGGAGGAATCATGCTGTTCAAAGAAATTTCGCTATTACTGTTAGAAAAAGTTTAGCAATTGATATATAATAAATTCCATAAAAAATTATTCATATTTGTGAGCACCAGGGAACCGCAGTATACTGTATACACTGGCAAGAACAAAGTTTAAGAAGAAGATAACCCAAGACAGACACGGATTTTTGGTAAAATTTTGTGCATTCCATACTGATGTAGAATTGAAACAATAAAAAAATACCTGAGCTTCAGCCTCTTGTCGCATTCTATCGTAACGTTGAGCAAGATGTCGAGCATCCTCTAGAGGAGCTCCCATTACCATTGCTCTTAATGGTTCTGCGACCTGGTAATTGCCAAAAGAAGCTAAGCAAAGATTCAAGCACAGTGCTGAAATACCTATTAATTATTGCCAATAAGACAAGGAAAAGGGAATAACCTTTAACGAAACTAGTACAGTCAAAAGTTGAATAACAATGCCAAACCATTAAAGAAAAAAGAAAAGAAAAGAAAAAATAAAAATAAAAACAAGGTTTCAATAGTCAACTTCAAATCTCAAAGTATTTCTCCCATGGCTCACCAATCACCAACCTAAAACCAGGTTATCAAAGACTCAATGCTATTATTCCCTTTTATCACGCGATCTTTTACATTATTTATAACAAACCAAAGTGATTTAATATAAGCTATTGTACCCTTTATCAAATGATCTTTTGCATAAAACATTAACAGAAAACGAATCAAAGTGATTTAAAAAATGTATAATTTACTCTTAATGAAAGGACTTTGGTAATTTATCTACTTTTACACAGTTTTAAATCTCTAGTGGTGAAAAGAACTGTTTTTTACTTGCAAAAGAAAAAAAATAATCAAATCTAACATCTAAAATTTGTTGAAAGAAGAGGAGAAGAGGGGGGGGGGGGGGGGAGAGTGTTCCAAAAATAGGCTGAACCTTGAATACTTTGATTTTCTGGTGCTACTTTCATCATAACCAGTGAAATTACAGTAATACATCTAGGCAAGCATTAAAGATTTTTTTATTTATATTTTGGTTTAGTAAGTTAAATATCATAAGTCATTAATTTGATTATCATCTCTGCAACACAAAAATTATAAATTATTTCCATTTTATGCTGTAGTACCTAGAATTAATTTAACCATGCATTAATTTCTTATAATAGAACTTCAAATGGATTATTACAACACCCTAAAACCATTGCGATAAGAAATTGGGAACATGGTGGATATAAAATTCTCAACAAAATACAAGCTCTTTTCTTTTCATGAGATGTAACAAGCTTAGGTCATGATATCTGAATTTGGGGTGCCTAACATTTCGTTAAGAAGAATAGACCAAATTAATCCAACCTGTGTGCCAAACGCTTTTAACAGATTTCCACGTTCCTTCTCCATTTGGGCACGAGCACGCCCAAAAGTTAGTGCAGCTTTTGACAATGTGCTGCCACTGGTACATGTATTCTCAGCACCATATTTCCTGCTATCTTCTGACAGCTTAGTTCCTGTCAAAAAAGTATCAGCATCAAAGCATATCTTACTGAATGAAACTAGAATGCCTAGCAAACTCACCTATTTCAACTTGCTTGGACCCAGTTACAATATAACCTTCTACACCACGAACAATATCCCTTTGAAAATGCTGGGAAAACAAAATTACGAGCACTAATAAGCCCAGGCAGAAAAAAAAAAGTGGATCATGAATGGTCTGCATCCCATTGAGACTTGTAAGGGAGATAAAATAGATGGAACTTAAGCAAATAATGGTAATCAGAGAACTCCATAGAATATATAACTATTATAACAAATTAACAATAATGTAAATTCAGCCACAACTTGAAAGCCGCATATTTGGCTGAATCAGCGTCAAAAAAAAAGTTCGTACTGCATAGAGTTGGCAAAAAAGGCCTTAGATCAGTTTGCAAAGTTAGGACACGGTACTCAGGAAGAAACTCAGTGGGATATCAAGCTCAATTCATGATTAGTTAGCTTCTGACAACCAGGGGAAAATAATATTCTCCCAGGCTTCTATTTTTCCTGATCCAACATTTTCAAAGCCAAAAAAGGAAACTGAACAGGAGGAACAAGCAACCTTGGCAGCGCGTGTTGAAATATATAGTTTCTCAAGTTTCTGGTGCTGCTGAAATTCTGCTCCATCAGTAACGAAATCTGAACCTCCATAACCCCCAGCACCAAACTGCTTAAGGACGGCCTGATATTGAAATCAATTACAATTAGATGCATGTATTATGGGAAGAAAGATCGTACACATTCATATAACGAAAATGGGAAAAAATAGTTAGGCATTTTAATTATAAAAGGAAAAGTTTTAAAGCAGCTACGGGACAAGATAAAAATAGCATAAACTAATGATACGAAAGGCACGAGTGCTTATTACAAGAACATAAGAACTTTGTATTATCAAGTTGATGGCAATACTAGTGGATTGATGCGCCATGGAAGATGATACGTATTTATGATAAGCGCGGAAGGGAAGCGAGTTTAGACTCAATGGATAATCTAGGGCTTTAATCATAATGCAATGCATAATCTAGGCTTTCAAATTTTTACCAAGGAATTTTAGTAATGTAAGAAATTTTTAACTTAATTATCTTGGTCCAAAATATAAGTGTTGTTTTATTTTATGTTTGGTTGCCTATTGCTTATTATATAGTATATTGGTAACTTGGGATAAATTGAATATTGTTGTTGTCTCACTCCCCAATTTTCTCTCTAATTTTCTCTTATATATCCATTGTGCTACACTAAAAGTACATTTGCGAAGAAAATACAAAAGCACTCTCCTGGCCTAAGCATGAAGCAAACATCATAGTTTGGCCAGTTTACAATATGAGCTACAGCTTACTTATCAAAGAAAAAAAGGGCTGCAAGCTCACAATTGTATCTTGCAAGATAACATTTCTCCTCCACCAATGTATACTTTACAAAATCATTTCTTAGAATATAGTATCCTCCCCTTCCTTTTGCAGTCTGATGATTCAATATAACAGCTCAAAGCTTTCATGCCCTTATTGACATGAAATTCAGCACAAAGAATTGGGAATGCCTTTAGTCCTTCTTGATGTCTTTCTGTATTTTACATGCTATTAAGTGTATGAAGCTTCAATAAGACCACTGTTGGGCCCAGTTGGTTCGGTGGGCCCCAGGCCACGTGGAGGAATCTTTCTCACGTAGGAATAAATTATGGGCAATAGGCAGAGTTTAAGGAATCTACGAGTCCTAGTTGCATTTAATTTCTAATTCCTAAAGAAGGATCATGATTAGATTCGACTTCCTTTTTTTAAAGAGATTGACTTCTGTTCTATTATGATAACTATCATGATAAGGAGTCCTATTCCAATTCGGGGACGGACATGGAGAAGAAAGTGTGATTATTATAAATACAAGGATATATTCCTGATTCACAGGTATACTATTATTTTTAAGCACTAAAGCAATAAGCCTCCATTGTTAACCTGTTTTCAGCCTGTAGTTATTCTCACACCGGAGCTATCCCCCGGCGGCCCAAGCCATTAAGTTCCTATGTGTGGTTTCGTTTCTGTGCATGATTGGATGCATTATTGGTGATTGGACGCGTGGAAGAATTTTGGCGTTAACATTGGCGCCAGAATAAGGGCTATTTAGTGCTAGATAATTATTTTCAATCACCCAGAATTTTAATAGGAGTTATGGCGACGAGCAAGGCGGATACAGTTTCAGCACGGGATAAGTCAACGGTAAACCCATCTTCTCAACCCAGGGGTTCGGTTAAAGACAGGTTGGACCCTTCAATTCATGTTTCAAAAAGACTCGGGCCCAACAGTCATTTTGTGGGTCCAACGAAGGGTAAGACGGCCCCGATCAGACGACAACTGTTCTCGGCCACAATGAAGACGATAGTCCCCCACAGCCGTGCCAAGGATACTCAGTTTCGCGCATACACTCAATGGGATCAGAACTCAAAGCGTGATGGTGAGGACAAAAGGGAGCCGACTCTGGCCAGGAAGATTCAGGAGAATAAAGATACTATGGAGGCTCTAGCTCTACGCCTTCAGCAGAAGGAACTGGACGCCCAGATGGCAGTGCTGTTGGGAGGGGATAAAGTTTCTTCTAGCCATCATCGTTTTCGGGAAGCCACGATAGAGGACCGATCTAGGACACATCGTTCGAACGATTCTCGGCGCGAGAAGAGCAAGCGTAAGGGCCGCTCTTGGGAAGGCAGTAGCGAAGGGTGAGGGAGGTCAGGACAAAAACAGCAGGTGGCCTCTCCGGAGCATGATCGGGATAGGCACATGTCATCCCCCGGAAGGATGAGTCCGACCCTCTCGCACGAAGAGTAGCAGAGCTAAAGAAGAAGCTGATAGAGGTCAATCAGGAAAAAGTGGTGCTGATTGATCCTACCTCACCCTTCTTTCCGGAGATCGATCGGGTTCAAGCCGACCCCAACAAGAAGGTCCCGTATATGGAGAGTTACGATGGTACTGGCGATGCCTATGACCACACCCAGGCGTATAATCGGCTCATGAAGTTATATGACTATTCCGATGCTACTAAGTGCTAGATGTTCATCACTACACTCAGGAAGAGGCTCGGCAGTGGATGACATCGCAGCCGCCAAACTCCATCGCATCATGGAAGGATCTTTGTGACAAGTTTCATAGTCGGTTCGAGAGTAACAAAAGATGGGGAAAGCCGACAACCTCCCTGATGCAGATAAAGCAGTACTCCAACGACGAGACTTTAAGCCAGTATGTGAAGAGATTCCGAGAAGCGGTCGGAATGGTGACAGACTTGAATGGTCCTTGGGCCCTCGGATACATTACCACGGGGTTGGATGTGGTGAGCTCGAAGAAACTGGTGAAGGATATGATGTTTAACGCCCTGAAGGATCTCGCTGAAGCATACGACCGGGAGGAAAGTTTCATCGTGATTGAAGAGGCTATTGGGAGCTTAAGGCCAAACACTCAATCTTCGGAGAAGCTTAAAGATCGGGATAGGAATAACCATTCTAGGTCAGATAATAACCAAAACAGTTGGACAACCAGACCAAGAGGAGTTTCAATAATAGGGGTTCGGGAGGAGGTCGACCGCCCTTCTCAAACCGTGGCGTCAACAAAGTTTACACCCCTTTTAATACGGATCGGGCGAAAATACTGGAGGAGATGAGAGACAAGCCTTATTTTGAACCCTGTCCAGCCAATACACGTCCATGGAGAGGAAATCAGAACCGATATTGTGACTATCATCACACCTCTGGGCAATCCACAAAAGATTGTCGGAATTTAAAGAATTTAATTGAGAAGAATGTTCAGAGCGGGGAATTGGTTCAGTATATTGTTGGGCGAAAGGGTTTGGGAAGGAGAGCAGGCAACATAAATCAGGAGCAGAACGCAAACCCACAAACAAGACCACAATCTGAACAAGTTCAGCCGACCCGGCGTGTGGTGGTCGTGATAACAGGTGGTTCGATTGGAAAAATAACCGGGAATAAGCGACGAGGCGTCTTGGATTCTATGCTTACTGTGTCCGAACAGCCTGCTTGGAGGGATCAGCAGTACCCTGGAACGGTTATTTATTTTTCTGACGATGATTACACGTCTGAACCTATTGAGCCACACAAAGATGCACTGGTTATCATGGCACAGGTCGGATCGATGGATATGAGGAGGATTATGATTGACAACGGTTCTTCTGTTGATATACTGGATGCTGGATGCCCATGCATACCAGAGGATGGATTTGGAGGGGAGTAAGATGGAGGTCGGGCAAAAGCCCCCTTGTATGGATTCAACAACGATCCGGTTCGGGTGGCGGGAACCATTGAACTACCGTTCGTCTTAGGTACGGCTCCCCAGCAAGAGGTGAATGTTAAATTTTTTGTAGTGTACGTAGATTCGGCGTACAATGCTATCTTGGGAAGACCGATGTTGACTGCGTTGCAGGCAGTGACGTCCATACCTCACTTCAAGTTAAAGTTCCCAACATCGAATTGAGTCGGCAAAGTTAAAGGTGATTTAAATATTGCCCGAAGGTGTTACAGGAACTCTTTGATATCATCAGGGGTTGGAGTCAGTAAATAGAGATTACTTTCGGCCTGGGTTCAAGAAAGTTCCTCGATTATCTGGTGAGCAAGCATGGAACTGAGGCTAATCCGGAGAAGGTCAAGGCTATATTGGACATAAAGTCCCCTCAGACCTTCAAAGATGTGCAGCGCTTGACGGGTCGGATAGCAACATTGAGTAGATTCATGTCTAAGTCTGCAGAAAGGTATTTATCGTTTTTTGACACTTTGAAGGGGCCAAAGAACGAGAAGACGTTTCAGTGGACTTCAAAGTGTGAAGACGCTTTCCAAGGGATCAAAAGATACTTGTCCTCGATACCACTATTGATGAAGCCGATCCCTTCAGAACCCTTGTACCTATATTTGGCGGCTAGTTCACTGGCAGTCGGGGCGATTTTGGTGGGGGAGGCAAAAGGAAAACAATTCTCCATCTATTATGTCAATCATGCCCTTCGGGATGCAAAGAAAAAGTACTCGAACCTGGAAAAGTTCTCCTATGCACTGATAATGGCTAGTAGGAAGCTTCAGCAGGGTCGGTTGATAGTGGTATATACTTATCAGCCCTTGAAAAAGGTGTTCCACAAGCCGGATGTTTCAGGACGACTCGCTGCCTACGCTATGGAGTTGATGCAGGTTGTTCTGGAGTATCACCCTCGGCCGGCGATTAAGGGCCAGACTTTGGCCAACTTTGTAGTGGAATGCTCTTTTTTTAAACCCGACCCAACTGGTCAAGTGGACGTAGTCATGGGTTCAGTTTCGGATGTTCGACCGGTTCAAATTTCATGGACACTCTCTATGTAGATGGGGCATCGACTTCGAATGTCATTGGAGCAGGGGTGATTCTACCAAGTCCAGAAAGGTTTAAAGTGCAGCAGGCCATCTGATTTTGGTTCAAAGCAACTAACAATGAAGCTGAGTATGAGACAATTTTGGTTGGGTTACGGTTGGCTAAGAGCCTGGAGGTTCAGAGGTTGATCATCTTCAGCGACTCCAAGTTGGTAGTCAAACAAATTTCGGGAGAGTACAAGGCCCAGGGGGCAAGAATGACTAAGTACTTGACTGAGGTTAAGGATTGGCTCAATTATTTCAGTTCATATAATTTTCTGGGGGTAGATCGCTCGAACAACACTATTGTCGATGCTTTGTCCAGGTTGGCTACGACAGAGAAGAGTTCTTTCGGCGGCTCGATATACTTAGAGGTTTTGGATGCCCCAGGTGTTTAGAAGATAGAAGTGATGTTGATAGAGAGATCGGACTGCTAGCTTACGCCTTATATAGAATATCTAAGTGATGGGGTGCTACTTTCGGATCAGATGTTAGCGAAGAAGATAAACTACAGGAGTTCGAATTTTGTTCCAATCGATGGGAATTTGTATCGCCGTACATTCTCTTCACCTTTACTGAAGTGCTTGGTACCGTTCGAAGTAGATTATGTTCTTCGGAAAGTTCACGAATGAATCTGTGGTGATCACATGGGTGCGAAGGCGTTAGCATATAAAGTGGTTCGGCAGGGGTATTACTAGCCGACAATGCTTAAGGAATCTAACGAGTATGTCAAGAGGTGTCCGAAGTGCCAGTTGAACAATCTTGTTCCTCATCAGCGGCCTGAAGAGTTGTCTTCGATCTTGTCCCCGATTTCGTTCGCTATGGGGGATCGATATTTTGGGCCCGCTACCGAAGGCAAAGGGGCAGATAAGCTTTGTGATAGTGGCCATTGATTATATGACAAAGTGGGTAGAAGCCAAACCTCTTCGAGCTATCACTGAGCAGAAGTGTTTGAAGTTCTTTCAGAAATATGTGGTTTTTCGATTCGACATTCCTATGGTTCTGAAAGATTTGATCATTCAACATCGGAAGACTTCGATAGCACATCCTCAATCTAACGGTCAGGTGGACGTTACTAATCGGACCTTGCTCAACGAGATTAAGAGGAGACTAGACGAAGCTAAAGGAATATGGCATGAGGAGCTACTTAGTGTTCTATGGGCGTATCGAACTACTCCTCGGACAATAACAGGCGATTCGCCGTTCAGATTGGCTTATGGGACTGATGCTCTTGTTCCAGTCAAGATTAGGTCTCCTTCACTTCGAGTCAGTCAGTATAAGGAGTTATATAACGATGAAGGCCTTCGCCTCAATCAAGATATGTTAGAAGAGGTTCGGGAGTCGACATTGGTAAGGCTAGCAATCTACCAATGAAGAACAATCCGACATTATAATAAGGGTGTCAAGCAAAGGAGGTTTGAAGTGGGTGATCTAGTTCTTCAGGAGGTGAAGGCTTCCACGCACCAAAGTGTTGGAAAGTTGATGCCAAACTAGGAGGGTCCCTATGAAGTTGTTGAGGTGCCAAAGCCAGGAACTTACCGACTTTGGGATATGGACGGATCAGAAGTCAAAAACATTTGCCATGCTGGAAGGCTTAGGATGTATTATCAATGATACATGTTAAGTTGTTTGTTTTTATGATATTGTAAATTTATCAAGTTATTAATGAGAATGAACAATTCAATTTTGCTAAAAGACGTTTTCATTAATTTTCAATATTTGTACATGGGTGGTTACATGATAAAAGGAGGAAAAAAACACAAGTATTTATTGGTTGTTAGGAGGGTTGTCGAATTTGTGTGTCGAGCCCGGTCGCCAACATCTTCACCCTTATTCTTTCTTTATGGCTTTAGTAGCCTTCGGAGAACAGGGATATGATTTTTTCGGTCAATTCTGGCGATTCTTGATAATCCTCGATGATTTTCTTTTTATAGGCCTCGGATATGGTTGATTTTTTGTTTTTCAGTCGTTCATAATCCTTCACCAGGTCCGAAGTTGCCTTCAGCAGGTTTCTCATCTTATGGTGGAGTCGTTCAAATTGACTTTCGAGGGTTGCATAGGCCTTTCGCAACTCCTCGTTGTCTTCTTTCAGCTCGCTCCATTCCACCAGAAGTTTTTCCCTTTGCTCTGAGAGCTCAGGAGAATTACCATTTTAGCTCTTTTATTTCTACTGATAATTTGTTGGAGTGGAGCCGAGCCTCGTTATGTTTCCCCCTTTCTTCCATCAGGTCGGAAGTGGCAATGTTCAGCTCTGCCTGGAGGCGCTCAACAATGGTTTCAAGCTCTTTTGAGCTGACATCTCCTCGACTCAGAGCAGTAATCGGCCGAAGGATGACAACGCCTGAGAAGGATGTAAGTATGTTAAGTGGTTATGTTTGGAGCATGGGAATTCTTAAAACAGAAGGGGAAATTAGTTGTCCTTACCCGACCCTGATGGACGGCAGTGGCGATTACCAAATCTTCGGGTTCGAGGCCCTCAAACTTGTCGTCGTCTCCTGGCAAGACAAAAGCGTTGAAGTTTATAGGGGAAGTTGTGAAGCATATTCTGAGGCCAGGCGGTATTTAGGAATCCTCTAGGTGGAATCGTTAAATATGCAAGCACTTCGGAGGAAGGAGGTGGAGAGGTGGAGGGGTGGAGGGATGGAGGGGGGTGGAAGTCGGACAACCAGACCAAGAGGAGTTTCAATAATAGGAATCCTCGAGGTGGAATTTATCAAGTTATCATTGATAAACCATAACATGTTAAGTTGTTTGATGCTAAGGATTTTTTGGTGGTTAGTGATGTATGCATGGGGATGGCGAATATCGATTGTACGACAAGTGGGGGGTCGGTTTGTGTGATGGGTACGGAAGTGTTTCTGTGGAGATTTCTATTATGGGGATTGTTTCGTTTTCGGGAATCTCATCAGTAATGGGTCGGGGGATGGGTTCGGGTATGGGAAAAGGTTGAGAACTAGTTTCCTCACGGGTTTCCGATTTGATAATTGATACTGCACACACAAAGTGGAATTTGTTAGAAGACAAGTAATCACAAGTTAAGAGTAGGGAAGATGAGATGGAGCTTACATCCATGTTGATAGAGCCAGGTGGGGTCGGATAGCACTTCAATGGCCCAGTCAACGTTCTTCATTTTATTGTAAAATGCTCGAAAATCATCTACTCTGTTTTTAGGGAAGCGGGTAACCTTAACAATAGGGTCTTCAGGGGTGGCCTAGTTGGGTAGAAGTTGGAGGTCGATGCCTTTGATGTAGATCCATTGAGACTGCCACCCTTTACGCAGGTGGATTTTCCCGGTTGTTAGTTTAATTAACGGAGGTCTTGTTCCTAGGATCGGCCTACACTGAACAGAGCAAAGAAAAATTCTAGCCCGAGGACGATTTTGTGTTCGTGGAAGAAGGCTATGAAGCTGATTAGATGAATATACGAGTTCGACACTAACTGTGCGAACCCGATCCCTACGAATCCAAGGAAAGAGGCAATGAATTCGTGCAAGGGAAATCGAATGCCATATTTTAGGGTCCAAAGAGGGACGATGACCCATTCTCCTTTCAGTCGCCAATACATCCTCTCGGATAGGTATGGAGCTCGAAGCTCGTATGCATTCGGGAACTAGAATTGTTTTCGGATGTTGCCTAGTTGATAACTTTGAATGGAAGATCTGGTGTTTCTATGAGTGTAATGCTTTATCAGACGAGTAATGGTTCCGGATTCTCATTTCTGTAAGCTCAAAAGTGGCTAGTGGAGGAGTAGGGGTGCTTGTTGATGATGAGGTAGTTGCTTCTGTAGGGGTGGTGGTTGTGGTAGTGATTGGTTGTAGGAGATTGACGGAAATGAGGTCGCTCGTAACAATGGTGGAAGGGGTGATTTCAGTGGATGTTTGGTTGGGTGGTTGAACAGAAAAGGGGATGGAGATTGTGTTATCTGGGGCGGTGTCGTCTGCCATTTCTCAGTCGGATAATGTCGAGTTGTTGGTGTTGGTGGCCGGAGGAGTTGCAGATGGCGATTGAGCTCTGGGGAAGCTTTTTGGAAATTCGAGCTTGAGAGGGGAATTTGAAATCAGGTGAAGAAAGTGTGGCGGTCGATCTTTGGTTTTAGGGGTTTTTGAAGTAATTGGACAGTTCCACTCGTTTTCCCAGGTGCGGTGCGGTTATGATTGAGGTGGGGCCAACATTAACACGTGAGGTGGGGTGGACTTTTGGTATTTGTGCATTAGTTAAAGGTGATTTTTGTACTTTTTTGTTAAATGCTTGTTATAGCAAGAAAGTGGGGGGCAATGTTGGGGCATGGTTTTTAGGGCCCGCTTGGTTTGGTGGGCCCCAGGCCACGTGGAGGAATCTTTCCCACGTAGGAATAAATTATGGGCAGTAGACAGAGTTTTAAGAAATATACGAGTCCTAGTTGCATTTAATTTCTAATTCCTAAAGAAGGAGTCAGGATTGGATTCGACTTCTTTTCTTTAACAAGATTGACTTCAATCCTATTATGGTAACTGCCATGATAAGGAGTCCTATTCCAATTTAGGGACGGGTATGGAGAAGGAGGTGTGATTATTATAAATACAAGGCTATATCCAGATTTGCAGGTACACACCATTATTTTTTAACACTAAAACATTAAGGTTCTGTTTGATTGTCTCTGAATAACTCTTAATGGATTTGCCTCTGATTTGGTCAGAGGAAAATCTTGTTTGGCAAAAAAAAAAAATTCTCTTAATTGGTTAGACACACAAATAATTCTATACCATCCAGAGGCATGTCTGAGCGAGGAAATATTTTTTTGAGACAAAAATAACCTCTTCAATTGCTGCTCTTCTCCTTCGCTGCTGCTCTTCTTCTTCCGTCGGTAAATCTTCTCTCCCTTCTTCGTCAAATCTTCACTCCAAATACTGTTTTAATCCCCTTGCCTCTCTCCACCAAAACCCTATTTCGACCGGACCCGAAACCAGGCCCTTCAAGAAGGAGAAACCGTTATACCGCCATACCGCCCTCCTTCCTCGTTTTACCGTTCCGATAAAAAACCTCTTCGATCAGACCTGCCATTCGATCCGGGAGAAACTGATCCAATTTGGAGTTGTTGATGTCAGCTTAGGTGGAGGGCGAAGAAGGCCTCCTTCTGAGGGGGCCCGAGCCATCAGTGAGATACCACTCTGGAAGAGCTAGAATTCTAACCTTGTGTCAGGACCTACGGGCCAAGGGACAGTCTCAGGTACTTTATTGCTAGTCTAGCTTTTATGGAAGCTTTAACAATTTATGGCCTGGTTGTAGCATTCTTTGCTCAATGGATACAAAACACCCATGCTTTAGCACCTGGTGCAACGGCTCCTGGTGCAACAACAAGCACCAGTTTAACTTGGGGGCGGTGATTTAGTAGCAGTGGGTGGCAAAGTAGCTTTGTTACCTATTCCATTAGGAACTGCAGAAAATCCAAAAGTTCTTCTTTGTGAAGATAATACCAAAATACAGTTACACGGAGAGCAACCCGACGGTGAGACCAATTGGGCTGCAGGAGCCCAAATACTCACCATTTGGACCGGAACGGTTGGACCAGGTATGGACTGGGGTTTGTGCCCCTACTGTGGACCCGAAGGTGAGATCTGTGGAGGAGGGGGAGGAGGATACGAAGTTGGAGGAAAAGAGGGGCAACCAGAGAGAAAATACAGGGGCAACCATTGACAGATGCGAAGAGGAAAGCTCTGGTAGATAGGTGTCAAAGGCACATAACTAAGCAGCAAATTAATATTGGTAATTGAATTTATAATTCTACATATTTATTTTTGCCATATAGTTGATGAAATGAGTATTTGGGTTTGCTTTGTTTTGATGATTTTATCTTTAATTTTCAATCAAGATTGTTTTTTATATTTTTTTTCCTGATAGCAATGTTCTAAAAAGCGTTAGGCGGGAGGCCAGGGGGGGCCTAGCGCCTAAGGGGCCTAGGCGGGATTTTTTATTTTAAGCCAATTTTAATATTTTATCTTACATTTGTCCAAACAAAACAATAATATAAAACAAAACAATCTATAATAAAGATAATAAAGGCTTTTACTTAAAGTTCAAACACATCCATATTGTCAATGTTCAAAGTTCAAACACAAACATGTGCTCAAAGTTCAAACATATCTTTAACGTATTAGTTTTATTCATAAACAAGATTGCTATTAAATAATAAAATTTAAAATTTCAAGAATTCATTTCAATATTAAAACTTAAGAAACTAAATATAAATTTAAGAATTATATTGAATTAAATTAAATATTACAAAATGTATTATCATTTATATAATTTGAAGTTGATACAAGTTCAAAAATTACAACTATAATAAAATTATCCATTTTAACTTAATCTTGTTCACTTCTTGTTGTGATTTGATATGCTACAAACTGCATTATGAATATGGTAAATCATTAGAAAAATAAATATATCAAGATCTGATTTAGGTAGTTA
Organism: Panax stipuleanatus; assembly: GCA_020205555.1. Lineage (NCBI taxonomy): Eukaryota > Viridiplantae > Streptophyta > Magnoliopsida > Apiales > Araliaceae > Panax > Panax stipuleanatus. The sequence continues at coordinate 2,024,737 of CM035120.1, read as the reverse complement.
TTAAAATAAAAAAAAACTCGCCGCTTAAGTCCCGCCTAATTTTCTAGAGTGATTTTTTTGCCGCCTTAGGTCTAGGGGAGCAGCCAGGGGAGCCTAGTGCCTAGGCGAGGCGCCATGGGGGGCCTAGTAGGCGTGGATTTTTAGAACACTGTCTGATGGAATTAATTGTTTGGGTTTGCTTCATTTTGAAGGAAACGAAAAAGAGGGACAAGATGAACCGCATTGGAGTGATCAAGATATAAAATTTATGGTTAATCTATGTGAACAAATTGCACTTCAACTCTTAACAACTGTTTGAAGTTAATTTAATTTGTATGGTTGAATTATTATGCTATGTTGATATTTTCATTGGACATGATACATTTTATTTTATCATATTGTGGTCAAAATATTATTAACATGCATTTAAAATACTATTCAGACCTTTCTGATTATCAAACATGTTTTACTTAAACTGTCTAGAGGATTAAAATGATAAAATATTGTTATTCAGACATTTTGAAAAAATTAATTATCAAACAACATTTTATCATTCATACACAATTCTGGACAGAAGCTCTAAATTATTCAGATCTTAACACTCAGTTTTATCAAACACCACCTAAGCCTCCATTGTTAACCTGTTTTCAGCCTATACTTATTCTCACACCGGAGCTATCCCCCAGCCCAAGCCATCAATTTTCTACGTGTGGTTTCGTTTTTGTGCAGAATTGAACGCGTTATTGGTGATTGGATGCGTGGACGAATCTTGACGTTAACATTTCTTAGAATATAGTATCCTCCCCTTCCTTTTGCAGTCTGATGATTCAATATAACAGCTCAAAGCTTTCATGCCCTTATTGACATGAAATTCAGCACAAAGAATTGGGAGTGCCCTTATTCCTTCTTGATGTCTTTCTGTATTTTACATGCTATTAAGTGTATGAAGCTTCAATAAGACCACCATACTTTGATTACTTTCCTACAATCCCCACTTTCTGCCAAAGTCCTCACATCTATTTTACGTTTTCTAGTATCTGTGGCAGGAATGAAATCAGAGACCTTAGGTACTGAGGAATTGTCTATATTATGAGAGAATAGTCATTTCTTACATTCATTGTTTTTATAGAAACGATTTTGAGGCAGGGTTCTGTTAATCTTTTTTATTTTTCATTTCTAGAGAGGCACAGACTAGGATGGGACTATAGGTAGCTGAGATTGGCAATACACATCTTGAGCTGAGGATAGGCTAGTTTTTTTGGATATCTAATTTCCTTGTTTATATAGAAAAAAGGAAGCAGTGAGTTTTAGATTTATTTATTCTTTACCAGGCTGAGACTACAAGTAACGTAGTAGTGAAAACAAAATTATAGGAATATCAATCTAGGAAAATAAGAAAGAAAAATGACACTAGCTGTTACTAAATTCACACATTGGTTTACAAAGAGTGACAGCTATATAAACTAAATATATGTATAAGACCAACTCTATGGATCTCCCCCATCACACCAGAATCCAGAGGCCGTATCTACTAAAGTGCAAGGGAACTCCAACTCATCATTAATTTCATACCAAACAGAACTAAGACACTTATGAGATTTTTAAAAGCCTAAAACAGGAATTCGCCATGACAATGCGATCAAGAATTTAAGTTTCAATATGATTCAAACCTTAAGTCAAAAACCTTAATTACTATAAGGATAGACCATATATGTCACTTTATGCCATTTAATTGAGTCCAACAAACCACACTTCACCGTAAAGCTTCCACCCTATTGACGTTTGGCAAAATCACAATTTTTCTGTAGAACTTTAAACGAACGAGTATAGCCCGTGACTCCAATCCTGACCTAAATGACCTTAGTTGGACGTGAATTTAGGATAAATTATTAAACAAAATAAATTTGACTCGACTCATCTAAGCTTGATTAAGCTAGTATAGACTCTCTTGAGCACTAATATAGAAACAATAAATTATAATTTTATCGCATATGCTTGATAAAACTTGAACTTGACTCATATATTTAATAAGCTAAATGAACCAAGCTTCCGTTTAATTAATCATTTTAGGGCCACAAGAATCTCAAAATTCCACAATTTCACCAATATAACAAATCCACACCTCATTGCTAATTATTGGATTTTGTTCTATTACAAATTTTTCTGTCAATGTAAGAATCCTAGCTACTCCATCAAATGTTTTCCATAGAGCCAATACTTACGATCACGGTACTTATGGTCTCATTACAACAACCTAATCAAATCCATAAGAACAACCTAATCAATTGCAATGAAATCAGCCAAACGAAGTCCATTTCCACAAAATGAAAACTAAGTCACCAAATCGCGGTCATGAAATCGATAAAAATTTAATCTAGACACGATTAAACGCATACACCAGTAACAAATTAAGCTATATAATGAAAATTAACGTAAATCAATCATTTTCATTTGGTCAATTGATGTACAAAAATACGTACCTGTTGTTGCCGGGCGACCTGTTCCCTGAGCTTCGTGGCTTGTTTCCTGATTGCTTCCATTCACAAAGGAACAGACGACTTTAGAGTTGAGACAGATCGGAATGTGTTGCGCACGTTGAGTGAATCGTCGGAGTTTTGTACAGTGCGGACAAACAATTGCTTTTGCTTATAAATGCTTGAATAGGAAAATTTTGTAATCGACACCCCCTTTTCTGAAGGAAAATGATATAAAAACTCATTAAATTAAATAATGATAATTATTTATTTACCGAGATAAAAACATTGAAACTTCTTGGTGTGGGTAGACAAAAATAAATAAATAATTAAATAATTATAATTATAATACCTCATTTCATAAAAAATACAAAATTTCAAGTTTTTTGAATATATATATATATATATACACATTTTTCCGTATTTATTGATTATTTATTTCAATATTGCTAAAATAGATAATAAAATTTATCGATAAATTTGAGAATAATATGTTATTTTATATTAAAATAATAAATATATTCTTTTAATTATTTATTTTTCTTAAATATATTCTTTCTATGGAATTGAGAGTAATGATTAAAATCTCTATGTATCAGTGTAAAGAGTGAACTTCATTAACATTGATTGTTAAGATAAAATTAGTCTTAAATCAAATAACTAAATTAAAATAATATGTTGGCTTTTTTTTTTGGGATTTTAAGACTTGAGACTTTTCAGGCCCAAACCCAAAAGAAATCGGACTTTTCCAAACTTTTTTTCAGACCGGATTCAGTCCACAGTTCAGGCTCCGGGCCTTTTGTTCATGCCTTGTAGCAATTGGTTCCTTTCATTCATGCTGTGGCTAGGGGAATTCCGGTAGTTCTGTCTTGTTGGCTGTAAAATGAGCAAACAGTTCGAGTTTGATTTGTATTTATAAAAATTAAAAATTCAATAAATTACTCGAACATATTATAATTTTTTATTGATCTTAGATCATATTCGTTCGAAAAGTTTAAACTGTTCGGGCTCGATTTGAGATCGAGCTCAACTCGGTAGCTAAACGAATCTCAATCAAACCTTATTTTATACTCAATAAATTTTGTGAACCAAATCTGAACAACTTAATTTAAGATCATTATTCAAAATATAAGATCACTGTTGAATTTTTGAAGTCAATTTAAGACATTTTTAAACTCAAAATTAACATTGATTCCTTTCATAAGTCAATACAATGATGAATATATTGCAAACTATTTAAAATATATTACTCATTACATGATTTATTATTTCATAATTTTTAACTAATCATCCCAATTTTAAAATTAAAAATGTTTCAAATTTACTCAATAATTTAGAATGAAATGGAGTATATTTAAAATTTACCTAAAAAAGCATAAACTTAGTGAATTTTGAGAAGAATGTAATAATTTGGAATATTTGTTTGGTTTGAATGACACTATTGAGCGAGTTTATAATGAATAGTATCTTTGTTTACTAGGTAGGAATTATTTGTAAATATGCCCTAAAATAGACCTGACAAACGGGTCAGGTCATCGACAGGCTGAGCCAAAATGGCTCAGGTTTTGGTGGGAATGAAAAAATGAAGCCCAAAACCTATTTTTGACGGGCATGCTAGCCCGACCCATGGGCCTGGGTCGATTTTTTAAGGTCTCGGTTATCATTTTTTCTACTGGGCCGGGTTAAAATTGGGTTGGGTCAAAACGGGTCAATTTTTGGTGAGCTGAAAAAGTAAAATCCAAAACCCAATTTTTGATAGGACAGAATAGCCTGGCCCACGGACCTGGGCCAATTTTGCCAGGTCTAGCCTAAAACATCCTACACATAAATCTTCCATACTTCACCGGCTTAATTAAAACTGGAATTTTGAGTTACCATCTAGTTGTTTATAACAACCCTTGTTTTTTTTGTACATGTTTATAATATATTGGGTAGGAAAATTTATAGTCCGTAGTAGATCATGACCTTAGTTTGATCTGCTCCAATATAATTTATTGGATCAAAACTCCAGCTTATTTATTCTGTGATTAGTGATACTTTGATCCATTGGCGTTATAATAACATTTTATAAATTAATATAATTGTATAAATATTTTTTTAATGGTTCGATTTGAATCATGATCCGTATTATTAGATCAAGTGGATCATAAGACACTACATAATGAATCACATCATTGATTCAGTATCACACTCGATGAATCATATTAGATTAGATCATGATTTGTTCTAATCTAACTCATTGACAAACTTATTCTATACTAAGATTCATTTTTTAAATGTCAAGCTATGCACAAAAAAGAAGTTTAACAAGTTTTGCCCTATTGTTATGGAGAAGACATGTAGTTAAGAATCTTAAGATACTATTGCTAGTTTAATCAACTCAAACTTAATACATAACATGAGATTAGGATCTTTTCATTACACATATTTTTAATATTCTCCAATTCACAGTTGACAGCACAAATATAGCATTTAGCGACACTTTCAGCGATATAATTGTTTGTGACGAATTTTATTATGTCATTAATTGTTTGCGATGAATTTTGTTTGATCGTTAAATCTAATAATAGTGTCACTAATTGTGTATTGGGAGAAAGTGAACTTAGCTGCATGTCTTAAACTCTACTCGAATTTACTCGTTGACAATGAATAAATAAATAAATAAAATTTGTGCCCCATCATATGTATGATCACTCACATAATTGTTAAAATACAGTTGCTAATTGAATTGAAAGTAGCCTTTTTTCAAATAAAATAATATGGGTGCTCGTTCCTGATGATCCTCATTCCTCCATGTCAAAACTTTAAACTTTAATCCCTCCATTCTACGATATTTGAGTTCTATTTAAGTCAATTTATGAAAGGTTAAAATTTAAAATTAATATAAATTTATTAAATTATGATTTAATACAATACTTAATATTGTAATATCGATTACAAATTATTATTTCGAAAATTATAATAAATTTATTCTCGATTTAAATTCTAGAAATTCGCAAATTAATTTAAATTAAAACAGAGAGAATATAATTTATGGGTTGACATCTTGGATACACCCTTACTCATTCAAAATCTGGCCAGTGCTTCTGTGGTTGAGATTCAATTAGTTAGTAGGTTTATCCCAAATAAATAGTATTAGCACTAGTTGATAGGTTTAGGTGTGTCTTAATCTTTACTTAAGTGCCAGAAATGGTAAACAAGTTAGAAATTGAAATACATTAATAGAAATCTGTAAATTGACACTTGTTCATCACCCGAAAGGTCAAAGTAAAGTGGGTGAGTTTTTGGTTTAATTCGTTGTCGCAGGGTCCATGCCATGCCATAACATAACGTACAGATTAATTAAATTACATGAAAAATAGATTTTTTGGATTCTAAATTTCAAACTTAAATTTTTTAATAATACACTCGAGAATTCGTAAAATTATGATTGATACATAAATTTCCTTATTTCTCAACATATGATAACTAAAATGTTATCAGTAATCTAAAGTTAAAATACAGTTTGAACCTCAAAGTTTGTATGGTTGTTGAGGTTTGTTCTTTAATGTTTAAAACGTATCTAAGTACATTTTGAAGTTTTAACGGGTAAAAAACGAGATTGTATCTTGTTTAGCAAAAAATAACTTTGTGACGCATTTTGACCAATTTAAACATTAGAAGGTGCATTTTTATTTTGTAAAAAAAAATTTTAAGGTGTAATTAAATATATTTTAAACATCAGAGTACGAAACTCAACAACTCTACAAATTTTAACGTCCAAACTGTATTTTAGTCGCAATCTAATAACAAAAGAGACTGGAAAATATTTGGAATACTCATATATATTGTTTTGTGCATATTTTTTCAGTATTATTATTTAATTTAATGAACATTTCTGTTGAAAGTGCCATACAACTAGTGAACTCTACCTAAATTTATGTCTTGATTAGTCATTGTCGGTTAGTTAAATGCAAAAAAAATCCACATTAATTATTGATGGCTCACGTAGTATAATATTTTTGTTTGAAGAAAATATTGTAATTACAAATTTAGTTTTAAAAGTAATACATTCAAACTCATGTGTGATATTTTCACGTGTTATACGTACTCCTCTCACATAAAACTAAGATCTCACTGACCGTTAATTTAAAATACATAAATTTCAAAACTATACCACTAATTAAAGTATAATGGGGGCAAAAAATACTACTATAAAGTTGTAGATTTATATGATTCTAAGTGGAGGATACGGGAGCGGCTAGCATGAAGTGAACTTCATGCTCAATATAGTGCTGACATGAAGGCGGAGAAATCATCATTCCGCCTTTGTATCAGTACTGTATTGAGTATGAAATAAACTTACCATGAAGTTGATTTTATACTAACCGGATCCGGAGGATATATCTTTTCTTGAATTGGAAAAGAGGCGGTGGATCCACATTTGGCGTGAGCGCAATTCAAGACTACACGGGGATCTAACTAAATCTGCATCCTGTATTGATCGTGAGATTATCCACGTAATGAAATATAAACTCCACAATTCTTTTTTCTTTAGGAAAAATGCAGTTAGACACAATTATGGTTTTATGTTTTTAGATGTTATTGTATAACTTTTCTAACTTTGGGTCTGTCCATTGATGGTACTGTTATACTTTGATCTGGGATATGCCCCTTGCATTTTGTAACCTTTACCCTTTCATTTATTATATTTCTTAGAATTTAGCAACAAAAAAAGAGAGTAATGCTACTATCACATAAAACTATCATATAAACATCACATACTGCTGATGTGGCAGTATGTGATTTGTTGTTAACATGACCCACTTATCTCAATAACAAATTATATACAGCCACATCATCATTATATGAGCATTATGTGACTCATTTTATGTGATAGTAGTATTATTTAAAAAAAAAAAGGAAAAGAGGAGGTGGAGCGGGAAGGAGGCGGAATTGACGCAGGCCGTAAATAAGTCAAAAATCCCATGAGGGACGTTGTTACTCCCTTAAGAAAATGATTTTTAAAAGGGAAGAAGAACAAATTATTGGGGGTTTGGTCTTTCTCATGTCTGACTTTTATATATTACGGTTTCGTTTTGAATAATCTTTGCTCTGAAAGGTCATATTTTCAGCCACATGACAGCTCATTTTTGTGAACAAACTTTGAGAAAAATAATAACCTTTTTGGAATTGATTTTTCTTCAATTGATTTATTTTTCAATTCCATTTGATAAATTTAATGTCATTATGAAATATATCAATATATATATGATAGGATAGAAAGTTATAAGAATGTTTCAATTATTACGCATTTTTTCCCCAAAAAATTGCCACCAATATTTATTCAGGTATCGCAATGTTTATTATTATTTTTTATTATAATTTGCTTTTACTCTTTCATAAATGCATTCAAATTGATTATCTGTTACTCCCCCCATCCCTTTTTAATTAACGTTTTAAGAGGTAACACAAAAATTAATTAATATAATTAATACTTTGTCGGATTGATCAAGTTAAATATAAATCTCGAATCATCCTATATATTTGATTTTTTTTGAATTACGATTGCGACGAGATTAAAATAAAAATATAAAATTAGTCCACTATATCAAATATATCGTATAAATAATACCAATTAAATTTATCCATATAACTCGTAATTAAAAAATAGACATATAAAGTCGCAATATATCATTTTCCTTTGATACCTGTATTATTGTTTATAAGGCTATGCATGTTTTTTTTTTGTATGTAATATATTCTCTGTATATATTTAAATATAGTTTCATCACTATTTGTGGATATATATACAACAAAATTTATATTTAGTATTTATTATTTCTCATCAAATTACCTTAATCAAAAACTTTATCATTAAAATAGTTTATCTCATCACACCATGGCCCCAAACTAACCTCAGTTAACTATATAGGAATTACTCTGCTTCTATGTTATTATTAAAAAATGATATATTTTACGATTTTATATGTCAATTTTAACGACATATTTGATATAACGGGTCAGCTTCTAATCCTATTCACAATCCTATGTATTAATATATGTCGTAGTTAAAAAACTTTTGTAAAATGTTACAAGAGACTCTACAACCATAATATCATTAATTCCTATGAATAGGCTAGAACAATGAACTCTGACTCCGTTAACTATTTGTTATCCATCTAATCTAATCATATATATAAATCTTTTCACCTACAATTATGGGGTAAGATTACCAAAACACACTATGAATACACCAGTTAAAACTCCAAAGAGATTCTAATAAACAATTTTACCTACGCCTAAATGATCAATGTATTGATTTGAACTTTGAATGAAGGTTGCCATATGAAGCTCCAAAATTTAAAATGTGATATTTCCTTTCATATAAATAATCATCTTACTTAGAGAACTGTAATACTAATACTTTATTTTAATTATTAATACTGCATCGCTATATTTGGAAATACCAAAAAATAAATAAACAGCATATTGTTATTATTATACCTGATTTTATCCTCTGAGTTTATTTTTTATTTCCTCCTTAATGTAAAGTTTGTGATTAGAAATTCTTATTATTAAATTCATTTAATAATAAATAATGACATATCTCTATAATAGACGTTAGAAAAACTGTGCAAAGCATATTAAATATTCTTTTATTATTAATCCCATTATTGCACCGATTAAAAAAATCAAAAGGCATATGGTGTAACATCGGATTCAAAATTTTAAAAAAACAAATAACACGGTGGATCTCATTTATTGTTTACGTGAGGGGGAGGGACTCGTAAAATTATTAAATTTATTTTTGAAAATATAAATTCCTTAAAAATAATAAAAAATCGACAAAAACATTGTGACGAAGCGAAGCAGCTGTAACTGTAGAAGGGCTCCTCTCCTTATATTGAGCGTGTTGGAATTAACGCGTGCCGGGTTTAGTCAATGCTAATAAACATACATATTCTACACAAAGTTAAAATCTGCAGATTCGGTCACAACTGGCCAACCCAAACAGGACCTAAGAATAGTCAGTCACCTTTCTTTTCTTCTTCTTCTTTTTCTTTTTCCCATAAAAAAAAAAAACAGACTTAACCCTCATAATTTCATACACTAATACCAGTTTCAAAATTAATTTCTGGACCTACAAATATAATGAAGCATTAACAAAATTACCAAATTAGTATAATTTAATAATTATTTCATATTTTTTTAGTGAAAAAGAAGGACGACTGAGACCGAATATAATAAAATGAGTTATTGTACAAAAACTAATTATATTTTGTCACTATTGCATTACTCGTCTCAAAATAAATAGCAGAAAGAGAAATATATAAAAGAGAAGGAAAAAAAACCCATTAACTCAGCCACCAGTTTCGCCCACGAACCAGCCCTCATTTTAGTGCTTTACCCCCAGAACTCTTTATTATTCTTCCTTTACCTTCCTTCCATCTTCTCTGCAAAATTTTCTCTCTATTCAATCCTTTATCTATCAGGTACACATATATACACAAAAAATAAATAACCCAATATATTTATTTATATATGTAGTGATTGTTTTGACCTTTGGCTTTGTATTTTGGTGTTCGAATTTTTACAGGATATAAAGAAAAAAAAATGGAGAACTGCATGGAAGCCAGAGCATTGAAGTCAAGTTTTCTGTCAGAAACAGCCATGAAATCGACCCAACAAGTTTTTCTTGATGATTTGTGGTGTGTGACCGGAATTAACAACGTTAGTTGTGATGATTTCTCGGTGGATGATCTCCTTGATTTCTCCGATAAAGATTTTAAGGAAAGTTTTCTTGAAGAATCAGAAGAAGATGAAGAAAAAGATTCCCTCTCTGTCTCTTCTCAAGACAGAGGAGTTGATGATGATAATAATTCTTCCAATTCCATCACTTCCCAAGGCTCCGGCGTTTTTGGGTCTCTCTCCGCCGGCGAACTTGCCGTTCCGGTAACCATAAAAAAAATTAATTTTTTTTGCATGGGTTTTTATTTGTTTGTTTGTTTGTTTGATTATTTATATAAAGACTCGATTTTTATAGGTTGATGAAATGGAGAATCTTGAATGGTTATCTCAATTTGTGGATGATTCTGTTTCTGGGGTGACTTTGTTATGCCCAGCCGGAAATTCCAAGGAGAAAACCGGGAAATGCGCCGGTGACGTCGTTGAACCGGAGGCTAAGAAGTTCACGGTTGTTGGTTTGCAGTACCCGGTTCGCACAAAAGCAAGAACTAAACGGTCTAGGCCAAGTGGACGAGTTTGGTCCATTGGGTATCTTTTACTCAGGCAGTCGTTTTCAACGTCGTTATCTTCTTCACAAGACTCATCAGCGGAGTCATTTGGCTCTTTTCAAAAACCGCCAGCGAAGAAGCAAAAAAGAAACCCGGCTATGGAATCCGGTTCCCATTCGAGTGGAACCCAGACCATCCGTCGGTGTAGCCATTGCCTTGTTCAGAAGACCCCACAGTGGAGAACCGGTCCTTTAGGTCCCAAAACGCTATGTAATGCTTGTGGTGTCCGGTTCAAGTCCGGTCGGCTGTTTCCGGAGTACAGACCGGCTTGTAGTCCAACTTTCTCCGTTGATGTCCACTCCAACAGTCACCGGAAAGTGTTGGAAATGCGCCGGAAGAAGCAGACGGTTGAATTTGCGGAGGCCGGTTTTACTCCAATGGTTCAGAGTTTTTAAGGTTTAGGTGTGGCTTAGAGATTATGCCGGTTCAATTGTACAATTTTGGTTGGTGTTTTGTTGCAGGCCTGCAGTCTTAGATATGTAACGGAATTTAGGGAGGTTATTTAGGTTTTAATTTTTCTTGTAATCCATTAATTTGTAGGTTTTAAATTTTTAATTAATTAAATGAAGGCAGTGATAGATATAAAATATGAAGTAGGTTTTGATTATCAATTAATTACTCTTCTCTTGTTATATTGTCGTCTTTTTGTTTCTTTTATTTATTTTGAAAATTTCAAAACGGTTGAGCGGTTTCTTATGAGTTATGGATGGTCCATTGGACTCTGCAGAAAGGCAACCAGTCCTTCTGTTTTTTTTTTTAAATTTTTTTACTTTTGTTTAGTTTTCTTTTTGTGCAATTATTTTCTTTATGTGGGCCCTCTAAATGTATGTGGGCCATAGTGAAATCAGTGGGTTTCATGAGCGCTGCAGATGTGTGGTCTATGGGCTTGAAGAGAAAATATCTATCTATACATAATGAATGACTCATGACAACTATACTGGCTGCTGGAGTGCTGCTGACTCGGTCTATTTTTCTATTATTTCCTGACCTAGGAATTCTACAAAAAGTCACAAATAATCTGGCCTGGCCCATGTAGTACAATATTTACATTTCTATAATCCATTTTCTGCTCTTAAAAATAGGGCAGGATTTGTTGGGATTGTACTATATTTTCAGTGTATGATAGCTTTTTGCTAGATTTGTTCGGATTATAGCTGGTTATATTTCATGGAAATAATTATATGTAATAATAAAATTGAATTCCGACTAACTTTAAATTTTAAAAGAGAAGATTAAATAAATTAGTGTGGAGCTTGCTCCATTAATTGATAGTCGACCATCTTCAACAATATCATTGAGATCTTTCACCAATTAGCCGATCAATCACTCCCTTACCACCGGTGGAAGAAACTTCAAATGGTCCATGGAAGACATTTGGGCCCAACATTATCTTCTGGCCAACGAATCATTGTTTTATGTGGTTTGGTGGGTGGTTCATAAAGTTGCATTGAAGCATGCCATGTGGGAGAGTGGGTAAGAATTAATCATCATTTCATTCCAATTAGCAAAAAAGGTTTTTTTACTATGAAGCAAAGAGCTTTGCAAGAGGTTGAAAATAGAAAATAGAAAATAGAAAATAAACCAAAATGCGTGGTTGTTTTATTATTAGCAATCTACAAAACTATCCCATTCATTTTGTATTAGGCTTACTTACTGCAAAGAAAACTTAAAAAACCACCAAAGAAATCAACAAAAAGCGTAAGCGTGCTCCATTTTACTTACTTGGAAGCTTCATTTTTGGATAGTTGAGCAGACTTATTTTGTTTTTTGTCTTTAACATCGACCAAATCTATCCAAGTGACAAGTATGAATTACCTTAGAAAACACTCCATATTAGATTCATGACACGTAACTACACATATATGTTATATATTAATGATGCACTTTAATGGATAATGTGACTTTATATCTCTAGTTTTTAATTGCTAGTTACGTGGATAATTATAGTTGATAATATTTTAAGACATATTAGATCTAATGAGTCAATTTTATAATCATATTCAATTCCATATAATTCAGCAAAAAACTCTCGCAATATATAGCCGGACTCGACTTCTAAAATTCAATGCATCTCTAATCTTTGAAATGGAACAAGATTTAGATTTCATTGCGGGAAGTAGGCATGCATAGAATTTGATTAGTGAAGTCCGGTTTCCTTAGATTAGTTGCTCTTAGCTGGGAAAAATTGTAGTATTACTCTTGCGTTTAAACGTCAATAAATGCAGAAAGGCAGACACAGTACACATAACCGCGCTAACACGGAAAGTTTACAAATAATAATACATCTAATTAATGTATGGGTCCTCTTAACATGTGCCTTAAGGGCACATGCTAAGCACACAGTTCAAGAGAATATTCTCTTAAACTGTGTGCATATTCCCCTGATTTCTGCATTTACGCCAAGTTCAAGGGAATATGCACACAATTCAAAGGGATATTTCCTTGAACTGTGTGCTTAGCATGTGCCCTAAGGGCACATGTTAAGAAATTCCTTTATGTATAATCTTCTATTTACTTGTCTAACACTAAATATGTTGCCGTGTTGTTATATTATCCACCAAAGCACTAGTCTTCCCAATCAAACAATTGACCACCTACATGTTTGTGTATATTATGTATATGTATATACACACACGTTACACTACAGTGGAGCTTATTGATGCAGATGCCACACTAATAGGCCACAAGCAGGTATATAGCAATACATGTAACACTTTGTAGACCCAGTGGCACTAAAATGTGCTTTGGGGCTGAGCATAGTTGATTCACATGATTCTCCAATAACTTTGCCAAAATAATTGAGGCAAAAGTTTAACTTACATAGCCTGAAGCTGATATCATTAGTTTGCAACACGGTAGTTTTAAGATTTGGGCAGTGGTCCTGTAGCTATAAATCCTAATACCTGTACTAAGATCAGCGAAGGACACAAGTATATATGGTTACCTTTGTACTGTCGGCACTTTAGCACACCATCATACTACTTGGGGTGGAGGGTGCGGGGGAGGGGGTGGGAATCTTTTGTACCACAAGATAGGAACAATGCTATTGCCATAAAGATTTGGTTGTTCATTTATCTTTTGAGAGCAATTGGTTCAATTACAAGTTCCCTATAAACTAAATCTAGTCGTGACCTTGGGACCTTCAAGGTAAGTTACAGAGGCATACAAAAACATTAAGAGAAACAAAGGTGCACTAAGTTATCTGAAACCCAATGAGGATAACTATTCTGTTGAACTGGAATTTTCAACTTTCTAAAACACAAACAAAAATGGCGAAAAAAACATTGCCTAAACTTGATCCTGTTTATAATAATAAATGACCTTAAACAAATGGTAAAGAATTCTTTTTTTGAAGAGTCACCTGTAACTGTTGAAGCTTTTACGCCTACATTAGGACACGGAGTAAAGCAAGACCAACTGCTGAGACAGAGACGAGGGTACCTATGCAGTATTTGATTATATCATACTTTGCTCCTTCTAACTGGGCCCTTATTCCTTGAATCTCCTGATGTGAGAATGAAACATTAAGAAATCCATGCCTTAAAAGAAAAAATAAAAATCATGTTAATTTTGAACGTGCACCAAGAAACTTACTCTGTCAATCTTGTTATTCAGGTTAGTGGTTTCTGCATTTTGATTGGCAAGCTCATCACGTGTGCGCCTACACTTGATGGCAACTAACAATTAGTGGAGATAAAGGGAATTCCAGTTAAAGCTGCTAATAATAGCAAGCACCATTAGAGGTAACAACTAAATGAAATTGTAGCTCCTTACCCTCTTTCAAGATTTAAATCCAAACGTTGACCTGCAGTGACCTTGTCAATCTCATACCTGTTTCAAACAGCAATAATCATGCCTTGAGAATATTATTCATGAACAATGCAGAAAGAAATCAGAATACGTTGAAAGGCAAACCTCAGTTCACTGCGTATTTTCCCTATATCATTCTTAAGCTTTTCTGTCTCTCGTTGCAACATAGAAAAATGATGCTCCTGCAGCACAAAATATTTACAAGAATGTAATGCAGACTGGTACATATAACCTGTATTGCTAGCTAACTATTCTAGAAATCAAGAACAAATCGTACTAAAGTAACAAAAACAAAATATTGGCTAACGGGTTACTTGTTTCAGCATAAGAATCTACTGAACACCCATATACCAAATCACCTTTGTCAGGCAGAGGACATTTTGGGCAGCAAGCAATAAGAGTTAGTATATCTTGAGTAAGCATTTGAGCACATGAGTAGTTACTGTAGGATAAGAGAATAAGGTGTAGGTTTACAAGTTTATGTAGTCGAACTTGTTTTGGTTTTCACCCGTGTTCTAAAAATCTCCGCCTAGGTCCGATTAATCCCTACCTAGGAGCTAAGCCCCCCTTGGCGCCTCGCCTAGGCCCAAGGCGGTAAAAAAATCCCTCCAGGAAATTAGGCGGGCCATAGGCGGGTTAGGCCCCAGATCTTGATATATTTATTTTTTTAATGATTTACCATATTCATAATGAAGGTTGTATCATATCAAATCACAACAAGAAGTGAACAAGATCAAGTCAAAATAGATAATTTTATTATAGTTGTAATTTTTTGAACTTGTACCAACTTCAAATTATATAAATGATGATACATTTGTAATATTTAGTTTAATTCAATATAATTCGTAAATTTATGTTTAGTTTCTTAAGTTTTAATATTGAATTGAATTCTTGAAATTTTAAATTTTATTATTTAATAGCAATATTATTTATGAATAAAACTAATACGTTAAAGATATGTTTGAACTTTGAACAATTGCATGTTTGTGTTTGAACTTTGACATTGGCAATATGAATATGCGTTTCAACTTTAAGCAAAGGTCTTTATTATCTTTATAGATTGTTTTGCTTTATATTATTGTTTTGTTTGGATAAATGTAAGATAAAATATTAAAATTGGCTTACAATAAAAAAATCCTACCTAGGCCCCGCCTAGGCCCCCTAGGCTATCCCCCGACCGCCGCCTCCTGCCTAGCGCCTTTTAGAACATTTGTTTTCACAAAATAAACTAATTTGTTCGAACTTTCTAGAAATAGACATAAAACTGCAAAGCGCATTTAGCTATAGTAATATAGACACAATTTTGCGACACTTTTTTATTTTTCCTTTTTCTTGATAAGTACTATTTTGTTACATATCGTTCCAAGAAATTTTGAAGGAATCAATAAACCCAAGTCAAGTTGTTCTAATCTTAGAAAAAAATACTTATTCCCTTAGAAAAAATACTTATTCCAGTGTCTCAACCACTGAAACAAAAATAAAAAATTAAGACACTAAAATACACATTGCATTTACATAAATGCACTTAAGCACAAACTACTACACAACCAAACTGGAGAAAATTATACCTAAATGATAGGTTGAATGAACTGAAACCAATCTTGTAAGAATAATCCCACCGTCTATATACCATAAAATATATCAACTGATAATATGGAAAGAACAAGGATCCATTAAAGTAAATGACCAATCAAGATATAACCAATACAGCTTCATTACTTGCTAAAAGAACCTAAATTATCATTGTTCTCTCAAGCAACAAGTACAGTCCAAGGTAGTACATGTACATTTTATGAAATTTTAAAAACCTCAAGACTCCAGAAACAAACAGGATGCCAAGGACTTCCAAAAGGTCTGGTTAAGCTATATAATGATCAAGATAACTGGACAACGGAGAACACCAAAATATGTTCAACTGTCTCACAAATAGTTTCCTTTCACATTAACTTATTAGGACCCTTGCTATTCTAAAGTCTCCCTACTGATAAAGTTTAGAAAATGAACAAAAATAAGAATTTTATTTGACCTCTGATTCTTCAATTCCTCCAGTAAGGACTAAGGAGGCCAAGTTTTACAGTTGCAATTATGAGAACCTTACAAGAAGTTCTTTCTCCTTAGGAGGTTCACAAGGAATGCAATACATAAAGATGTAACTTAGACATATCAACAGAGGCTAGCCTCCCAATTGATATCTTTCATATGGTTTCTCCTATCAAGTTGCAATGCTTGAATCATCAATTACGTGACAATATGTCCCATTTCATACATTACTAAATTTATACGAATCCTTACCACCTAAATAAATCGGGGAATATAAAAAGAAAATTGAACCTAAATCATATATGAACAATCCCTAATAAATGTTAATCTACCAATGATTACAATAGCAAAAGATTTCCACAGTTGCCAGACAAAAAGTCAACTCATGTACCCATTAGATGATAATTAACTTAGAGAGTATAGTAGACATTCTGTATGCAATGAACTATTACCGTTATTGCCTCATTTCAAGAATCATACAACGAGCCTAAAAGCAAAACTGTGGTCTATCAAGTTAGTATCTCAAAGCTAATGAGATTTTGCAAAATACATTCCCCATTTACCCTCTCAAAACAAACAGATTATAAATATTGAGTAAAATACTAAAATGTCAAGAAATTAGCAGACAACAGATATTTAATACTTGTAAAGTTGCTAATAAATGCAAATCAGATGGAAAAAGAAACTCAAAACCAGTTAGTACCTGTGAGCTTTGTATTTCAGCTTTAAACTTGGAAAGGTTTGACTCCTGAACCATCTCACTCTACATAAGAAAAAGCATAGAAATATAGTTAATCATTCTCACATCAGAAGCAAAGCAGCACATTTCTTGCTTTCACTATCTTAATATTTTTGTTTTCTTGCAAAATTAACAAAAACAACAATGCTCCAAATGACATACAAGAACCAATAAGTAAACAAGTGATGAAGTGTTACTTTCTGTGACTCTGCTTTTGAAACAAAAGCGTGAGCTACATTTTCCAAGCTGTCATTTAAAACTTCAGTAATAGCAGCTGTTATTGCCTCGGCCTGTTTAGAAGGGACTCCTTGTGCTTCTAACCTCCTCACCTGCCATAGTAACAAGCTCAGGATATTTTTTCATTCAACAATTAGCTCAAAAGTAATGGAAGCAAACAAATCACTTCCACCTCATTGCTTTGATTATACCATACTTAGAAGTTAGGAATTTAATTGAATCAAGAACTAAAAGCTAAGCCCCAAATTAAGTAGAGTAGTGCTATACAAAGTCATAGATTAACATGATAAGAGAGAGGCAGGGAGAAAAAAGAGGCACAAAACAATAAGAAAAATGTTTTTTTTGGTACAATTTCTTTTACTGATTCCAAAAGTTCTAATAGAAATGTGGCTATCAATTATGAGCTTTCATGAAATTCTTGTTAGTTTTAATAATTATAGCATCCCTGTAAACTAGAAAAGGAAAATCGAACATCATTCAAAAAGTTTAACAAGTGAGTAAAATAAAACTGTCTACTTTCCATCCATCCCCTCAAGTCCTCAACTATCCCAAACAATATCTCTTTCCTCTCCTCTCCTTTATTTCATTGCTTCTCCTAATCCAACCAGCTAGAACAGTTACTTTCACCTCTTACCTAAAATTAAGGACATCAATTCTTTCCTTCTCAAAATTGCTAATCCATAATTTCTAATCACAACAATAAAATTAAAAAATAATAATAATTAAGCACATAGTACTGTATGATGCAACATAATATATGCCAACAATATATAAACCAGCTTACAAGAGCTAATGTATCAACGAGAAACGCACGGGATCCATTAAGGTTCACGAGCTGAGAGATATGCCGATAATCGAATCGACTGATACTAGAATTTGGAGATGAAGAGGTTGCGTAAAATTTCGCCGGCTCAAACTTTGGTAATTTAGAGAAGCAAATCGCCGAATTAGCTCCTAACTGTAGCACGCGCTTACAAACAGCCATTAATTACCTCTTCTGTGCAAATAAATCTCCAGCAAAACAGTAGACAGCAAGCGAAGAGACGGAGGTTTTTGAAAATGGCGAGCAAGTTGAGAAGTTGATTATTAATGGCGGGATGACAAGAAACAAGATTGAATCTGTTCCGATTTTCGCAATTTCTACACGATTGGTTGCTTGCCCAAAAAGATTCTTATTTCTTTCCTGTGTTTTTTATCTATTTTATTTTGTTTTGTTTTGTTTATTTACTTTTATTTAAGTTGAAATAAGGCATGCTAAATAAACGACAGCGTAATGACATCGCCGAGGGAGATTTCCTGAAATATTTCTGAAAATATTGTACAAACCACTGTCTTTTTGAAGTTAGCTTCAAAACAATTTCAAACTCAAAATTTGATATTAATTTTTTAAATTTTAGCAGATATAATGATGGCTATCGTAAAATATTTAAAAAAAATTGTAAGATTTATTGTTCTATAATTTTTAATGAATTATTTCAATTTTGAATTTAAAAATATCTCAAATTGACTTTCAAAATATAATTTTATGAATTATTTTTCTAAATGTATATGTTGCTTTTATTAATTTTAAATCCCTTTCTCTTCCCCCGGATACTCGACTACTCGAGTTTCAAGTTACTGCTAGCAGAGTGAGAGGCATGCAATCCTCGAAATTAACCCTGTTCACATATTGGATTAGATTATTGGCCCAAAATCTAATCCCTGATAGGCACCGCACCACCAATACTTAACCTATTACAAATCATTTTCCGTCGCCATAATAAAAGTCAAATTTTGCTATATCCTGCGAATTAAATATACTACTTATTTGTTACGAGTAAACATAAGTACTTATTATGGCTTCTTCAAAACCCAATGTAGGAATGGAGCATCAGCTTTTCACTAAGTTGCAAAAGAAGTAAAGAAGTTGTGCTGCTAAACTGCACAAGTTCTACAATTATGAAACCCAAAACCTATGGAAAAAGAGTCAAAACTGCCTAAAATGAAATTTAATGTACATAATCTATTTATGAGCTATGAAATTCCACGGTTAAGTGTGCTGAAATCTGCAAGAAGATCCCCTCTTACAATGCCCATTCTGTTGAAACATATAGCATTGACCTCTAGAAGATCCTCCACCTCCTCCAAATGATGACTGCTTGTTCCAAGGCATACCACGCTGAGAACCCCGATCCCTTTGACCTGAGAATTTATCTCCCTTGTGGTGGTCTTCATTTCTCCGGTTGCCCTGGCTTCCTGCTGGTGAACCCCAACCTGGATTTGTGTTTCCTGATGTTGGTGCCACCCAACCTGAATTTGCATTTCCTGATGCTGGCCCCTGAACATTCGGTCCTAGATTCCCAGTTGGTGCTGCCCAACCTTGGTTTCCGTTCCCATGTACTGCTCCTTGAGCATTTGGTCCCATATTCGCGGTTGGAGTAACCCAGCCTTGATTTGCATTCATAGGACCAAGCACTTGAGCAATAGCACCAGCATTGGCTGGTGGAGCAACCCAGCCAGGATTTATGTTTCCAGGAACTGCCCCTTGAAAAGCAGCTCCTGGATTTCCAGTTGGCAAAACCCAACCTGGATTTGCATTCCCAGGTGGTGCCCCTTGAACAGAAGCCACCCAATTCATATTTGGATTAGGAACATGTCCTCCCCACCCCATGTTTGGATTTACTGGCATCGTGACCCAACCAGAATTTGGATTTCCAGTCTGTATGTTCTGCGCAGAAGTGCTGTTCTCTGCAATGCCCATTCCCCAAGGTAGATTTAGTGGCGCAGGAGGCTGCATGTTGGATTGATTGTTAGAAATTGGAGGTCTCCAAGCGTCAGGTAGTGGCATAGATGAGACACCTTGAGTTTGAAAATTTCCAGCAGGAGTCTGAACAGGAGTTGATGGAACACCACCATACTGACCATAAGCGAGTTGTCCTCCAGACATATGAATTGAAGAATTTGCTTCCAAGCTCTGGGATGGGGCACTACCCCAACCATGAGTTCCAAAAGCAGGGTTAGGACTTGTAACTGACCGAACAACAATGGCATTAGTTTCAGGTGCAGGAATCATATGGTTCCGATTCTGTAGCCCTTGTGACTCAATAGTTGCAGTTAACTGAGAAGTTTGAAGAGAATTAGTAAAGCTTATAAGAATACCCTGTTCAGAGTTGGGTGGTGCATTAAAACCAGAGCGAGAACTTAGAGGACTTTTCTCAGAAACCATTGTCAAGCTCCTGAAACTATCTGGGGTAGCTGCCGCAGGTGACTGCAGAGCTTCATTTCTGCCAGAGGGTGAAACAGCAGCCATGTAAGGGCCCACTTCTCCAGCCCAACCTGCAGTACTTTGTCTTGGAGTAGGAGAAGGAAGGTTTATAGAAATGTTTCTGCTATCGTAATCAGAATTTATACCGTCTGCAGAAAGTATTGGGACCTCTGCTGAAGGTGCAGCCCAACCCCTCGATGCCGAATTAACATGTGAATCCATCGCAACATGTTTCTGATTAGACCTCGATTTCTCTCCATCTTGGGCCTCCCTTCCTTGCTGTAAGGAAGTTTCGTAAGGTTTCCCAGTGTGAGTGGATGGGAGATGAGGACTATGCAGAATATTATCATTTGGATTTCCATTGTCCAGTGGAAATTCTCTCTGAAACTTCCCTGCCAACGCATCAGTCAAAACTACAGAATCATCTTTGTTTCCATTAGTTCTCCAAATTTGGAGATCAGTAGGAAAATATCCAGTATTGCTCCATTTACGTAGCTGCACCATAGAAAATGGCCCTTGAATTTTTCCAGATGGATCCTGGTAATGCCACGTTTTGTCTGTTTCACTGATGTCGGCAACAGTTGTAGCAACTGAAGCAGACTGAGATGCCGGAGAATTTTGTGTCACAACATGAGAGAATGACTCAGATCTCACAACAGAATGTCTATTCAATCCAAAGGCTTCAGAACTAGTAGCCAAGCTTGGCTTCTCAAAATTATTAGGTTTTTCTGCGTCTTTACCCCTTCTTTGTTTCCAGGAGTTGTCGGCAGATATTTCAATATTGAGAGAAGCATCTTCAACTTTGTTTGCACTATTTTTATTTGACAAGTTTCTGTTCAAGTCCCAACCTTTACCAGAATTTTTCCTGGCGCCACTCCAGGAATCTTTCAAATCTCCTCTTCCTGGAGAAATTGGCTCCCTTCCTCTCCTGCTAAAACCAGAACCTCTGGGTCTCATGTACACTTCTGCATACACCAAAAAGAGTTTTAAGTACAACAATATATACTCTTCCAGTGTTATTTAGAAATTAAAAATGAAAACAGTAAACCTTGTTTGTTAGTGTCCATTTCGCTGTCATTATCCTCAGACTCAAAACTTGGATCCATATTTGGGTCTGCATGTATCTCAGGAACATCTTCCAGCCTGCGCCTACGCTCTTCAGGTGTCTTCAGAAGCTGTAAACTCTCTACGCATTCTCTAAGCGTGAAAGTCAGTCAAGGAATATATCAATGGGTACCGATATCAATCGCAGAGTAATATATATAATGATAATAACTACAGATCAACAATAAACACCAACTATAAGGACAGGAAGTTATACGATAAAATAATTAATCTCTGAAATAATCCCTATTTTTTAGGGTTAAATTTATCTTCATTTATAACTATATCCATCCCCATTTCCAAAACAAATTAAATAGAAAATCTGAGATGGAAATAAGTAATGATTCAGCTAAATCAAATGTAAGTACATACAGTTAGTACGATAATTACTCAACAGTGAGCAATAACATATACTCCCTCCGTTCCAAAATTAGAGATACATTTTGACATTTTAGAGTCAATTCGCAAAATCTTAAAATTTAAAATTGATATGAAGTTATTTAGGTTTGATACAAACAAATATAACAATTGTAAACTAAATATGAACTACTACTAATTATCACCTTTGTTGTTTTCAAAATTTGAACAAAATTATATCAATTTTGAGTTTTAAGATTTTGCGAATTGACTCTATAAATTCAAAATGCATCACTAATTTTGGAACAGAGATAGTATCTCATAAGAGCACATATGAAACATTTTGTCATTAAAGATGTGTAACTTATATTCAAAATGATTGTATATGATGCTCAACAAAAATACAGAACCCAGAGACAAATTGGATCATAAACTTTAACAGCAAAGGATATTGCTTCTTTTTGCCTAAATCACTTGCTCTATCACGGAGGTGACTAAGTCGCACTAGTTCTGATTCCAGCCACTGCATTACAAACACCGAGCATTATGCATGATATAATTGAAAAGCATACGCAATACACAGCACAGAAACAGTATAACTAAGAAAACTCAAATGGAAAAGAAAAAATACCACACATAATATAAATGCATAACGAAACTAACTTTATTCAACATAAATGGAGCTACAACAGTCAACAGGTACTTGTAGGACCAGAATTCAACAAGTGTTCCCTATACTGGTATACTAGAGGAGGACACTGGGGAAATCTTGATTGGGGGATTCCTCCAAAAAAACAAAAAGAAAGGTAGCAAAGTTCATAAAGAAACAAACTTTTACCTCGGTTATTCTTTCTATCAGAATCAGTTATGAATCCAATTATTTTAGACCCATAAAGGATCTATAAATAAAGAAGATAATGCATTGAAGGGAGCAAAGAAGTCCGCCAGCTATTATCTCTAAAGGGATGGACAGGAAGATAGTGGTCCTAAGAGATCAAGGTGCTTCTCTTCATCTAAGTTCTCCTTATGACACAAAAACAGGTAAAAGCTGCTATCCGTTCTCCAGAACCCCAAAATTTTGACAAAGGGGACAGTACACGGAAAGATTAGTACGTTTTCCAATGGACAGCTTGCACATAAAATTAAATCAAAAGGAAGGGCAATAAAAACTGTTTGGGTCTGTAACCAATTGTTAACTTTGAGCATATTAATGACCGAAGAACAGACGTACTTTTTAATTTTGAAGGGATTTTGGTTTTCAAAAGAAGTTTGCCCGTGAAAAAGGAGAAGG
The DNA here is from genome assembly GCA_020205555.1 of Panax stipuleanatus. Classification (NCBI taxonomy): domain Eukaryota; kingdom Viridiplantae; phylum Streptophyta; class Magnoliopsida; order Apiales; family Araliaceae; genus Panax; species Panax stipuleanatus. Next base: position 2,001,186 of record CM035120.1, on the reverse strand, counting down.
AAAATCAGAAGAATCTAAATATGAAGCCAGAGAGCCAGGAGCCTTGAGATGGCCGTCTCCTGTCCCCCCTGTCAGTGGGGAATCCACTCCCAAGTTGTCTGCATTTGGCCCGTCCTCTAGGCACCTTTGGAAGGAGAATGTGATAAACATACACGCTCCCTTTACTCCATAAGGCCTTCTCATCAGTTGCAGGGTTTGGTGGCCCGAAATTGACTTGGCTTTGACAAAGGCCTCATTTCTAAAAGCCCACCCCACTTACAGTAGGGTTCCACACCTTGCCTCGCTCTTGTGAGATGCTATGTTTGCCCTCTCTATTACCAAGTAAATGGTGAGTCCCATGCGTCAATTTGTGGATCGCGCTCTCATACACTAATCCCTACAAGTACCCATAGTACGTCGGACGCCCTACCTAAACCAATCATCATATGGGTCCTTAGGCCCCATTGCTGGAAAGGCTCGGGTTCAAAATCATATGTGGAGCTTCCGCCTCGTATAGCTCCTCTAGGGATGGAGGTAGCCCCAACCCAAGCTTGTGCGACTAAGGTTATTGTGCACGACCTCATTAGAAAAGAACAAAAGGATAAAAAAAACAACAAAAGCAAACGACAACAAAAAAAACAAGCAAAGAAGAAAATCTCACGACTTCCTTGTGTAGTAACTTTCCTTTGCTTCCTCTCAAGCCTCAGTCCATCGCTCTGATGCCTACTAGAAAGAAGTAGTAGTTTTAATCAGTTGACTAGAAGCTTATCTCAAGCCCCTTCCTCCTAGTTCTAGATGTCCAAGTCCAACCTCCTGTCTGACTCTAACATTTAAGTCACTTCTTAAGGCCTTTGAATAGATTAAACTAGAAACCTCTTTTCCGCCAAGAACTACGATTTTGGAATAGTAGTTACAGATCGAGGGAGGTTAGAACTTAGAACTCCCATAACATCCTTGTCTCCTTTTTCAGGTTAGATTCCATCTTACTCGATATATTATAATATAAAATTTAAGTTACAGACTAGTCATCTAACTACGACTTTCATGTCCTTTAAGACTTTATTCTTACATGAGATTTTTTCATTGCAACTTCTAAATAGATTCTGAATGCTACTTATAAATGCCTTAACAACCGAAATCCCCTGCTCTATAACTGCAACTCTTGAATTCACTCTAGAACTAATGAAAGTATAAAAGGCTATTCATTCCTGAAATCAAGGAAGAAAACAAAGATGCACGAGCCACTGCAGGAGACTTAGCTCAAAGGAAAGAGAAGGAGAAAGGAAAGATGAAGCCAAATGATACAAGTAAGAATTGCCTACTCTATTGGAGCTTTTGTGTTATCAAACAAGATAGTCCAACTCATTAAGTTAGGTTAGTAGAAAAGCTCTTGAAGGCCTAATACACAGGAATACTAAGTTAATAATTATCTTATTTTATGGGATGGAGAGAGTGTTGTTTCCCAAAGGTACTTACAAATCTAGAATAAGGGTCGAATTGATCCTTTTAAAAACTTTTCTTTTTAAGGAAGAATTACCGTATTATAAATTAAGTAAATTAATTTAACTTTGCACAGCGGAATATTAGTTTGAAAAACCCCTTCAAAGATTTAAAGAAATCTCAGCTCTGAATTTAGTTCACTTATGAAATTAAGTCACAAACAGATAAAAGATAAATGCAAAAATATAAGTGCTGAAAAGTAAATAACACAAGGAATTTTTAAGTGGTTTAGAGCACGAATTCCTCCTAGTCCACTCTTTTACTCCACGAGTAGAAAATTCACTAAAGATGCAGGGCGATAACTAAGATCAGATCTATTACAACAATGAAACACTAATATTCCTTCAAGTCACTCAGACTTGGCAGTTGTCACTAAGACAAAGTGTCATTAAGACCAGTTCACTAAGAACTCTTCAAGTCACTTAGACTTGGTAACAACAGGTCAGAAAGACCAATAAATCACGAAGAGATGAAGTGAGTTTATGTGGTGCTACAAAGTGGCGTTATGCACAGCTTCTGAAAGACTTAGTAGCAGAACAAAATGTTCTTGTACTTCGTAGAGTGCTTTGAAAGACTTAGCAACGATTCACGATTCAGCTTGTAATTCATGATTTTTTTTTGTTGATTGAATCTGCTAGCCTTTTATAGACGTCCTCGAGATTTTCAGTTGAAAAGTTGTCGTTGCTTCATTAAATGCTCTTATCCTAAAAGATCTCTAATGTTGACTTTCAGGGTGTATGTGTCAGCTTACTTTCGGCTCAGGTATATCACATTAGAGTGCAACAGTGATAGTCACGTGAGCGGCTGTCATTTCACCGAACTAACTGTTAGACACACATTATTCTGATCTTCTTTTTGAATTTTAAGGTAATCAGCAACTTGTCTTAGGATCTACATTCTACTATATTGGACATTGTCAGTCCCCTTGTCAGAACTGAAGTACTCTACGATTTTCCTTACTGTAGAGTTTCATGGAAATCGTAGAGTGTTTGTCTGAACAGACTCTACGATTCTTTAAGCTCTACGATCTTGAATAAGCTCTACGATTTTTGTCTTGCCTTACGATCTTCAATGAGCCTTACGACTCTACGATTCTTCTGCAGACTCTGCGATCTTGATTTAACTTTACGATTTTCTGGTAGACTCTGCAATCTTGAATGCTCTACGACACAGCTTGGCTGACTCTGCAAACTTTAATAAGCTTTACGATTTCTCAGAGCAACTTTACAATCGTTCAATCAACTATACGATCGATTCAGTCCTATAATTTATACATTTGTTCAGCTCAATAGATCAACCTAACAAATTTGATCTTCTATTCTAAGCCCTTGTACATTAGTTTCTCTTTTAAGGACTTCACAAAAACTACCATTTACAAATATACATTAATTATCCAAATATATTATTTCATCATCATCAAATCAAATATGCAATTGCCAACAATCTTCCCCTATTTGATGATGACAAAACCAGTAGTTTCAAAGCATTCATCAATTCTACAATGCAAAATACTTTAAATGTAAACATGACTACAGTGGTGTTTGTTTACCTCTTAATACCCCTTAACAGCTTCACATCTGATTTGATAAGAGGGTAAAGTTGTTTGGTAAAATTTTATTAACCTCTTATCGTCTCTTAATCAGTAAGATGAATATATAAATCCAAATCATAAAGAGTTCTCTTAATGAAAAATTTAAATATATAGATCCTCTATATATATTTTACTTCTCATTTCAAATTTTAAAATCATTATCGATTTTTGAAAAGCCAATTTAAAATATTTTTAAATTTAAGTGACATGTTTTATACTTTTTAGTTACCAAACAGCTTTTTAAAGTCCAGATGTTATTTCACTCAGATGATCTAATTTATTAAGATATATTAACCATTCAGATCTTAATTACTCAGTTTTATCAAACACCACCTAAGATACAGTAACTGTATTTCTAGAGAAAAAGTATGAATTTATTGATGAATCAAAGAATGAGTTACAGAGTATATAAGAATTTTACAAAGATTATTTTACAATTTGAATACCTCCTTATTTGCCAATCTTCTCCCCCTCTTGTTTCTCGGTGGGTGTAAGTGCTCAGCTTCTTGCCTTCTATTGTAGTTCTCTCCCTTCAACTTCTCTTCTTAGAATTTCTTCCATAGAATCTCTAGGTCCAGGGTAAAGCATATCGAACCTTTCTTCTCCTTCAATGTGAACCCCTTGAAGATTTCTATTAATGAACGCAGGGTCACCGAATAGGAGTCGTAAGCTAGTAGGAGTTATTGAACTCGACGATCCTGGCCTTGAAGAAGATGGACCTTGGCCTATAGGAATGACTTGAGGTGCCGAAGAAATTCTTGAGGGAGGATGAGGAAGTATTAATCGTCTCCTGATCTCCCCTTTCTCCCCCTTTTTGTCAGCATCTTGTTCATTGCATAAGGCATTGACTTCTACTGAGAGCTGCTTGACAACGGTGAAATGCTCTTGCATTTGGCTCCTTTACATGACAATGTCATCTCTGGCTTCTTGTTGTCTGACATCAACTTGTTCTCGTTGATGATGAACAAGAGCCATGACATTGTCTGTACGTACCATTGATTGCATTACCATGCCTTCGAATTCTAGCAACGAGGAGCTTAAGGAGAACACTTTGTCAAAGAGAAACGTGATGGATTCAGCATTTATTGATTGAAGAGATAGTACAGTTGCTTTGTGATCGGCAATCTGCTTGAAGATTTCATCCCGCTTCTAGAGATTTTCAGCGATAGTCTGAAGTAGCTCTTTCATTTTCTTGCCAAACTCCTTTGACATTTCTCCACGAACTTTTGATGTGGTCTCAGCAATGTGAGCTAGACCTTTCTGAATCCCAATAGCAGTCTCTTGAATCCCTTCTGTGCATTCGTCAGCAATGACATCCAACATCTTTTCAAGTTGGATTTTGGAGGGTACTACTAAGACTCGTTCGAGGATTTGCTCCATTAAGGCTTCAACACCATCCTTATCTCCCCGGTTCATTGAATTTAGCAGAGTAAGCAAGAGTAAGCTCTGGATTTTGTGCATTGGAAGAGGAAAATATATCTGTATATGTATGAGAAGTAAAAGGTATATCTGTATGAGTATTGAAAGTATGTACAGGAGAGTTATGTGTAGAAAAAATGTGACTAGGAGACGGAGTATTTTGTACATCGATCGTGTGTTTTAAGACTACGATCGGAGAGTTAGTATTTTGTACATCGATCGTAGGGTTTTAGGACTCTACGATCGGAAAGGACTTTGTACATTAATCGTGGGGTTTTGGGACTCCACGATGGATTGAGGGATTGGACTTGATGACTGCTCAGCAATCGTAGTGTCCCACTCTACGACTGCTTCATAGCAAGGAAAAGGTAGAGTATTAAAGAATAAAGAATCAGAGATGAAGGTGATCTTAGTATATATACCTGAAGAAGATTCACCATTGCAGATTGTTTTGGAGGCGTAGGTGAGAACCCTTGAAAAGTTCTAAGATAATACTTTAACATTTGGAAATTTTGAGAAGTTCCAAGTAATGAAGCTCATATCTCCATGCGCCATTGCTCTCACCAAAGGCATGACAAGAAGGAAATGGAACAACAAATCACTATTGCTATTGTAGATAGTAATGCTGCTGTCTATTTCTTCTCCTGAACTCCAGTCGTATAGATCCTCGTCTAAGAATACCACGCGCATACGCCCTGCTCTTGTACTTATATATTTTGAGGGTGTTTTATATGAAGCTTTTGGTTGCTCCCCCTCAGATGAAAGATCTTCTCGTTTAACGACAGGTGGTCTTGCCTCTCTTCTGATGTCTTGAACAACCGATTCAATGATTTTTGTAAGTACCAGTGAATCATCGAAAAACTAGGATGTGGATCTTGTGTCTCTCCCTCAAAAGTAGCTTCGATTGATGAGGTTAATTTTGGGGTTCTCTTTTTCTTTTTCTTTGCATTTTTCACCTTCTTCTCAGTCATCTTTATTAGTCTCTCTTCTTTGGCTCAAGTTCATCGACCTTCACAACCTGTCTCTCCATCATCTTCTTGCGGCTCCGGCATATCAGTTATTCATGCCATCTCATCACCATCCATCGGCTCAGGCTCAGATGCATCCCAGCCGCGGCTTCCGACCTTATGATCGGAGAGTTGGGATGTTCTACGATTGGCACGACAGACTCAGAATCTTCAATTTCAACAAGTGTGTCGGACTTGGCCATCTTGGTTGATCTTCCCTTCTTTATTTGCTTTTTACCCCATTGAGCAAAGGATAGACCTTCCTTGGCAGCTGTTTCGATGTCACGTCTGTCAAGTTCTTGACATATCTCTTCAGCTTGTTCTCTGATAGTCTTGGGAGGAGGCTGAACAGTTGTCTTCTTTGAACGCTTGCCTTTCAATCCCTTCTTGTTTAGCTAAGAGAGAATTACAGACTCCTTCACATTTTCCCTCATCTCAGGATCTTTTTGCTTGTCCAGTGAGTCCCTAGGAATCTTCTCTGAATCATCTAAATCAACAGACTGATTATCACTAACTTTTATTTTCCTCTTCAAAACTTTTGTTTCTTTTGAAGGGGTTTTTCAAACTAAAATTCCAATGTGCAAAGTTAAATTAACTTGCTTAATTTATAATGTGGTAATTCATCCTTAAAAAGAAATTTTTTTAAAAGGATATATTCAACCCCTTTTTAGATCTCTAAGTGTCTTTGAGAAACAACAAAGAGTATATCATAATAACTAGTGAGAAATGACACCTCAATGCATTGAAAGGAAAGGCACAATGTCGTTACAATAGAGCTACGTCCAAATATTACATATATATATATATATAAACTTGTCTGATTGTGTGACTCCTTCCCTCTTACACATAGGTGGTAATGTAAGATGAACCAACTTACTTAAATTTACAAGGTCATCTGCTCATTCACAGGCCCTTCCAATTTCAACTCAAGAGATAAGTTGGTCAAGCTTCATCACATTTTGAACCACGTCAACTTATTGAGCTGACATAAAACTTGCTATTCTTAAATTCATAATCATCACAAAACAATAGAAAACACTGAATCACTTGAGTTTTTCTCAGTTAAAGCCTCACTCAATATCGGCATCCGAGTCGATCAAATCATGCACACACTTAGTAAATCAACACATTTTCACCCTTACTCTTAAGGACCCACGTATGGTTACCCTTAGAACCAAAATAAGTTTCATCGTTTTCACCCCTACTCTTAAGGACCAAAGTATGGTTACCCTTGGAACCCAAACCAACCACACTATTCCTTTTTTTCATATAGGAAAATAAAATTCAAATAAAAAAAGCCAAAGAAGGGGGCGAGCACATGTACACAACTACACATGCTGTATACAAAAACAGGATAAATAAAAGGCTCTTATGATTAACAAAAAAACAATAAAAACATCCCTATACAAATCACTTCCATCAAAAAAACCGACTCTAAAAACCAAAAGCAAACTCCCTCAAAAAAATCCACAAAAGTGCACAATCGAACCAGAATACACCTAATGGCGCCAAAAAAAACAGGATGCTCAAGAAAAGAATAATTTATATCTTCTGTCAGCCTTCAAAATAACAATTATTTCTCTCTTATCAAAGTGTCAACAAATACTATGCTGCACCAAGTCGGCGCTCCTCTAATATTATTTGACTTGATGCTTTTTAACTTTTTTATATTTCATAAAGCTCTGTCCATTACTGGTTTTGGCTTAATCTATAGCAAGTAGTAAACTAGGGACTGGTTGGTGAAGGTTTTTAACATATATAGTTCTGTTTGGTGCAATATTTTTAAAAGAGTATTGTTGTCCTCGAGGATACTTAAAGAACATGGTCAAATAAAACAAAGAGCAGATTCCAGGAAAGATCCTTCTGATATAGTGATATTACTTTTCAGTTCTGTTGTAGTAGTCAATCTTCCATTTTGGGGAGCCAAGGATATAATCTTCAGGCATATACAACAATATAAACCCTAATTCCTCACAGCATTTGTAACTTAATAAAAAAAATTCTCCAAGCTTTAGGCTGCTTTTTAGGCAGAAGAAAAACTGAAAAAGCATAAATTAGGCAGCCAAACAATGAGAATGCACATAAATTATATCCTTAAAATTCCAGAACAGATACTTTTTTCAATTCATTATTGTATTACTTTGTGATTTCAATTCATTATTGTATTACTTCCACGTGTAAACTCGCCCCACACCACCCCAGTAGTGCTATAGGTATTCCTTAGTGGCATTGTTGTCATGTATCATTTAACAATATCACAAAGTAATACAATATAGGTATTACTTTGTGACAATATCTCTCAGTTAACAAGAAACATATATCTGAAACAATATCAGACACAGTTTCACATGCATCATAATAAAGATAGGAAGATCACATGAGCAATACATACATCATTTACTCTTGCAACCTGGACTTCCATGGCCTTGTCAAGAATGTCACCCTACAAGCAACCACATATCTTCTTAGAACAGTGAAAGAATTTATATTGAAGCCAAATAAAAGTGAGTGTATTGCACATAATTACCACAGTCAGCCGACTGATAAGTCCACATTTTATACTCTGGCGTAAGCGTTTGCATTCATCCTAAGAGATCAAACAAATATACACGTCAACAACTTAAGTTAGCTGCAATACACTCGTTTGCATAGACATATGTTATAATCCTTGAAAATAAAATGTGTTACAGTTTGGGAGCCCTTTTCTCATAATAAGGAAAGTTTCTATTCATAAGTATTTGCAATCAAGCTTACATATACACACATTCAGTTTTCAGAAAGTGTGCAAGTACTTTTATTTAATGCAACAAATACTCCATAAAGATTTTCCTTAAACTGCATGAAGAGCTGAAATAAAACAGATAGGTTTATAGTGCTTTCAGCTTTCTCACCTCAGTAAACTCCTGGTTTGAAATGGTATCGATTGGTATAATCTCAGTTTTGCTAAGATTTAATATTTCTAGCATGATATCAGTAGTCCTTTTGCCAACTTTATAAAGCTCGTCAGCTTTGCTTGTACCTGCATCAAAACCATTACAAAAATCTTTAAGATTCTTACAAATTCACAATAATCAAAATGCACACCTCTGAACTAAATACAGAAGGGGTAATGTTATAATTAGTTACCTACAACTTGGACTAGCCTATATATGTCTTGCTTTTGATTACTACCAGAAATCCTTATCCTCACGAAAGTACCATCAACCTTATCAGAAAACGTTTCTATATCCTCAAGTAGATCCTCCATCAACTTTCGTTTTAAGTATATTAAGCTAATGTTATGGATATCAATGGCCGCATAATCCTCAAGATTATATTGACGTCCTCGGCCATCTTTCCTTCGCGTTTTACGTTTCCTATCTTTCCCACCCTTTGTTAGAGATTCAGTGTTCCCATCAGCATCCAGGTGGTTAACTTCAGTATCAACAACACTCCCTTGGACATCATCTATCTGAGCATCCTCCTTTATTAGGAAGTGAGATTCAAGAAGTTTTAACATTTCAAAATGGCCCACACGTGCTTTTCCAAATATATTTTCAAGCCTAGCATCACAAATGATTTGACTTTTTCGACGAGGATCACGAAGTTTATTTCTTTTTATATATTCAAGCAAGAGAGCCTGAACATCAAACTGAGATAAAACAGCCTTGTCCCCATCTTTCATGTGCATGACCAATTCCAGAAGCTCTTTTGATGCCCACTCGGTGTTTTTAGGTGTAGATGTTCCTGCAGCACCAGCTGCTACTGCTTCACTTGTCAACTGATCTTGCTTGGCACGGGGATTCAGCCGTTTCTTGGCCTTTCTTCTTTTAGATTTACTTGCTTCTGGGTTATCAGATGCATTGTCAGAACCACAACCTCCATCATCCTTAACATCAAGCTGCTCATCAGGGGATTCATTCTTGCCAGCCAATACATCAGATCCCTTCCATGGATTTTTAGCCTGGGCAAGTTCAACAGAGGATATGGATAACTTTTCTTTGAGATCTATCCAGTAATCCTTAAAGAGGTATTCCCAGCTAGTCTTGTCATCAAAATCTATCTGCGACTACAAAAAGAGGGAAAGATCAACAAGAGATGAACATTTTGAGCCACCACAGATCAGATACCTCATTTTCACAAATCACTAAATGACAAATGACAAAAGATCGTAATTTTGGTACTCCAGACTGAAAACCAGTGAAGCTAAGACCATATATAAAACTTTAGAAAAATGATACATAAAATGCTTACGTCATGTACGTCCCATACAAAACCAAATAAGCTCTACTTAATTCTACAAACAGCACGAAAATACAAATACTTTGAACTGTCTCATAAATCTTGTTGAAATAAGTGCAAGTTAAACTCTGAAATTCTATCATATAACTCAACAAACATATATATTATACAGTGTTCATCGAGATCAATGTAGAGAAAAAAGGAAGGACCTACAATCCTACATATGACGATATATGGAGAAGGAATGTGACAGGGTTTCAAGAAAGGTCCTTTGATGGGTTCTAGAGAAGACAATGGTGTCTGCATCTCTGTGAAGTATGTTGATGTGATTAAGTATATTTACACAAAGACTTGTTATGGCACGTCAAGTGATTTCTCAATCACAATAGGATTATACCAAGGATCTTCGTTAAGCCCCTATCTTTTTGTGTTAGTAATGGATGAAGTAAAAAAAAGAACAATTAGGATGAGGTGTCATGGTATATGTTGTTTGTTGACATCGTATATGTGGTTTGTTGACGATATTATGTTAATTGATGAGACTATAGAAGGCGCTAATGCTAAGGTAGACATGCAAAAAGTACATTAGAAGTTAAGACGTCTAAATTAAGTTGGGAGTAAGACTGAAAATATGAAGTGCGAGTTCCGCGATGTAAGAAGAAGAGATGCAGACACTAGTAATATTTCAGGACAGGAGGTACTTAATAAGGATGTATTTAAATACTTCCTCCGTCAAAATGATGACAAAAGGATGATTTTCACACAAATTAAGATAGTCGGAGAGAGTATAAATTTTCTTTGCAATCTATCCTTAAGTTTTGGATTTGGAGAGAGAGAGAATTAAGGTGAACCACTCATGTGTGATGTGAGTGGATGTATAGTCAAGGGTAAATTAGTCCGTATAAAAATTATCTCGTTGACTTGTTGACTTTGCTCATCCTTTTGAGGACTACTTTTCATCAACTTAGTCATCCTTTTGGGGACAGAGAGAGTACTTGAAATCAATATTGCATCAGTGGGGACATATTGATAAGGATATAAACCACAGGATTAGGTAATGATGGCTAAACGGTGTGGTGCATTGGGATTGTTATGTGACATAAATCCTGCAAAGTTGAATAAAAAGTTATATACGATGGCAATGAGGCCATCAATGCTATATGGAGCTGATTGTTAAATGACCAAGAAGAAAATGTACATAAGATGGGGGTTGTTAAGCTGAGAATGTCAAGATGATTTGTGGGCATACAAGGTTGAATAGCATTAGAAAAGAAGACATTCGGAAGAAGGTTAGGGTGACACCGACTGAGGAGAAGATGAGTGAACATCGATTGAGAATGTTTGGTTAGCACCTTTCTAATGCTACAAAGTTCTATTATTACTATCCTATGGGGGGAGGTTGGATAACCGATGCCCCGGTGATTGGTGTAGCGCCCAGTTGAGGCTTGTTCATTTGGACTGCCAAACTAGATGGTAGCGTGATCGAAGCCTTGTGTGATTGTTCGAACGGGGTACCGTGACGTGGATAGGTCCGTTCAACCATCCATGTTTTCTGACCGATGTCCGTTTTGGTGAGATGTATGGCTGGCCAAGGTTGGGGGGCATTCAATTCCTATGTGAACACGAGTCTTGATTCAGCCTTACACGGAGAGGGCTATTATCCCAGATTAGTCTGCTAAGTCTGCTCCGGAGAAACTATCCGATACAACAGACGCATTCCCATCTGAACCAAGAGATTCCTTTTCTCCTGAAGCTGCTTATGAGGATAGCGATTTTGTACCGCAAGGAAGAGATAAGAGGGAAAGGAAGGTCAAAAGTTACTTGAGACAAAGTTGTACAAAAAGACTTAAAGGAATGGCATATAGCTAAGAATATGGCCTATGATAGGAGCGAGTTCAGGAGAAGAAGTTTAGGCGAAGAAGAAAAATGTATAGGATAACTCAGGCAGCACAGTCAATGAAAAGATGCATCACACATCAAATATAAAATAATATCTTCAACTTGAAAGAAATACATATTAGTAGAGTATACATTTTGTCCCACATTGAATATCTTAAGAAAATATATCTAATATAAAATGACTTGGGTCAACTCTTCTCATTGCCAATTAGTTTTGAGTTAGAGAGCTTGATGTTTTTATATACTAGACTTTGGGCTCATTTTATAAATCTAACCCATATATACACTATTACATTGTATACTCTCAGCTTTTGCTCTCAAAAAAATAATATTACAATGTATATAGACTATAGAGAACTCAAGACAGGGAGATTAAATAAGAGCTTAAGGACCAAGTTGAAATAGAGGACTTGGACTTCTCTTTGGACTTGTAAAACCCAAATATATCATCAAAAAAACATATCCCATAACCACAACGACCACTAGAGGTAAAGAGTTTTCATGAGAATGACTATATACCTTATTTCCCTGCTCACTATCTTCGATTAACAGCACAATTTTCATGCAAGCCTCACAAAAGCCTTTGTTTCCTCTTACGCATAAGATAACAGCGTCCTTAACACACCCCTTGCACAAGGAAAACGTACATGTATAACACATATAGTACGCATTTTTCTGACAATTCTTATTGCTACACTGGTGCCAACCTGAAACGGGAGAAAAAATAATCTGTAACAAAAAAAATTATGGAAAGTAGGTATAAATTTAACAAATTTAAAAGCACATGCGGAACATCTAAAATGGTAAAACCTACTATATATAATGAAGAAAAAAAAGAAAAAGATGTAATGAAAATAAATTGAAGAATATCAAATAAAATCATGGAGTAGTCGTCATAATGGAAGCCAAGCAGCATCTTTGAGCAACTTCATAATTTTTAAAATGAGTGGTGGGCGGGTTCTCCTATGGCCTGATCCTTGCTAGCAGATCAGTGCAATCCGGTAATTCGGTAGAATTGGATCTGGTGTACAACAAACATTTTTCAAAAAGCAAAACCAAAAACTTGACCGAACATGTAAAAACAACCCTCAAAACACAATAACTATGGTGTTTCCTGAAGGATGTATATAATTTGATATATTTCTTTTTCTTTTTTCTCCTTTTCTTTTTTTGGACAAGTATGATGTGAATAATTGTTAATGCATTAAAAGCCAAATTTTTATTAAAAGACAAATGTTTTGTTCTAAAAACGTACTGATAATACAATGTTGCAAGTCGGTTCTCGAGGAAAAACAAATTCCTACTAAACCTGACTTTTCCATCGAAAAATTGACATTCTCATCGAGTCATTGTAGGGACTTCTTGTCTAAATATTTCAAGGAAAAGGGGATATGTGAAAAGTAATTTAAAAAAATGTGAGGGATGCTTGCTTCCCATGACACACAAAGTCTTCTGTAATTTATACGGAGCTTCTTGATTTTTAAAAACCCATACTAGCATTTAATACTTTAAGTCTTGAACTACAAAGCCAAGAAACATCCCAGAACTGCAATAAGTGTAAATAAATAAAGATGTTTGATATTTTGAATAGATACAAGCCCATCAAGCCATGCGAAGCATGAGCTAATGTTGATTGTAGTGTAGAGATACTTTGAGAAGATAATTATTGAATTATAAGATTTTTATTAGATTGTAGATTTACCGGTAATTATTAAGGGAAGCAATTAAATGTAGTGGGCATTTATTCAGTTAGAACTCTGAAAATAATTATGTTACTATAAATTTTTCATTTAGGTAAGTAATGCAATTATATATGAAGGTTTATATTGCAGGACAGTCTAAATAAAGAAGTTTCTTTGAATACTAAAACAAGTAGTTTGACCAACCAAGTTAAAGTTTTTAATTATATACAGAGTTTTTAATTAACCTATATAGAGTTTTTACTTACCTATATAGAGTTTTCAAAGTATTGAATTTTTACTATACAGAATTTTTATTTACAAGGGAATGACCAACAAAATTTGGAGGAGTATAAATAGTTGCACCAAGTTAGAGATTTTAATTATATAGAGTTTCAATTAACATATCTAGAATTTTTAATTACCTATATAGAAAAAACTTTAGTTATAGTACTCCCTTTGTCCCAAAATAAATGCCAAGTTTTGACTTTTTTGTTAAATCGACCATTTTTATATCTATTTTATGTACTACTTTTGACAAAACATTAATGATATATATTGTGAATGTTTTACATTGACTTTTGATTGTTAGTTACGTGGATAAGTATTAGTGGTAATATTTTTGGAGAGATATATAATAATTGGGGCCCTCCTATAATTCCTATCAATCCATGTATTGATAAGTTTCACAATTGTAATTCGACATAAATTTATCGTAATACATAGCAGGACTCTTGACAAAATATACGTTAAAGAAATATAAATATATGAAACTACATACAATTTACTACTAACCCCAATTTTTGTAATTTCAAAAGTGTATTTATAAATGCTTAATTATTAATCAAAAACTAGTCAATTTGACCACAAAGTCAAAACGGGGCAATTATTTTGGGACAAAAAGAGTAATAGATTTCTAATAATATGGAAGTATCAACCAAGTTAGAGGCTTTAATTATATGGGCTAACCAACCAAGTTAGAGTTGTTAATAATATAGAATTTTTATTTATGAGAAAACCAACCAAATTTTTTTGGAGTACCAACCAAATCAAGTTTGTCTATTTAACTATATAGTTGATTGTGATCATTAGACCAACTATTACTAGCATAAGATAGACAGCGTGCGTTAGTGTGTGCCCAACTCTTGTACGTATGAGAGAGACCAAACTTAGGTATTATACTTTGTAGAAGTATGACCGACAGAAACCACACAGTATGAGTCCGCCTATTTCAGGGGTTAAAGTATTGACCGACGCACAAATCCATCAGCAGATATTACTGGGTTGTGGCACTTCCCGAACTGAAACAGGGAAAATTCAAGCGGTACCCAACAATAGAAAGCGGGTGCCTGTGGGTAGTCCTATCAGCGGGAATCTCATCTCCTGAGAACGTAATCAACCAAGGCTCACCTCGGGCTCACTTGATCTGGTGGGATGATTTCTATGACAATCTCCCAACCTCTGAACAACCCCTCCTCCATTTATTCCCCGAAAGTCCAGCAAGTTATGAATCCTTTACCCTTCTTCATATTCCTCAACCCTTTGATGAACGACCTTCCAACCCACCACCCCGTTTTTTTCCAGTTGATGCAAGCCCTATAAGCTCGGATCTACAGACCTAACTCATACGAGCTGGATCAATACCGCACAAATGATGATATGGATTTTTTTTTCATATATGAGGAGGCACAATAACCTGTGGGGGAAAAGTATTTAAGCCTTTACATCTCATATTTTATAACCCAAAGGTTGTGACTGAGGGCCAAAAGAAATCCAGATGGCTGAAGAAGACAATGAAGTAACTAACGTTACTAAATACAATTCATAAATTGATTAAATTCAAGGGATACAATTCATAAATTCAATGCACTAACATAATCGCGGCAATATAAAACCGCAATATTGAACTATAAAGCCGCAAATATGTTTTATACTAAGACAATGCCGCAATATAAGTCAATATGGTGTTAATTAATGCATAAACTGCATGTAACAACATAAAGAACACTGCTTTTTTACTTTATCGAGTTCACCTAAAATGGCATTAACTGTTGAAAATTTCAATTTTTATTTTAATCTGTTACTGTATAGATATATCAATTATCATATATGCCACTCACCACAATTCCAACGCCCCTTTGCTTGAAAGAATTTCTCATCGCGATTTACACAAGAAGGATGATAAGCCTTGGGGCAATTCCTACCAAAAAAATAAATAATAAAAGTTTAATACACGATAAGCCCCAAGAAAACATCAACGCAATTGAACACACTTCCAAACACAAACAATTTCAATTCCAAGTATACTCACTTGCGATCGCATAGCACAAGGTCTCCACCATCAAAACAAATGAAACAAACATCCTCCTCCTCGACCAGAATTGTCATCTTCTGTCCAGGAGCTTTTGCTGTAACCTTAGAATTCCTCCCTCTCTTTCGTTTCCCTCCACTGACCTTCACAGACTCCGCTGCATCAGTTTCTGTCTCCATTTCAGTGTCTGCCGCAGGAATCTCCTCATCCGCCATTGTTTCTTCCTCTTCATCTTTGTCTTCAGCTACAGCTAACTGCAAATCATCTAATCGAGGAACTGTCTCCCCTCCATCAACCTTGGCCTCCTCATCTTCATTTTCAGTTTCCATTTCATCTTCTTCATCATTAAACTCGGGAACAGACTCTGGCACATCAACTTTTGTCTCTGTTACAACCTCCATTGCCAGGTTCTCCTTCTCCAACACCGTATCTTCAGCCGCCACATCATCTAAATCAGCACCAAGTTTCAAATTCTCCCTACCCATTATTTCTTCAGCAGCATTTTGTGACTCACTCCCAACTTCCTCACCTGATACTTTACTAATCGTCTCCCTTCTACCATCATCTCCAGTCACTAGCTCCATCTCCGGTTTCTCCTCCATTCCGACGTCATCATCTTTATCAGGCTCATCCTCTTTATCAGACTCTGGTTTCAATTTTGCCTCCACCATGCCCTCAGCCCCACATACAGCTTCAGCCTCTGATTCAACCTTGGAGTCCGCCTTTAGTTCCATTTCATTAGCATCTACCTTGGAATCAGCCTTTACTTCCATTTCATTAACATCAACCTTGGAATCAGCCTTTAGTTCCATTTCATTAGCATCCTCCACCCCATATCCACTGTCCTTGACCTCACTCACCGCCTCAACACCACCGAATTGCAACTCACTCAACTCCGTCACGAAATTCCCGCCACCACCCACCACACTCGTTTCTCTCTCCTCATCCCCTGCCACCACCGTTTTCTCCGTACCCTCAATCCCCAAAATCTTCACATCATCACCACTAACTCCAGAATCCTCCGCCTCAGTTACCAAATTTTGCATTTCGTTCACGCCACTCAAACCCTCGTCCTCCTTCACAGGCATCGAATCCTCAACAACACTCACAAATTCATCCAATTTGGGAACGGAATCGGTAACAAAACCGCATTCCTCGGTGATTTTGAGTTCTTCGGTCTCAAACAAAGTCTCTCCCTTGTCAAAAACCGGAGATTTGTTTAAATTTGATGAAGTCTCTTCATTTTCCTCCATGGCAAAACACAAAGTTCGTAAAATCTAAACCCTAACCCTCGAATTAATTAATAAATATATACAGAATGCATAACTAATTGGGTATAATACATTAGCAAATGAAAAAACTCTACTAGGTTTGTAGGTCGAGCAAGAGATTTCTTTCTTAAGATAAAGCTGATGGGTTGTACTAGGCTTTGCCAATGAAGGGGTCGAAAGAATCCCAGGTTAGCAGGGGCAAGTATCGGGAGAAGTACGGGTCAATCCAATTTTCATTCCCTTTAAGTCCTGTAAACAAAGAGTATGGAATATTCTTTTGAAAAAATAACATTATTAATAAGTACAAATAATCTTTATATCATTTATATTTTTGTAAATAAGTATAGTATTGAGGACTTTTAATTCATAATTAGCTATTTATTTAGTTCCATATATTAATTATTATCAATTTTAAGATTATTTGATAACTTAAAAGGAAATTATATGATACCGTCTCTCTACTTGAAATCATAATATTATCAAATGGCATTAAAAAATAATAATATAAGTATGGAATTAAATAAATAATTAATTATGAAATAAAACAATTCTTGATCGTATTAAATTAATATAAATAGTTATATTTTATTCATCATTTTTGTAAACGAATAAAACTTTAATATGTATATAACTTACTTATACAATCACCTAAAATGACTTGCTTTAAATTAATGGGATGCATGTTTGTAAATATGAATATTTAATATTCACTTATTGAATGTATATATATTTATAAATATAGCACTAATTAATCTAAACTATGTCGAGGTGGTGACCATCTAAATAAGTTATCTATTATGACATACTATATGTTACATTCTCAATCTTTTTATTTTCAAATTTTGATTAATGTTGATAGGTGGAGTTTGGTTTGTGTCAAACTAATATATCTATATGACATACTATATTTATTTATGTTTGATTTTATTCTTGAATGTTATTGCATCAATTTTTAAGATTTTAATTACATCATTCAATTGATGTATTTGACAATTAGGTTAATAATACATTAAGTCGTAAAAGACATAATAGTAATGCTTATAATTGATTTGACATTTTGACTTACAATTTATTTTATTCATTAAATACAATTATATAATTCAGTGAACCAACTATAATTTTAAATACAGTATAATAACTATACAAATACTAAGAACCAATTAAAAAAGATATTTTAATAATTATTACTATTACATTACAACCCAAATGATAATAAGAAGAATGCAAGTCCTTATAAGGCCACACTTCATAACTCACGTGTAAGCTTTGTGGTACGATGGGTTGTAACTTGTAAGCTTTGTGGTACACACGAGGCAAGTGAATTTTGGGCATGGGATGAGTCCCAAATCGACCAAAAGTATGAGATCTAATTATGCTAGGTTTGGATTTAAGAAATGGAATAAAAAGTAAAATGATTCATTTTATTCTAATTGGAATGAGTTATTTCACATGTTATTATTCCTTCAAAGAACTAAACACAATTTTTTTTCATTCTAATAATAACCAACTGTGACGCCCCCCATAATAGGTCAATTCAACCCAACCCATTCTGAGTCGCCAAATACATGGTACATAATTCAAATACAAACTTTATATCATACGGTCGTGCAAAATACGACCATACAACTGTGAATGTCAATACAAATATGTAGAAAATATTAAGATTCAAACTAAGTCCTCATTACAATTATTATCACACTATTTATCAGAAATAGTGAGGACTACTAATGCTCTAACTCGGACCATCACTCTGTCCCCTGACTAGTTACCGCAACATTCTCATTTCCTAAAGAGGACAACAAATGAAAAGGGTGAGCTCAACTAGCTCAGTAAAGAATATCATGACTAAGATAATGAAAAATAAATTATCGTTAGTCTTCAATAAATCAGATAAAATATAATGGACAACAAATCTTAGATCAATATTCGCAGCGGAAATAACAAATCATTAGAAGAGTTAAGCAGAGAATCAAGTCTACTATCTTCTATGATTTAAAAGTCCATCATCAATATTTTATCCCTGTAACATCAATCAATATACATCTCGAATCAAATATTCATTTTTGCACTACAGGCCAAAGATATTCATTTGTATCATCAGTGGTCATATTCATCTCAACACCTGTCATCTTTGCACTACAGCCCAAAGATATTCATCAGGTAATCATTCATCTTTGCTCTACAGGCCAAAGATATTCATCAAGTAATCATTCATCTTTGCTCTACAGGCCAAATATATTCATTTACATCACCTTTTAGGACTGAGAATGATGAAAAATATTTTAAAAAACGAATCCAGTGAGATAAAAGACAAAGACTAGGGATTCGTCATTTAGTTTATCCAAATTCAAGAATAATCCATAATAATATTTTGTGAAGCAAAATTCAAGAATAAAGCTCAAAACTTGGATACAATCAAAGATAGTAACCTTAACAAGCAATTTGGACAAATAGAAAAAAATTTAATTTTTCCGTGAATAGTGCCGTATACGTGAATAGTGACGTATACGTGAATAGTAACTCCGACGGAAAAAGTAAGAATTTCATAACAAAATTCATGACAATATTTATGTATAATGATATTGAAAAGAATAACATCATTTACGAAAGAAATAACATCCCTTACCTCAAAAAGATAGTACCTCTGACTGGAATATCGGATATAATACCGAAGGAAACTTGCACTGAATAGCAACACTCAAAGTATTGAAATACTCACAAAAATACGCTCGATATTATAGAGAGAGAAAACTTCTGATTCTGGTGTGATTTTCAATTCTAACCTAAGCACCCTATTTATAAGAAAAGCTTAGGATGTCAAATGAGACTAAATGAATAAAATATTATTATTTTTAAAATAATTTTCGCCGCCGCCGGCTGCTGCCCAAAATCAGATTTTCAACAAAAGTGGGGCCCACCCATTAAATAATATATATATTTTCCGAAACTTCAATAATTCATAACAAATAGCCCCTTTGTCAGAAAAATACAAATTCTATGTCCTTTCATAGGAATTTAATTCTCTACAACTTTGCAGAAGGAAGTTTTTCCAGATTCCAAACATAAATTATCCGAAATCCATAAACAGATGATTTCTCACACCAAAATATTGATAAAAACTCATCAGCGCCAATTCCTTCTTTAATATCCACCAAATAAATATTTCCTTATCATATAAATCAATAATGAATTATTCACAAATAATATTATAGAACTACAATATTAACAACCAGGTCGTTCCCAGGACATAGGGGGCCTTCCGATAAGGACTTCTCCTTACTGGCGCGCAATTAAATAACCCCTCCTAGACAGAACTTCCTTAGACATTGTCAATAATGCTATCTAATAATATTATTCAAATAATATGAATTATTGAGTTGTTAACGTGAAATACTGTGCAACGACAATTATTGAATCAATACTACAAAATATCAAATGTAGCCATTATTGAATCAATCATAAAAAATAGCAACGTGACAATTATTGAGTCAATAAAATATCAATGCAGCAATTATTGAGTCAATAATATAAAATAGCAACGTAGCAATTATTGAGTCAATAATATAAAATATTGAACAATAATTACTGTAACAATAATTGAGTAGGTTCCTTCTCACGTAAGACTCAATAATTCGAAATACTATGCAATACCGTGTGCTACTATGCAACACCGTGTATCACTATATTTTAACCACCGGATATTTCAACAGTACTAACGGTAACAACCACGCCGTTATTTTGTAAAAAAGTTATTTCTGTCGCTTTCTATATCCGACAGTTATTCCGTTGTGGGGGCCCACAAATAGCTGCGCCGTCGTACGAATATTTCCCGACAACAAGAATATTCTACGACCAAACGAATATTCCCCGACAACAAGA
Organism: Panax stipuleanatus; assembly: GCA_020205555.1. NCBI lineage: Eukaryota > Viridiplantae > Streptophyta > Magnoliopsida > Apiales > Araliaceae > Panax > Panax stipuleanatus. Next base: position 1,980,430 of record CM035120.1, on the reverse strand, counting down.
ATATTTTATAACCACTTGCTCATTTTAAAAATATTTACACATTTCACCCATAACTTTCATATTTATCAAAACAACACCTTACTGTTTCGAAATAATATAAAGAAAATTAAATTTTTATTCATAAAAGTTGGGGTCTTACAACCAAACACAATTTTTTTTATTTCATATGAGTAATTCAATTATCACCTTTATTACTCTAATCCAAACGTAGCATAAGTGTTACGTATATTTAAATGTTATATTAAAAGGACAGTGCGAGCCATCTCTAAGCTCATATGTCATAACACTGTCCCGAAATAAAAATTAAATAATACATATAAAAAAGTGAAAATTAAGATATAATTGAACATTAAATTTCTCTAACAAGCTATGCCTTATAATTCTGGTGATTTGAACTTGATGGGCCTTTATTTTCTATTTTTCTTATTTATTTAGTGGAGGTTTTTGCCTTTGATGTGCATTTTTTGTTATGGACAACAAAAGAATAAGTTTTTCTAATTCTCTGATGCTAAATGCGAGTCCAAATTAGTCATTTACTACCCATCTTATTTTTCCGGATATACCCTTTAGTTACCATAAAGTTGTACTGTCATTATCTGACTAGAAACCAGCCTATCAAGGGTAACTTGGGAATACAAAATCGGCTGCCTGACCGGCTAAAACAAATCCGTAACTTTTAACATTGGGAGTCAGCCGCTCGATCACATTACGCTCTCCACTCTCTCTCAGACGCCTCTGTAACCAAATTAATTTTCTAGATCTGCAGTGACGTAAGCAGCCGGACGGACTGTGGTTCGGCGTCGCGTCAGGTTACCTCTCTCTTCTCTCCCCCTCTCTATTCATTTCTCATTAGGGTTATGATTCTATGATATGTGTGATTATATGTTTTTGTTTGCTTATGTAATAGATTTTTAGGTCAGATGGGTTATAGATTTCTGATTAGCTTTTCAAATCTTCTTCAATTTATATGTGGATTTGTTGGATTTTGATTTCAAAGTGGTAGCTGAGTATGTCTATTAGAAAAATACATAGGGTTTGTTAAGGTGTTCAGTAAGTTAATATTATATGTATATGAGTCAGATTGATCTGGCCTTTTACTCATATTTTTGTCTCCATCACATTTATTGATAACATTCAGACTACTTATGGTAGTCGAACATTGATGTAAACTATGAGCTAATATGTAGTTATATACATGTATTTTCTTGCACTATTAGTTAATATCAAGTAATGGAGATTTTTTTAGTAGTTATGATTTTTTTTGAACTGTGGTGTAATATTTGCAGATTTGGTGCCTAGTTTCTTCACCATTTATTTATTCTTACACTTCAACTTCCAATAGAAATAAAAAAAATTGTTTTTTGAACCCCAAGTGGTGGGAGAAATGGCAGAGGCCTTGAGGTTAGGACTGTGGTTCCAATCCCTCCAACATTACTTATGAAAAGTAGGCAACATGTTTTAAACTCTGAAGCTCTTACAATATTTATGCTAAAATCATTTGTTGCTTCAAAGCCTTTTTGGTCGTCCTTAAAATCTTGAAAGACCCAAAGTACTTGTCAAAACTTTTTGATGAGTCCCAAGTATTCCCCTCATAGTCCGTATTAAGCTTCAATATTTTTACCCCTTTGTTGGCCTTTGGTTAAACTCTTGACTGCATCTCCCCCTGCTCTTATCCAAGGTATTTATATTAACCACCCCGACAAGACTGCTTTCCGCTGGCCTACATCATTGTGTGTTTAAGCAATGAGCAAGAGGAAGTCCATAAAAAGTTGTAGATTAGTTATTAATCTCTTTTGAGATTTAACTTAGAACCGTCGGTTATTTTACTTCCGAAGTTTCTTCTGAATTGAAAGTGAAGTTGTGATTCTGATAGATATTATAAAAACATTTGTAATCATTATAATTAATTGGGAATACTGGCATGGATGGAAAAGAATTTTCTTTCATTTGTTTGACGGCATGTGATGATGTTGGAGTTTGGGTGAGCTGTTCTTGTATGAGTATTTAGGTGTTGTATGTATCAATGAAATTGACTTATAGCCAGAGATGGTTGTAAATATCTTACGGAGGATGTGATTGCAAATTGGGTTCTTCACAAGTTTGTTGGTACTGGTTAGAATGATATATAAAATGATTTGAGGTGGTCTGCCTGTTGAAAAGTATATATTCTGTAGTGTTGGGGTGGGTGTCTAATATCATGAAGGGTAAAGTAGGAAATGGATTTGGACTCATGGATGTGGTAATGGGTGTGGTTGTAATGGACAGGGAGGAGGCAGCAGCTGTGGTTGTGGTATTTTGAAGAACGGTGGTGGTTGGATTAAATAGTGGTTATTTGAAAATGAGTTCAGACAGCAGGAGCCGGAGCAACAGCAGGAGCCGAAGCAGGAGCCCGTTGGATCGTAAGATCCGTACGGAACGCTATTCCTATCGAGATGCACCATACAGGAGGGATGCACGTCGGGGTTTCAGGTTTTCTGGTTTTCAATCAATTCACTTACTGTTTTAACTTTTCTGTTTGACTATTTTATGTAGACCCGCGAAGCAGGACATTAAGATATGGGTTCTGCTAGAGATCGACACAAGATTGATGATTATGATATACTTAAATTGATTGTTCTATATGAATGACAATCTTAAAAGATGAACTCGAGATTTGCTTATAGTTCTTTGCGCATTTGTTGCTTATATCTTCTTGTTGCAACTTCTTTTCAGGTTCAGTATATGAACAAAATTTTCTTGATATTTAAACATATTATATTAGTGATGTAAAAAGGGATTTGGCTTATCAATATTGCATAGATGCATATTGCTTAGAAGTATAGGTAAAATAGGAGCATTTCATGATTGGTTAAATGTAAATGTATGTTCTGGGACTATTGAAGGCAAAAAGATAAATTAGAAAAGGGGTAATATGTAATTTATTAATATATGAAAAAGAGAGGAAAAGATTATTGCTGCTGTTGTTTTCTCTCCTTCTCTCTACCTTTTTCTAATGAATACAGTTTAGTTTGATTGTTACTGTTTCTCTCCTTTTCCTTTTATCCAGTAGAGCTTGGTGAATCATCGATTTTGAATGATTGAAAAACACAATACGCTCTTATCCTTCCCCCACTCCCCCACTCTCATATAAAAATTAAGACTTGTATTCTATTTTTGCTTCCAGCCAGAACAATCTCTGCAAGAACTGCAAGCGACCAGGTCATTTTGCTAGAGAATGCCCTAATGTGGCAATTTGTCACAATTGCGGTCTTCCTGGGTAAGGACGCTTGCGATGCACTATATGCTACGTAACATTCATTTGATGTGTTGAACTGAATTTCCTTTGCAAATATGCTATTCAAGAATTGAGTTTTTGTTGTAATTGTACAAGTGTTGGTTGTAAGAATTTGTGTATAGAAGAAATCCATGTAGTGTCTAGCATTAAACACAGGTTTATAATTTTTTGGGGTCTCTTTTTAAGTGTTTTGTCCTTCTGCAAAATCGTAGGTAGGCTACTAACATTCGAAATGCATCTGGAGTATGACATTTTCAAGTAAAAAAGAAGCACCAGCACATTTTTTCTCCGAGTAATTCTTACTGTTAGGCTCTCAAATGCTCCAATAAAATTTTGAACTCCAAATGACAAGCATCAACACCTTATCAAGCCACATTGTATGGGTTTGGAATTTAGTGCAGTATTTGGGGATTTCAAGCATCATTCATATATGTCTTTTCATCGTGAATTATGATTAATAAGGTTTGGTTAAACTTGACACCGTACTAAAGCTTTTGCGGGGGGCGGGGGGGTTAGTGGCAGTGGAACATAACTTCTCACAATTAGTTAAAGAAAGTGAAAGTGAGTTCTGATTTTCATCAAGTTTGGTAGTGTATTCTTTGAGAAACTCGTTCACATAACTTTGTTGCATCTTTGAATATTATTATAAATGGTTTTAATGAATAATCTTATACTTTTTGTATTAGCAGTAATTTCTCTTCATGCATTATCTTTTTGATCTTTTAACTAAGCTTTGGCACTTTGTTCAAATTCAATGGACACTGTCTCTCTCTTTATCCGTGTCTCATTGAGGTTGGCGATTTTTTTTGAATTTATTGTGATACACAATATTTGCTTTGTTCATGTTACATTTTTTGTATTAATTTGACCTTCTTTAGTCTTACGAAACACGCTAAACA